>OX465257.1:12142121-12697007 GCA_949987775.1 Aproaerema taeniolella
AAACTGAACAACTTTCCCTAAGAACAAATGCCGAAATACAAAAAAAAAATTTTTACTTCCCATACAAATTGCATCAGCTGATAAATCATTTTGTATGGGAAGTCAAAAATTTTTTTTCGGATAAGATCGAATTACTTAACACCCTGTATAGTGCCTTCATAGTTTAAGAAATATAGGTCATTGTTTGTGGGTTGCTTCAAGCGCTTTGGAGCTATAAAACAATCTTGGTGTGCCTGCTGGGCGGAGGGTTCAACGCAGCAGACCAAACATCATAGCAGGCACACCAAGATCGTTTTATAGCTCCGAAACGCTTGAAGCACTAGGTTTGAAACTTTTTTCTCGATGGCACCAATGAAAGCATTTAAGCTTAGAACTAGTACCATGTCTCTAACTTTAGCCATTTCCGTGTACGAGAGGTGGGTCTGCTGAGCTGTTATCCATCCAGCAGTCCCACAAACAACGACCTTTATTTCTTAAACTATGATGGCACTAGATATTGTTCTTTTGGCATCAATAGGTACTAGGAAGGCATTATATATTGGCATACATAGAATACCTAAATTCATTGTTTAATTTCCGTGGGTCTGCTGGCCTGAGCTTGTGAAACAGGTAGAGCTTTCAAAGTATCACCGTTGTTTGTGAGCAATACTCCATACTCCACCTAAAATGAAAATAATAATAATAATAAAGCTTTATTCATTCCACATGCATTATCTAACATAACATTACATTGCAATTAAATTAAATCAAATCAATTAATATTATTAAAAATGCAAAGTTAATAAATGAAATTAAGTTAATTAAATTACTTTGTGTTCTTTTATTTAGATTCTTCATCATCTGTGGACCCTTTTGGGTAAAAGCCTCCTCCAAGTTATTCCACTCATCTCTATCTTTAGCAGCCTCCATCCATTGCTGGCCTGCTACTCTCGCTATCTAGTCGTCTGTTTGCTATGACATGAAAATGGATTTGGTTAATGAAAGTGGATTAATTGATTCTTATAAACTTATTAATTATTCCTGGCTTAAAATATTAGGTATATTGTGTATTCAAAAGTAACTAAATGGAAAGTTAAAGCTATTGTAGAGTTAATGACGGGGTTTTAGTAACTAAAAACCCCGTCATTAACTCTACAATAGCTGTGCAAATCGTATCCAATGTTTGCAAGTTTCCTGACATGCCAACCTTGGTTTCAGCTTCAATTATACATTTTAAACATTCAAGTACAAGTTTGTTTATGTGGGTAATGTAATGTAATGTTATTGCAATTCGACCAGAATCACGTAGCAAAACATTTAATTTTATTTGGGTACTTACGGTTAATGTTTTTAAGCTCAATACTCCCGCCAGGGAGTATTATGTTCCTTGGTAATCCTACACACACACACTTCTTGGTAGGTCATCAAAGGTAGGTTATGGCAAGCGGTATTCTTTATTTATCCCAATCAGTCAATCCTTTTTTAGGAATATTATTATGGCGGTCACTGGGTCATGTTACGGGTGGCTCTGTCTTCAAAAGTTATGACAATTTTGCCAATGCCAAGATTGGAATCTACAAGAGATCACGGTGCAAACAATTCTATTCTATTCTTGTGCATATATGGGTCTGTCTTTTTATGTAAGACAATTTTGCCAATGCCAATGTTGGAAACTAAAAGAGATCACGGTGCAAACAATTCTATTCTTGTGCATATATGGGTCTGTCTTTTTATGTAAGAAAATTTTGCCAATATCGAGGTTGGAAACTACAAGTGAACGCGGAAGAAAATTAAACAAACGGTAAATATTTTTGTTGTTGTCGTTTTTGATTCGCCTTACGATGACAGTCACAGACTATTTAGTTTATTGTTTTATTATTCGCATTGCGGCAGGCAAAGGTTAAGAATCATACAGCCTTGTCATCCTATGCACAGGGATAGAAACCGTTACTAAAAATTTAACGTTAAAATTACCAAAACATTCGTTATGGTACTGTTACAATACAAATTATCGCTACTTTTTTAATATCGATAAAAAGTACCAAAATTTTTTACCGGTATTTTATATCGTTACTGAAAACGTTACCAATCGTGTTTACGCGCGACGTTGCCAGTTGTTGCCGGGCTGGCAACGTCGCGCATCGCATCTGGTCTTCCTTAAGAGTTGTTTTGATATTATAGTGGAACGCTTTGTGCTTCATAAAGATTTGTCGTGTGATTAATTTATAATTATCAGAAATGTGACGCAAAAAAGCAAATAAAGTGTATTTTGCTGAAAGGAAACATTTCTTTATTTTCAAAAATAAATAGAACTGCATTCAAAGATTTTTGGAAAATCGTCAGCTTGAGCCGGGAATCGAACCAGTGAAACGTGAAAAAAAAATCCTGTATTTTATTATACAGGATGTTTTTTTTATACCATAATACCAACCGAAAGAGTCATTTATAAAGAACAATTCCTTTTTAACAACTAGAACTATGTATTTTCTTTAGATTATTATTAAATACTTAATGGGGCAAAGATTTGTAAAATTGGACATGTTCAGAAGACCTTATAACGGGCGCATTACCAACAGTTAGGAACACAAATCTTCATACTTTTCCTGAGATATTGTAGGACTCTTGGCATTAAGTTGAGTTATTTAATTTTTCAGGGATGAGTATACATTACTCTTCAACGTCAGTGATCGATAAGTATCTTTAAACCGACTATTTTTGAAGAAAACGTAGAAGGTTCGGTTTTCATGACTGAAAATTCGCTCATTTCTGTCCAGTTCACATTTTGCCCGGTATTATCTTTGTGGGGTGTGACGGGTCTCAATTTCTACCTCTCAGACCCAAGTCAACCTCTCCTGCCCGCGGCGCACGCTGCTGGACAACGAAATAGGCTCTGACGACAACTTCCCCACCAACCCTCACTGGGCCAGCGTGGTGGGTGACGGCACATTCCCCTCAATATGGATAGCACACAATTAATACGGCCCCAAGTGCCCGGCGGCCCCTGTGGTCAGGCAGGCTCTGACGGAAGTCGGCCTGGCGCTGGGACCAGGGGTGCCAAGAATCCCCGGGCGGCGAATATCTCCCATCAAACGAATCTGGCCCTGGCAACATCTAACACACAGACATTGCGGACCGAGGAGAAACTTGTCGAACTGGAGGAAGAATTGGGTAGGTTACGATGGGACATTGTGGGACTATCTGAAGTCCGAAGAGAGGGAGAGGACACAACAGTTCTCAAGTCGGGTAACCTAGTCTATTTCTGGGAGGGCGAAGAACTGTTCGTAGGTGGTGTCGGGTTTATTGTCCACAAGACCCATGTGAACAACATTGTACAGGTCGGGAGTGTGTCAAATAGGGAAGCGTACCTTAAACTCATAATTTTCAGAAGGTATTCGGTGAAGGTTATACAGGTTTACGCACCCACCTCGCCACACCGTGACAAGAAAGTAGAGGTATTGTATGAGGATACATACGCTATACATACCTCCAAAACTCACTACACTATTGTTATGGGGGACTTTAACGCAAAGCTGGGCAAACGATGCGACAATGAGCTGAAAGTAGGAGAATTTGGAACTAGGTTGCGGAACAACCGTGGTCACATGTTAGCTGGTTTCTTTGAGAAGGGAAGGAGGGACTCTACATGACTTCATCATGTCAACCAAGACTCGAATATTCAATGATGTCACAGTGATCAATAGGTTCAAGACTGGAAGTGATCTCCGAATGGTACGAGGCTAATTGAATCTTAACGTGAAATTCGAGAGGTCCCGGCTGATGAAGTCAACGCTCTGTCCAGCTCCCCCTCAAAACTCCAACTCCAGAACCACTTTGATTGCCTGGCTGAGTGTGTTGACGTTGACACATATAACGACAGGTTCTTGGAAGCTGTCCTTACGGTGGGGTCTGATTTTTTTAGACCCCGCCGTACAGTAAAACGTAGTGGTAAGATCTCAGAGCCCACTCTGAAGCTCATGGCAGAACTTTTTTTTATAGATAATGGGTTTGCTCTTGACCACAATCCAGCCCAGAGGCGGAGATATGGTCGAGGATGTAGCTAGCTCACGCAGAAGATGCCTTTTCACTCGAACTTTTAAGAGATTTGGGTTATATGTGCCTGAAAATACAGACGCAGGTAGAGAATTGCATTCTTTCGCGGTGCGCAATATAAAAGATAAAGAGAAGTACGGATCTGAGGAATCACCACAAGGTAAGAGTGGTACCCAGCGGTGCGCCTGGACGTCCGGTAGAAGAAAAGGCCAGGCGGAATGAGCTCGTGCAGCTCATGAGGACACTCTCCGAAGTAAATCTTGTAAAAAACACACAGGCAAACTACTTTGTGCCTATGAGCCAGGCTTTGGAGTTTACTGTTTACTAGCTTTTTGTCACCAATGAGTCAGGAGTCTCTGCGATCCACTGATTCCAGGGCGGCTAGTTGATATTTGGCCGAACAATCCCAAAGGTGGCTGCAATACTCCATGTACGACCGGATCTGCGCCTTATAAAGGGTTAGGAGTTGGTCAGGCGAGAAGTGTCGCTTGACTTTATTAAGGATTTCTAGCTTTTTGGTCACAGTTTGAGCTTTGGATTCGATGCACGTGTTGAAGTAAAGGTAAGCAGATAACTTCATGCCGAGGAGTTCTAGCTCATCAGTGACAGGTACAGATGTACTTCGGAAAGTAGAAGTCGGATCAAAGGGACTCCGTTTCGCGGAAAACAGACACGCTTTTATTTTGGTGGCGTTGTAACTTACCATTAATATTAATGTTTCCCCATCGGGAGACAAGACTTAAAGTTGAATTCACTCGCTCTACCATTGCTTCCCTCTCTGACCGAATTTTATCCCCGCCGCCGTCTCCTGCATTTACAAATATCTCTCCATGACTGTGCTGTCATCTGCGTACGCAACAACTCCAGGCACAACGACGTGAGATAGATCTGCAGTCTCCAGAAGAAGCCGTCCGATATCGGCAGTTCAACCTAAAGATCTCAAAGTCCCTGACTTACGACATACGCCAATTTAATACACATCATATTAAGAGGCGATTGAGCGAAATAAAGGCTCAAAAGTGTTCGCGGTTGGGCAAAGCCAACTAACAACGCTGAAGACTGCGGATGGCAGTACTGTCTCATCGAAATAAGAGCTATTGGCGGAGATCGAAAACTTTTACGGGCAGCTATATACGACCACAAGAACAACGACCACAAGAACTATATACGACCACAAGAACAAGAACAGCTCAAAAACAACAAGGCACCGGGTAGTGATGGAGTTACGGCAGAGCTTCTGCAAGCAGGTGGGCGACCAGTGCTGAAAGCTCTTCAGAGGTTATTTAACTCCGTCATACTCGAGGGTAAAACGCCGAAACCGTCGCATGGGGGCGTGGTGGCTCTGTTCTTCAAGAAAAGTGATAAGTCTTTACTGAATTACAGACCTATCACAGACTTATCATGCTTCTGAGCCATGTCTATAAGATGTTTTCGAGAGTCATCACCTTGTCATCACCAATCGTCTTGCGCACAGATTTGATGACTTCCAACCTCCCGAAAGTTCCGAACAAGCCAGTTTCCGAAAAGGCTTTAGTACCATAGATATACGCTGCGGCAGTTTATACAGAAGACCGAAGAGTATAATCGACCCTTTATGCTTAGCGTTTGTGGACTATGAGAAAGCCTTTGATTCGATCGAAACCTGGACTGTGCTACGGTCTTTACAAAGGTGCCGAATCGACTTCAGGTACATTGAAGTGCTGAAGTCATTGTACGAAAACGCCACCATGTCAGTTCGCCTCCAGGACCAGTTTTCAGAGCCTATTCAGTTGCAGCGAGGTGTGAGGCAAGGGGACGTTATATCCCCAACTTTACTGCTGCGCTGGAAGACGCTTTTAAACCGACTTCAAAAAAGGAGGAGGTTTCTCAATTCGACCGTATATATATATTTAAAAAAAAAATGTATGTCCGCGGATAACTTCGTCGTTTATGAACCGATTTTGATTATTCTTTTTTTGTTGGAAAGGGAGTATCCTAAGGGTGGTCCCATGGTAAGGAAACCAGGATCTGATGGTGGAATCCTGAAGAAATTGAGGGAAACTCTCGAAAAAAATTTATTTTTATGATTGAAGTCAGTGACTCTTACATTTTTGACGTGGAAAATTATAAGCTTCTGAACTGGAGAGAACTTGGCATCAACATCAACGGCGAGTACATGAGTCACCTTCGTTTTGCCGATGATATTGTAGTCATGGCAGAGACCTTAGAGGACCTTGGCACGATGCTCGATGACCTCAATAGAGTTGCACAACAAGTGAGTCTGAAACACAGTTAATCGCTGTGATGTATAAAATGTAGATGAAGATGAATATTGACAAGACGAAGATCATGTCGAAAGCCCATATTGTACCCACTCCTTTGATAGTTGGAAACTCTTCTCTAGAAGTTGCCGACGAATATGTTTACCTGGGACAAGTAGTCCAGTTAGGCAAGTCCAACTTCCAGAAGGAGGTCAATCGGCGAATCCAACTCGGCTTTCTACAAGGCGGATGCTTATCGCCGCTGATGTGCTGTCAACTGTTGGACCCCCTAGTCAAGAAGATCAATAATATGCGCATATACATGCAAGCATACTCTGATGATGGAGTATTACTAGTATCTGGCAAAGTAATCAATGTGATGAGAGATATTATGAACAAGGGTATCAAAACTGTTCTGGACTGGTGCAGAGACAGGGAACTGAATCTAAATCCAGCTAAAACTAAAATACTCTTGTTCACAAAAATTTGAAAAAAAAACAGAAAGTCCAAACCCCTTACAATAGACGGTGTTGAATTAGAGGTATCCAACGAAATAAGATACCTCGGAGTAACCATCGATAACTCACTAAAATTCAACACTGACATAAAAGAACAATGTGACAAAGCAAAAGTTACACTCGTGCAATAGGCAAAACCTGGGGCACCAGAGCGCATGTCATGAATAGTCATGATGTGGATATACAAAGAAGTTTGTATGAAAGTCCATGAATTTTGAAGTTAGAATCTTAGAACTTCGTATGTAGGCTGATGATTAAAAAATAATGAACACGTGTATCAGCGATTTTGGAAATTCTACCCCTAAGGGGATTAAGAGGGCTAACTGACTGACATATCAATGCACAGCCCAAACCGCTGGGTCTAGAGACTCCGAATTTCGCTTGTAACTTTTTACCTATAAGACTTACAGAATAATCATGTATGCAAAAAATGTACCTAGGCAATTTTGTCTTCTTTGAACCCTTCATAGACATTTTTGTGATTTAGTAAACAATTGAGAAGTTATTTAAAATATACCTAATTTTGGCACCTTTAATTCAATATGGCGGCTAATGCCTGGGTCCTCCAAGGTCGAGAACTTGGGTTTTTATTAACCTGCCATACCTAAACAATATTATGTCGAAACATTTTCTACGCCACCTTTTGCAATGCAAAACTACCTATAGACTGGGCTATAGTTAAATTATAAATTGTACGGTCCTTTTTTGATATCAGCAGCCAGCTTGACTTGAATGGAAAATACTCCACTGATAGAGTGTCCAGTATCTTACAAATAATCAAGATCTCTGGTAGGTCCTGGTTACGATCCAGAGCCAGATATTCTTCAGCTTTGACATATGTATGTGTAGCCATATCATCATTATCGGCCTTTTTAAAACCAAAAAAATTTAGACATAAGTCGTAACTCTTATCTTCTGTAACTCCGTACAACTTTTCTGGCTCTTCCCATAATAGCTTGGCGTCTTCAAATCGCAACACCTTGTGCACAACTTCGTCCGAAATATTAGTTGCGAGTAGGGAATCCAATCCCACATCAAAATCATGATTCCATATTTTATAATAATTTTCTTTTAAATTCCCCAATTGAATTTTAGAAGCCTCGATTAGTGATTTTTACATTTTATTTTCCACTATTTAGAGTTTTAACGCTTTGCTACTACAATAAAATATTAATTGGAAATACGATAAGTTTACTTTTAGATATTTTATAGGATAGTGACAGTTACAATTTAGTATAGGTCTACAAAGATCTAGTGGCCGACGGGTGACAGTTGTAGCTAGTAGAACTTGTATTGGAAATAAAGGCTTCACCATGGAAACCGCGGGCCAAAAGATCTTTGTAGACCTGTAGCAGTAGCAACGCGCTTTATGGTTAAAGACACGTCAACATTTTTTAACATGGCAATGGTAATAAACCAAGTTTTTTGAAAAAAGGTTTACAAAATTCATCTGGCGATATCCCACATATTGCTCTGACACACTTTTTTTGGGCTATGAATGCTCTTTTCCATTCTCCATTCTGTAGCGTTACCCCATAGCAGGAGGCCGTATCGAAACAGTGACTCCATATATCCGTGATATGCTGCGATGGCTGTTCTCGGATCTGTTGTTTCTAACTTGTTTGAGAGCGTGCACAAATTTGTTGATTCTGCTGGTCACTTACGTTACCTACCTGTAGGTTCTGAAAGCATTTAAGCTTAGAACTAGTACCATGTCTCTAACTTTAGCCATTTCCGTGTACGAGAGGTGGGTCTGCTGAGCTGTTATCCATCCAGCAGTCCCACAAACAACGACCTTTATTTCTTAAACTATGATGGCACTAGATATTGTTCTTTTGGCATCAATAGGTACTAGGAAGGCATTATATATTGGCATACATAGAATACCTAAATTCATTGTTTAATTTCCGTGGGTCTGCTGGCCTGAGCTTGTGAAACAGGTAGAGCTTTCAAAGTATCACCGTTGTTTGTGAGCAATACTCCATACTCCACCTAAAATGAAAATAATAATAATAATAAAGCTTTATTCATTCCACATGCATTATCTAACATAACATTACATTGCAATTAAATTAAATCAAATCAATTAATATTATTAAAAATGCAAAGTTAATAAATGAAATTAAGTTAATTAAATTACTTTGTGTTCTTTTATTTAGATTCTTCATCATCTGTGGACCCTTTTGGGTAAAAGCCTCCTCCAAGTTATTCCACTCATCTCTATCTTTAGCAGCCTCCATCCATTGCTGGCCTGCTACTCTCGCTATCTAGTCGTCTGTTTGCTATGACATGAAAATGGATTTGGTTAATGAAAGTGGATTAATTGATTCTTATAAACTTATTAATTATTCCTGGCTTAAAATATTAGGTATATTGTGTATTCAAAAGTAACTAAATGGAAAGTTAAAGCTATTGTAGAGTTAATGACGGGGTTTTAGTAACTAAAAACCCCGTCATTAACTCTACAATAGCTGTGCAAATCGTATCCAATGTTTGCAAGTTTCCTGACATGCCAACCTTGGTTTCAGCTTCAATTATACATTTTAAACATTCAAGTACAAGTTTGTTTATGTGGGTAATGTAATGTAATGTTATTGCAATTCGACCAGAATCACGTAGCAAAACATTTAATTTTATTTGGGTACTTACGGTTAATGTTTTTAAGCTCAATACTCCCGCCAGGGAGTATTATGTTCCTTGGTAATCCTACACACACACACTTCTTGGTAGGTCATCAAAGGTAGGTTATGGCAAGCGGTATTCTTTATTTATCCCAATCAGTCAATCCTTTTTTAGGAATATTATTATGGCGGTCACTGGGTCATGTTACGGGTGGCTCTGTCTTCAAAAGTTATGACAATTTTGCCAATGCCAAGATTGGAATCTACAAGAGATCACGGTGCAAACAATTCTATTCTATTCTTGTGCATATATGGGTCTGTCTTTTTATGTAAGACAATTTTGCCAATGCCAATGTTGGAAACTAAAAGAGATCACGGTGCAAACAATTCTATTCTTGTGCATATATGGGTCTGTCTTTTTATGTAAGAAAATTTTGCCAATATCGAGGTTGGAAACTACAAGTGAACGCGGAAGAAAATTAAACAAACGGTAAATATTTTTGTTGTTGTCGTTTTTGATTCGCCTTACGATGACAGTCACAGACTATTTAGTTTATTGTTTTATTATTCGCATTGCGGCAGGCAAAGGTTAAGAATCATACAGCCTTGTCATCCTATGCACAGGGATAGAAACCGTTACTAAAAATTTAACGTTAAAATTACCAAAACATTCGTTATGGTACTGTTACAATACAAATTATCGCTACTTTTTTAATATCGATAAAAAGTACCAAAATTTTTTACCGGTATTTTATATCGTTACTGAAAACGTTACCAATCGTGTTTACGCGCGACGTTGCCAGTTGTTGCCGGGCTGGCAACGTCGCGCATCGCATCTGGTCTTCCTTAAGAGTTGTTTTGATATTATAGTGGAACGCTTTGTGCTTCATAAAGATTTGTCGTGTGATTAATTTATAATTATCAGAAATGTGACGCAAAAAAGCAAATAAAGTGTATTTTGCTGAAAGGAAACATTTCTTTATTTTCAAAAATAAATAGAACTGCATTCAAAGATTTTTGGAAAATCGTCAGCTTGAGCCGGGAATCGAACCAGTGAAACGTGAAAAAAAAATCCTGTATTTTATTATACAGGATGTTTTTTTTATACCATAATACCAACCGAAAGAGTCATTTATAAAGAACAATTCCTTTTTAACAACTAGAACTATGTATTTTCTTTAGATTATTATTAAATACTTAATGGGGCAAAGATTTGTAAAATTGGACATGTTCAGAAGACCTTATAACGGGCGCATTACCAACAGTTAGGAACACAAATCTTCATACTTTTCCTGAGATATTGTAGGACTCTTGGCATTAAGTTGAGTTATTTAATTTTTCAGGGATGAGTATACATTACTCTTCAACGTCAGTGATCGATAAGTATCTTTAAACCGACTATTTTTGAAGAAAACGTAGAAGGTTCGGTTTTCATGACTGAAAATTCGCTCATTTCTGTCCAGTTCACATTTTGCCCGGTATTATCTTTGTGGGGTGTGACGGGTCTCAATTTCTACCTCTCAGACCCAAGTCAACCTCTCCTGCCCGCGGCGCACGCTGCTGGACAACGAAATAGGCTCTGACGACAACTTCCCCACCAACCCTCACTGGGCCAGCGTGGTGGGTGACGGCACATTCCCCTCAATATGGATAGCACACAATTAATACGGCCCCAAGTGCCCGGCGGCCCCTGTGGTCAGGCAGGCTCTGACGGAAGTCGGCCTGGCGCTGGGACCAGGGGTGCCAAGAATCCCCGGGCGGCGAATATCTCCCATCAAACGAATCTGGCCCTGGCAACATCTAACACACAGACATTGCGGACCGAGGAGAAACTTGTCGAACTGGAGGAAGAATTGGGTAGGTTACGATGGGACATTGTGGGACTATCTGAAGTCCGAAGAGAGGGAGAGGACACAACAGTTCTCAAGTCGGGTAACCTAGTCTATTTCTGGGAGGGCGAAGAACTGTTCGTAGGTGGTGTCGGGTTTATTGTCCACAAGACCCATGTGAACAACATTGTACAGGTCGGGAGTGTGTCAAATAGGGAAGCGTACCTTAAACTCATAATTTTCAGAAGGTATTCGGTGAAGGTTATACAGGTTTACGCACCCACCTCGCCACACCGTGACAAGAAAGTAGAGGTATTGTATGAGGATACATACGCTATACATACCTCCAAAACTCACTACACTATTGTTATGGGGGACTTTAACGCAAAGCTGGGCAAACGATGCGACAATGAGCTGAAAGTAGGAGAATTTGGAACTAGGTTGCGGAACAACCGTGGTCACATGTTAGCTGGTTTCTTTGAGAAGGGAAGGAGGGACTCTACATGACTTCATCATGTCAACCAAGACTCGAATATTCAATGATGTCACAGTGATCAATAGGTTCAAGACTGGAAGTGATCTCCGAATGGTACGAGGCTAATTGAATCTTAACGTGAAATTCGAGAGGTCCCGGCTGATGAAGTCAACGCTCTGTCCAGCTCCCCCTCAAAACTCCAACTCCAGAACCACTTTGATTGCCTGGCTGAGTGTGTTGACGTTGACACATATAACGACAGGTTCTTGGAAGCTGTCCTTACGGTGGGGTCTGATTTTTTTAGACCCCGCCGTACAGTAAAACGTAGTGGTAAGATCTCAGAGCCCACTCTGAAGCTCATGGCAGAACTTTTTTTTATAGATAATGGGTTTGCTCTTGACCACAATCCAGCCCAGAGGCGGAGATATGGTCGAGGATGTAGCTAGCTCACGCAGAAGATGCCTTTTCACTCGAACTTTTAAGAGATTTGGGTTATATGTGCCTGAAAATACAGACGCAGGTAGAGAATTGCATTCTTTCGCGGTGCGCAATATAAAAGATAAAGAGAAGTACGGATCTGAGGAATCACCACAAGGTAAGAGTGGTACCCAGCGGTGCGCCTGGACGTCCGGTAGAAGAAAAGGCCAGGCGGAATGAGCTCGTGCAGCTCATGAGGACACTCTCCGAAGTAAATCTTGTAAAAAACACACAGGCAAACTACTTTGTGCCTATGAGCCAGGCTTTGGAGTTTACTGTTTACTAGCTTTTTGTCACCAATGAGTCAGGAGTCTCTGCGATCCACTGATTCCAGGGCGGCTAGTTGATATTTGGCCGAACAATCCCAAAGGTGGCTGCAATACTCCATGTACGACCGGATCTGCGCCTTATAAAGGGTTAGGAGTTGGTCAGGCGAGAAGTGTCGCTTGACTTTATTAAGGATTTCTAGCTTTTTGGTCACAGTTTGAGCTTTGGATTCGATGCACGTGTTGAAGTAAAGGTAAGCAGATAACTTCATGCCGAGGAGTTCTAGCTCATCAGTGACAGGTACAGATGTACTTCGGAAAGTAGAAGTCGGATCAAAGGGACTCCGTTTCGCGGAAAACAGACACGCTTTTATTTTGGTGGCGTTGTAACTTACCATTAATATTAATGTTTCCCCATCGGGAGACAAGACTTAAAGTTGAATTCACTCGCTCTACCATTGCTTCCCTCTCTGACCGAATTTTATCCCCGCCGCCGTCTCCTGCATTTACAAATATCTCTCCATGACTGTGCTGTCATCTGCGTACGCAACAACTCCAGGCACAACGACGTGAGATAGATCTGCAGTCTCCAGAAGAAGCCGTCCGATATCGGCAGTTCAACCTAAAGATCTCAAAGTCCCTGACTTACGACATACGCCAATTTAATACACATCATATTAAGAGGCGATTGAGCGAAATAAAGGCTCAAAAGTGTTCGCGGTTGGGCAAAGCCAACTAACAACGCTGAAGACTGCGGATGGCAGTACTGTCTCATCGAAATAAGAGCTATTGGCGGAGATCGAAAACTTTTACGGGCAGCTATATACGACCACAAGAACAACGACCACAAGAACTATATACGACCACAAGAACAAGAACAGCTCAAAAACAACAAGGCACCGGGTAGTGATGGAGTTACGGCAGAGCTTCTGCAAGCAGGTGGGCGACCAGTGCTGAAAGCTCTTCAGAGGTTATTTAACTCCGTCATACTCGAGGGTAAAACGCCGAAACCGTCGCATGGGGGCGTGGTGGCTCTGTTCTTCAAGAAAAGTGATAAGTCTTTACTGAATTACAGACCTATCACAGACTTATCATGCTTCTGAGCCATGTCTATAAGATGTTTTCGAGAGTCATCACCTTGTCATCACCAATCGTCTTGCGCACAGATTTGATGACTTCCAACCTCCCGAAAGTTCCGAACAAGCCAGTTTCCGAAAAGGCTTTAGTACCATAGATATACGCTGCGGCAGTTTATACAGAAGACCGAAGAGTATAATCGACCCTTTATGCTTAGCGTTTGTGGACTATGAGAAAGCCTTTGATTCGATCGAAACCTGGACTGTGCTACGGTCTTTACAAAGGTGCCGAATCGACTTCAGGTACATTGAAGTGCTGAAGTCATTGTACGAAAACGCCACCATGTCAGTTCGCCTCCAGGACCAGTTTTCAGAGCCTATTCAGTTGCAGCGAGGTGTGAGGCAAGGGGACGTTATATCCCCAACTTTACTGCTGCGCTGGAAGACGCTTTTAAACCGACTTCAAAAAAGGAGGAGGTTTCTCAATTCGACCGTATATATATATTTAAAAAAAAAATGTATGTCCGCGGATAACTTCGTCGTTTATGAACCGATTTTGATTATTCTTTTTTTGTTGGAAAGGGAGTATCCTAAGGGTATCTAATGGGTAATATTTAGCTTGCAATGGATGTTCATCATGCAATCCTGTTATCCCTTATCAGGGACATAGGGCTCTCAGAAAGGATCACAAGCTTGCCATATAAGGCTTTGTTTAGACAGATGGTTATTTGGTCTCCTCAAGACGTGCCCAATCCAGCGCCATTTTCTTATAAGAATCTCCTTGCTCATTGGTTTTTGGTCAGTTAGCTCCCACAGTCTTGCATTAGGGATGGTTCGTGGCCAACAGATTCCCAGGATGCGACGTAAACATTCACGAACACCTGAAGTTTGCTGGTGACGTCATTCTTGACGAGCCATGTCTCGCATCCGTACAGGAGGACTGACTTGACGTTCGAGTTGAATATTCTTATTTTTGTTTGTGTGATTATTGATGACGTCCAAACGGGTTTAAGCTGTGCGTATGCGGCTCTTGCCTTGTTGATACGCGCTTCTACATCAGCTTCTGTACCTCCCATAGGGTCTACAATGCTCCCTAGGTAGGTAAAGCGCTTCACAATTTCGACTGCTTTGCCGTTTATATAGATAGGCGTTGCATCAGTGGTATTAAGGCGCATGTCTTTCGTTTTATTACCGTTTATGCGCAGACCCTCTTCAGCAGCAGCATTGGCAAGATCGTCGGCCTTGGACTGGAGGTGTTCTCGTGAAGTAGCGAGTAGGCAGAGATCATCCGCAAAGTCTATATCTTCCAGGTATATGGATGTTCATACTGCTGAAAAACATTATGACAGGTATTCGATGAGAAGTCGAGGAATCAGTATGCGAGCAGCATCCAAGACCACTTCATACTTCGAGACTAAAAATCACTTTGGACACTTTTATTCCTCTGCTGAGTCTGCTGGACAAGCTTGAGGTAGTAGTGGTTGCCCACATACGCTGGTGTTCACCGAAAGCTCAGGAATATTCGTATACGAATAAGAAATATCAATATTTATGGAACATAAACATGAGATAAGATGGCGAAAAAAAAACATCAGTTCATTCTTTATTTACAAAAAAATGTTTTTATGGGGTACGCATAGGTACGCATGGGCATCATTCATTCTTTGGAAAATCAACTTCGAAATAAGTCACGTGACCTTACATGGTACCAATAATATCAACCATAGACAATTTTCTATGATCTCGGCTTAGGTGGTAGCCCCCCCGCACGCAAAATATTGAAGTTGATTCAAAAGTTACCATGGTTTAGTAGCCGTCAAAATCAAAATCAATTTTTTTATTGAATTTTGGCGTACTAGTGTGAAAACAAATGAAAGAACGACTTTCTCATGATACTTGCAGTGCGTTTTGTTTTGCTGCAGTATTTAAATGTATTCGTTGTTTTTCATTACTTATTGATCTTTATTTTGATTAAATTAAAACTAAATGTTAATTTTTAATGTAATAATTATTTTTTTACCTTGAAAACAAAAAATAAATTGATGGGTTATAATATTAAAACGAATTGTCACTGTCACTGTGTCACTATTGAAAATGTTAAAATCAAGATGTTTTGAAGAAAATTGAGAAGTTTATTTTGTAATTGTAGCATAATTTAACAATATTTTTGAGTTTTTCGTGTAGTACGTGTAGTGGTGTTGAGTCGGAAGACGAATTCCACGTAAAACGTATACTGTTAAACTAACTACTAAAGGTTTCAAGACCAAGTAAGTTTTGTGGTGTTTTCCTATCGCCGTGGATGGAATTTCATCTAGAATCTTTTCTAAAGCAGACTTTCTGAGGCATGGAAAATATTATCGCCGCATTTTTTACGCAGCCATTGGTAAGATATGAGTTATCTATTGTAATATCATTGGTAATCTGCCTATCAATCTTCTGCAGAAGTTCTCGGAAGTTGTCATGGTTTTTTCTGTACTTAGAGATGTGTTGAAAATACCTTCAGTGGTAAAACGCAGGTAGGTAGTTATTCCAAAGTGTTGGTGAACTTATCTATTAGTTTTGTAGGCCTAACACAAAAATCTTAATATTGTTTTACTGAGATTGTTTGTTTGTTCTTCTTTCTTACAATTTCAAGTCAATATAATGGAGCCAAGCCAAAGTGTTATCAAATCTAACATACTTAATAATCATAATAAGCAAATATTATCATACCAACTTTTACATATACTTATCATTATTTATGAACGTACCTATGTCTGTTCTATGACACATTATTTCATCATCACACTATACCTATTCACTTACGTTCAGGCTTCACTCTGCCGGTCTTACAAGAAACAACTTAGAGCTGAGTGAAGCCGTTTTTCTACACACAACACTGCACAAACACACAAGTAGGTACGAATTGCTAGGACTGCAAATATTTCCTTTTAAAAGTTTTGAAGAAAACTTTAAAAGGAACCTAATGTTAACCTAAATGTGTCAACTCAATTCAAAATATCTTAACTTCATAGAACATTAAATGTTTCGACTGTCATAACATAACATCTTAGTGCTCCAAAGTCATCATCATCCTGACCTGCTAGCGGTGCTCCCTGCTGATCAACAGACGATGCTCTGGTTTATTACAACCATTAGAGTTTCTTTACTTGATGTTGGTAACTTTTTGCCTTTCCCTATTTTTATACTACTTGAAATACTCTGACATTAGCAAAATCACAAAAAATCAAAAATTGAATGAAATTTTTCTAATTAAGTACCTACTTATGTCAATAACATTTGTTTGAGTCTGTCTGTTTGCAAAGGTGCAGTCTTCCCCCGAAAAGAACAGACGGGAAACTTAAAGGTTGTTCTTTTTGTTTTTTCATTACTTCCTATTTTTAACTGATCTGTCTTACTATTTTATTTATTTTTTGTCTCCATCTTTTTATTTAGTTTTTCTATTTTGCTCATCTTCTGTTTGTGTTACCCAAAGATAATATCAACACTAGTATTTTCTGTTTACATTCTTTGTGTTGTAATGTCTGAAGTCATTTTTTTTTTTTTTATAAAAAACTAGCTTTTCACCCGGGACTTCGTTCCCGTGGGAATTTTCCCGTCAATTTTCCAATGTTTTTAATAGTTATTCTGCTATTCGGGATGGAGAGAAATACAACAAATCAAAAACCATGGAAACCGGTCCAGCCGATCTTGAGTTATAAGTGGTGTAACTAACACGACTTTGTTTTATATATTTAGATGGGTTCGCTCTTGACCACAATCTAGCTTAGGGAAAAGATGTGGTCGAGGATGTAGCGAACTCACCCAGAAGAAGCCTATTCACTCGTACTTTAAAGATATTTGGGTTGTATGAACTCGGAAATACAGACACCGGCAGGGAATTCCACTCCTTGGCAGTGCGCAATATAAAAGATGAAGAATAGCGCTCAGTACGTATCCGAGGGATCTTGACAAGATTAGGGTGATACCCGCAGTGCATCTGGATGTCCGATGGAAAAAAGGGGCAGGCGGAATGAGCCAATGCAGCCTCTGAGCACAGTCTCTGAAGTACATCTTATAAAAAACACATTTAGACTTCTTTTTTTACAATATGTTATTTCATTCTGAAGGAGATGAAGTTTTCCCAGTTATATTAAATAAGATGAAAAGAATTAATTAATCTGCTTTCATTAACTTAATTTATTTCCAGGTGAAGTGAGTCATCTTAGGTTTTGTAAAGCATGTGCAAAGTAAGCTTTTAAAAGATGACTGGCAAGCTTGACACTTTGGACCGGCCCTGCATTGTATGGCGCGCAGTATAAATCAGAGCTCAGCTTAAATTGGTAGTGTAAAGCGTGACCTGCTCTTGACTGTACGTTAGTGACAGCGCCGCAACAACACCGCGGTCCTATGTCAACATTGACAACGCCTTAGGGCGAGCAATTCTTAGCGCGGGACCCTCGCGCAATCAAAGTGAAGTTTCAGCGTGAGCCGAGCGCGAGTTTGTCGTTATCGTGGTAAAGCTGCTGAGAAAAAAAAATCGAACTTTCTCAGGGATGTGGCTGCCTTTCATTAAGATAATTCTTCACGAACACAACTACTGCCATGTATGTACACTGAGAACACCGTCAATGATATGATAATTAATATTGTTGGAAGACTACCAATCAAACCAACATAATAACTTTGATTTATTGTGTATTGGGAACTTCCTAATAGAGTTACATGATTTTAACTAGTTGACAGTAAAGATACATAGTAAAAGGCTCTAGCACCAATCAAAAACTGAATGTATAATTTTTGGAATGATGGGTATTCTAATAAGAACAAAACTGAGAATGATGAAGATGGTTGAGAATAAGATGTATAGAGCCTGTTACAAGGACTTTGTTTGGAAAATGAGTGATACCTGATATAATAAGATTAACATGTATAATATATGAATAAAAAAACTTGTTCCACATAATTTTATTTTATTCCAATAAATTCTCCCAATAAAGCACCTAGTAAACTAAAAATCCAACTGTCATAATTCATCCAAGAAAAAAACTGTTGAAAATAAATACAGAACTTTCTCCGGAATGTCCGCAGTGTCTTATAGGTGAATATCACTTGTTGGAAGGTGCATTAGCATTACGTCTTGTGTATACTGATGAAGTCGAAGAGTTGAGTTTCCTCATGGTATCTAGAAGTTCCTTCAGGTGTTTATCCCATCATTTTCTATCTTCACTCACATGTACAAACAAAAATAAAAATTCAGGCACATTGAATCAATTTTGTGACTTTTTCCAGACATCTTAACTGTCTGCTGGGAAGAAAACTCAAGTTTGCAGTGGGTCTTTACTGTGCCAGTAGCCACTAAATTGATAAGGAAGATTATGTTTCTCCACAACATAAAGACTTCTTCTGCAATCAAATTGCTTTTGTATAGTTTCAGTCTGTCTAATGGGTAATATTAAGTTTTTATCTAGTAGTGGTTGCCCTCAAAAGTACTTAATCACCAACAGATTTTTGTTTTCGCCAAAAAGATTATTGTGATTACTGTAAAAACTTCAAATGTTTATCTCCACAGCAAGTTACAATGACAAGAGCCAAGGAGTTTACAAGACTACATACTCTTTGATACAAGAGCGAGATGTGAAATGAGATGGAAGGATGGGAAACATCACGCGGGAAAATTTAAAATACATACAAAAACAAAACTCAAAATTACGAAAAAAAAATAATTTTTGTTTTCGAAGGTTTTCTTTCTTAGTTTATATACAAAATGACTTTCTAACAACAAATTTACAAATTATGTATTTTATTAAGCCGCTAAATAATGTTTTTCAAAGGAAAACTTGCGATGTTGACGCCGGAGGGGTCGCCTACTTCAAAAGCGTGATAATCAATTTCCATAGAGTCGGAAAATCCTTACATGGTACCAATTGTTTCATAAGAAAAAAAGAGTACGCATGAGATCGTTCATTCTTTCAAGCTTCGACTTAGACGGCCTGTCACGTGACGTGTCATGGCAGGCCAAAGTGAGATTTAATCAAATTTTGTCTTATGCTTCGTATGCTTCAAGATCTTTGAGAGCTTTGGGAACCCAAATTATATTTTTCTGACTTCTTATAGATTTCTTATATCCATATTTAAGATCCCCGACGTCATTCATTCTTATATTTTTCTCACTAGTTCGCAAACAATGCGTCCCCATGGTACCAATTGAATCAGCTTCCTTCCGTCAGCATCAAAATCAACGCGTCAAATTCACGCAAGAACGGTGGTAGCCTCCCGGTAGTCAAGTGCTTAGCTTTATTACACTACGCGATATTTCGATCGGACTAATTGACTAGATATCGCATGATGTAATATCGCTTTTAAAAAAATTGATCTGTCACTGTCAGTCAGTTGCCGTTCTTCTTCGGCTGATACTATTTTCACTGACCTCCCACGGTCCGCTTTTTTCACACGAAAAGCGTACAGTCATTAAAAAAGAAAGAGACCAAAGATAAGTCCATACAAAAAATGATTTTTTGTCTCTCTCTATAGTTTTACATAGCGCCAAATAACAGAGTTGACAGATGTGTTTTTTCGGTTGTTATTAGTGACGAGTAAAACGAAACAAAAACTAATTAAATTACTATAACAGCGTCTCGGTCTTTGTCCCGAATGATTGAATAAATCTTTAAAATTGGCCGCAATCTTGTTTGTTTTGGCTATTTCTACTAATACCTACTGCTGGTTCTACTGATACCTACTGCTGATTAAGCGGGGCGGCAATTTGAAAAATATAGATATTCTTAGACGACACATGAGGATACAACAATGAGTATTTTAAGATGTGGAAGCCAGCTGGATTCGACCCTTATCGTATTTTAGAGGTCAAATGACAACATCGATGATGTTTATTCCGTTATAATGTCTTTTTAGGAATCCAATTGGGAGGGTGTAAGGAAGTGACATAAAAAACAAATCTACACATCATCTGCTTTCTAATGCCACCCTAATCATCAAAATCGGTTCAGTAGTTTAGTCAAAAGGTTTTTTTTTCCATTTTAGAGGTTGTCTAGATGACTAGATACTGAATAGTACTTACTGATTGCTGAAAGAAAATGATTTGGTTTGAGAACTAAAAGCATCGGAGGGTATCTTCTACCCTTCATACATACATACATAAGCTCACGCCTTTAATACCCATCGGGGTAAGCAGTGCATTAGGGGTCTTAGAACCACTTGATGCCACGTTTGACATACAATTTTGAGGGTTATTAGATGAACCAATGATGTAATAAAGATGAGAGGTTTTCAGACTCTCGCCTATAAACCTATAATACAACAAAACCTTCGCGTCCTACTTACTGACTTTTGTAGTATGCCCGGGAAGAGTTGGCAGATGGTACTTTTAAGTTTAACTTGCACTCCCAGTTCAACGTGGAAGGCTATCTTCTATTTCACTCATTCTGTCGTAGACACGGCAGCACATCTGGCTATACATGTTGTCCTTGACGTCGCGTCGCCCTTATCTCGGACGTAATAGCGACGACATTCGTATTGAAAATGGTAACCTGACGTGCTGTTGTCTGTTATTAAAAGAACAAATTGTTCCAACACTGGTATTGATTCCGAGCTGATATCGCTGGAGCTTTTCAAAAGCTTAAACTATCTTCTTTTTCTTATCGTGTAGGTATATTCAAGAATGACACGAACTTGGCTAACCCTGGTGTCAGAGTTTTCAAACCGCACAATGGCCTCTGACTTGGTTTTAACGACTGTAGTCAATCGACAACAGCCAGGACCGACAGCTTAACGTGCCCTCCGAAGCACGGAAACGCTCGTGATAAATTGCCTCTTTTGGTCACCCATCAGGTTCCCTGCTTCTGTGTGCGTCCCTTAACCTCACTGATCGGTTGAGATTAGCGAGAGCCGCTGGGTTACGAGCGCTTCAAGCTTAAACTATAAACTTCTAGAAAAGCTGTCTGGGTGTCGAAAGCAGTCTTCTTGCCCCTGCCATGCCGATACCGCGTCGTCGTCGGCTAGACACAGTGTAGCATCCGTAAAAGGCATGGAAAATGGGCATATTCATGCATTGTGTTGGATTAGCTACCAGTTTAAGAATAGGTATGCCTATTCATAAAGTGCATTTTTATGAATAGAATAGAATGCCTGAAACTTTACCCAACACCAAAGGCAATCAATAATTCTTCGGGAGTATTTTGGTTGAAAAAATTCAAAGTTTTGTATGGGAGCCAGAGTCCGACTCGCATTTGGCTTTTTGTTGTTATAGCGATAACAGAAATAAATCATTTGTGAAAATTTTAACTGTCCAGCTATATCAGTTCATAAGATATAGCCTGGTGAGTGGTGACAGACGAACGGACGAACTCACCCTTTATACACCCTTTGGATACGGAACCCTAACAAGTGGCTGTATAATTAATTACTCCTTTGCCAGTGTTAAATATAAAAAAAAAGAGTGGCTGTACATTCATATAATCCTTTGCCAATACTAAAATTAAAAAAAAAAAGGTCAGTAGAAATAGCCTCGTCGTTCTTCTTCTGTCAACTTTATTGTCAGGCAGGTTATCTAAAAATGGTGAGAATTTAATTTCTAAATAATTTATCAATCTCTGACCTAAATTAGTGCTATGATCTGTTTGTAAAGTGTTTGTGCAGTGATCTTCTTTGAGGAATATTTATTTTAGTGCCCACAATGTCTGTGTATTGAATAAAAATGAACTACTTTTGAGCCCAAACAATTCGATGTTTTCAGGCCAAACGCACGAAAAAGGTCGGAATAACTGGCAAATATGGTACCCGTTATGGTGCCTCGCTACGTAAAATGGTCAAGAAGATGGAAGTGACCCAGCACGCCAAATACACTTGCTCTTTCTGTGGAAAGGTTAGTAGGTACAAAACATAACCCTCTGACCCAATCAATCACTTTATTCATTAATATTTTGGGTCGGAGGGTCATGATACTTTCAACTCTTTACAAAACTGCATGTACAATACAGAAATATCATACCTATACATAGTATACGGCCTACACAACCCTTTTAAGAAAAATATAACCTCACTGGTCTTGATTGTTTGAGCAGTCATTAAATGAAAGATTCTTAGATAAACATATGATGATGATGGATAATCGATTAAACATGTACAGGTACAATGGCACATGCTATCCAAAACTGTCAAATTTCTTCAATTGATTTTCAGTTTTATCTCCAAGCATTAGAGTTTACAAGCATTAGAGCATTGTGAACATTTGACAGTTTGTGGTACCTCCAGTCTACATCAAAAGATACTGAATGCACTGTTAGTACCAATTTGTTTAAAAAAAATAGATACCTTGTTGTGTTGGGACTTTATAAATCTTGTTTGCTTATTGCGTAGGTTTATAATCAAGTATGCGGTGAACTTGACTATTCTTAGCATCAAGAGTTATTAATGATAATTTCTTACATATCAATGATGATTTCTCACTGATACTTTGAGAGTAAGTATATGTATATCAAAAAATATGGGGTGACTTTAAATTAGCCAAAGTTTAGGAGTTTTATTTTCTCCCCATGAAACTAAACAACTTTCTTCAAGGAACTGAATTTTCTCAAATAAAAATAAACTACTTTCCATACAAAGGTAAATCAGCTGATCCCACAAGTATTTTTTTTTTCATAATTCAACATTTGATAGTTTTGGGTGCTAATTCACATACTTTTTGCTAACTAATTAAAGTCACCCAATACTAGTGATGAAAGAGACTCAGTCTTTTAAGGCTTTTAATAAAGACTCGCCTTATTTTTGACGCCTCACAACTGACTCAGTCTTTTAGTCCCCAACCTATAGTCATAAAACTGGCTTTTTTAGTCGAAGTCTTTTAGCATTAAAAACTGAGCTGTTACTTAAACAGCTTAAAGGACTGGCGACTCAATGTCGACAGTCGTAAGGCATGTGTTGGTTGATAGAATGTAAATATCTAATTTTGTCCCATTGTCAAATTTTATCCAAATGTAATTAGTGCTTAAGGCGTGAATTATTCCTTTTGGTTAGAATAGAATCTTTTATTATGACAATCGATAGGTTACAAAAGATATATTGAATATCACACACAAACTGCGGTGCGAGCCCTTTTACATAAAAGAACTGGAGTCGTTTAATTATTTTAAAATCTGCTGGAGTCTGTTAAGTCTTTCAGTCTTTTGAAAACAACTCGAGTCGTTTCAGTTTTTAGTCTTTTAATAAAACAACTGTCTTATTAATAAAAACTTGAACCTTAACTCTTAATTTTAGAGTCGAGTCCTGTGAGATGCAGGCGAGTCTTTTTAATAAGCCTTAAAACGACAAAGTCTCTCTATCTCACCCAATAGGTACCTATAAAGCTTGGAGTTAACCTCATTTAAATGACAAAGAAGAGGAATCACTAGCCATAGGGTCATTCCATCGTTTCGGGTGTTACACTTGAACTCATTATAAAATGTTTTATTAGAGTAGTAATTACAACTGTACTATTACAACTATTGAATCACACACATATGGGTAGTTCTTACTGATTTCTAAAATCGTATTTTTAAAATATTTAAGCAATAAAGAGAAAACAACGAATAAGTAGCTGTTTCGGGTGTTACACCAAATTGCCTCCACCTTTTGACCATCTGTGTTTACATGCATAATTCAGCGAATTTTCCAAGTAATCTCCAGATTTATTTATGACAAGTCAAACTTAATCCAGTAGCCAACCTAAACACGGGACAAAAAGTTAGTAATAAATTTTATATTTATTTTAATGAATAAAATTACCCGTTTCGGGTGTTACTAATGCTTCGTTTCGGGTGTTACGAGTACGAAATTTAAATACATGTAACATGAATTATGGGTTTTCTTAATGAAATTTTACACTCTCATTTAAAATTATAACAGCATACTAATCAACAATTATAGAATTATTATAAAACACAAATATAGATTAATATTTAATAGCTAAAATATCTATTTTTCAAAGTCATTAATTTCTACTGGTAATTCTAATATAAGATCTTCTGTACATAACTCTTTCTTTTATTTTCACTTCTAATAACGTCCCTTTCCCTCTCTTTGTGTAAATGTTCAGCATACTTCTTAGGATCTTTCATGCTGTTTTCCCTTATTTTACATAATCGTTCTTTAGTTGTTGATGGCATGATAATATACCTAAAGGAAAACTAACACCATATTAACACACCCATGCATTAATAATTAGATGCTGCGGCGAAAAGTATGTAAACAGTATAAGCTTGTATTTCAAATGATGTAACTCCCGAAACGTTTTGGGTGTTACAAAATTTTAAACGTTGAAACTAAAAATAAAACACATTCTTTCGCAATAATTGTTAGATATTAGATTAGATTAAACACATAACCTTACTTTGGCAAAACGAGTTAGGTTAAAGATAATTCGGCGAAAAATTAAACAAACAATTACCTTTTTTTTGTTTCGGGTGTTACACTGATACCACAGTTTGGAAAACTCTTCTTAAAATAGTAAATAAAAACTTTTTAATATTTTTTAGTGCGAATCAAATTACTACAGTATGTAAAGCTACTTGTAACAGAAACCTAGTGAAGTTGACCGCTTAATTCTTTATTTAAAGTGTTCTCAAATAATGACTTAAAAATTGCCATTATGAACTGATCTTTCTAGCGTAACATTAAGTAAGTAAAAAATGGAAAAACAATGTAAATTTTGTAAAAAAAAATCTAGACATGAAGGATAGGAATGTTTTCTATGAAAAAAGGCTACAGTTGACTTCTTACGCCGATTTTTTTTTTCAGAGGCCTTGGTAACGTTTATTATGGAATGACCCCATACTTACTAAAGAATGGTGTCATGATTTAATAAATCAGTCCCTCAAACATGATGACTTATTCTTCTCCACCACCATTTTTCTCAGAAAGTTGCAAATTTATTTTTATTGTTTTCAGGATGCCATGAAGCGATCTTGTGTAGGCATCTGGTCGTGCAAGCGTTGCAAGAGGACGGTCGCTGGAGGGGCTTGGGTATTCTCCACGACTGCTGCCTCTTCTTGCAGATCAGCTGTCAGGAGATTGCGTGAAGTCAAGTAAACATCTGATGCTAGGTTAAGCCAATAAAAACAAAATTCAATTTTTTTGTTTTATTTGAAATAGATTATCCAATAAAAATATCCATTTAGCTTCCACAGACAATGCCCTCTCTTTATGTTTGTTTGTTTCTTTACTATTAACTTTTTATTATTTCTCTTGAGTACCTATGTTATTTCTACTCTAATACAAGATCTTTGCAAATTGTGTTGTATATGGATCAAGATTTATTATTAAAAGAAGATAGTTTATGCAGCTAGCTTACCTTGCTAATATAAATATTTGTGACTTTAAATTAGTTTATTAGGTCATAGGTTGTACATATATATTATGTATAAAAAAATGTGAATATTTTTTTTGTAAGTTATTTAGGAACCATAACCTTCAGTTACATTATGTACAAACCTATAATACAAACAAAAGGTTTAATTAACCCTTAGGTATAAAAAGGACCTAGCAATGGCTCATGAAGTAATCTTTATTTTATCAGCCCATATACATCCTCACTTAGGGGCATGGGCCTCCTCTAACGAAACACCAAGGGGGTTTCAAAAAAGAGCCTTAGTCCACTATGCTGGCCTAATGCAGGTGTGCAGGCCATGCACCCTTTAACCTTTTCACTGCCAAAGTCTGATATATCAGATGTTTAAGTTTCGTGCCCTCGCCGCCACTCTGATATATCAGACAAAAAAAAAATTTTTTTTAAACTTTAATATCGTTCACCAAGCGTTCGCCATACGCCACGACATTAAAAAAATTCTTTTAATTTTTTGATGTCGTGGCGTGTGGTGGGCGTTGACGAAAACTCTTGGTGCTAAAATGGTTAAAAATGAGTTTTCTTGGATGTGCAGGTTTCGTTACAATGTTTTCCTTCATAAAGTTACCTATTAAATATTTATCATCATTCTTTTGATAACACTGAATTTACTGAATATGATGAGGTTCTTACCTTTTAAAATAAAACAACTAAGTACTTTGAATATATATTTATTGTAAGGGGAATTTTTCTATCTAAGAATTTGTCTTATAAAAAATATATTAATTGATAGCACCAACAACTTCTTGTACAAATTAAGTACAGCATAGTAAAATGACATTCCATGTGTACTTTATAAGATTTAAACATTATGATATGAAGTTTTTTACTTACAAATTTCATGCTTAACAGTCTTAGTATTAACAACAAATTGAGTACTTTAGTAAATGTATGTATGTACATGTAATACATTAGGCAGAATAATAAAATCATAAATAACATCTTTATGTTTTCAGTAAGTACACTATAAGTATGAAGTTACAAGTATGGCACTAGAATTTTGATTGATGCCTGGTTTCCAAAGTACCTAATACTTAAATCTTATCTTATGTCATGGAGACATAATTTGAGCATTACAACAAATATTTTTAAAATAATATTTACAAGTTTAATCTCCTAAGTCACTGTCCTTATCTCCTATAGCATATAATATGTGGAAGGCTACACCCAAAAGTGCTGTTCCCAGTAAGTCCCCTAATGCTGTGAGATATGGAATGGCAGAGTTATCTGGGTCCATCCCTAATTTCCACATCAACATGACCAAGTAATGACTTATAGTAAGCAACAGGAAAACTTGCAATAATGCTGCAGACATATAAATCAGAATGAAAATAGGTGTCACAGATGTGTGACCAGCTTTTAGATAGCCTATAGTGTAAATAAATATCAGTTGTCCAGGTATCACCATTAACAGTAACAATTTGGTAGTGCTACTTACAACAGAACTCTCAGTTTGGCCTGTGTGGAGAAGAGTGGATAATCTAGAAGCATGTACAGCAACCATATTACCTCCTATCCCATTAATAACCAATTGGAATACAGCTATTCCCCTATAGTTTGAAACTGTGTAATCCAATATAAGACCTCCTATACTGCTTATAACCATTGCAGATACTACAGGCACCCATCCCTCATCTAAAGCTTGTTTAGTAAAGTTATTTTTCCAAGCTGTGTAACCACAAACAGGAACAAGTACAGCGCCAACAGTTATAATAATAGCTGGCAATATAACATTTGTGCCAATTGATCTGTACAACAATGATGCTATCCAAGATAACAGTGCCAAGGTTGTTAGATCTCCTAAACTAGCTGCTATTGGTGTTGCAATATTATCAGGATTAATATTTAATTTTCTTGAAATTACAATTACTCCAATCATAATCAGCCCTAAAACAAAACTAGCCAGTGAAGCTGTGAGCACACTAGAAGCACACAGAAGTAATGCATGGTGGATATCAAAGTCACCATCAGGTATCCATCCCATAGCCATGGCAGCTATAGCTGCCAGGAATCCCACAAGCACTGCCTGACATTGAACTAGGCACAGATTGCCCACTACTAAGGACCCTAAATTAGTGTCCAGGTGCCCCAAATGAGCATTTGTTGACAGTCGCGCTGCTAATGTCATTTCTAAGTTTCCTTTAAGGCCTAGAAGAGCGGGTACCAATATGTAGACTTCAGATATTTTAATGAAGACTTGCCAGTGCTGGACCACGTCGAGTAGAAGACTGGCGGCTACCATGCCGAACCCAGCCAGCAGGAACGACACAAACATCTGCACACCGGCCACCCAAGAGCTCTCCTTCCCATATTTGATGTTGATGTCTGGGGGTTTGGTGTCGTTCGATATCAAGTGGTACGCATCCAAATCCTTACTGCTTGTCAGTTCAGATATTCGCCCCATTTTACAATTAGAATTCTTGGCTCTGTTCATGATTACAAATTGAATAGTCAATTAAATTATCCTTAAAATAAAGACACGTATACAACAAAAATAAAATGTAAGTACTTGAATCATGGGAAATACCCATTTAGCACACCACAAACTCGGTCCAGGTCAAATCTGTACTGGCTGGGTACACAACCATTTGTCTCTTAACAAATTCATAGTAAATAAATTTCTTTGTTAAAAATAACTTTCGCAAATTCAACAAAACAACAATCAGTCAGGTCGTCATCTGTCAAATTTGACAGAAGAAGTGACAATCATCCATAGAGTAAAGAAGAATAGAGTGGTCTCTTTTATTTTATTTGGAACTTGGTATAAGCACCTGTTATTTTTGTCAATGTCAAATAATTGTTTATTGCGGGTAAGTTATAAATTATTACTAATTAAATATCTACTATAATCACTAGATGTTGCCTACTCGAAAGAAATCACCAGATACTTTAGTTTAATTTTTGCACTCACTGTCGCCGATAACGGTCATTTAACTTATTTCTATGATAACGGATTAGATTTTGTATCATACACATTCGCTTATTAGTTCGCAAAAAATAAAAACCCTTTGTGTACTCTTGCAATAAGTATGTATCCGAACGCAAAACGACACGCACGACATGCAAAAAAAAAGAAAGTTTGACGTATACGTTTGGCGATTGTCGACCGCAACCTTTTTGTGAGGAAATTTTATTAATTTCCTCTTTGAAATTGTTTTAGAATATTATTTAGAATAAATATAGATAGGTATGAGTTAAACTAACTACTTTGGTTGTTATTCGTACGTTTGTAGCTATTTTTTACATATCAGTGAAACGGTGCTTCAGATCCGGAAACCTACTTTGTAATTTGTGCATAAAATATATTTTTCGCGGGGAAACTTATTGAAAATTATAAAGGGAGCTAATTGCCCGAAAAATGTTAAAAAACCGGAATTTTGAGTCGGCTAAAATGATGTTGATAATTGTTTAATTTTGTTGCAGTTCGGTAAGCTATTTGGTGGACGAAGAATCGGGTGTTAAATTGACATGTGGCAGTGAACTATTGTGTAGTTGTTTACAATGTTCAGGAGTAAGATTAGGATACACACATGCAGAATAATACTGCTGACTTCACTTGTGTGGCTGCTCATAGATGTGATTCTTCTAGCCACATATTCGGACTGCTTTAGTGATGGTTGGGACTGCAGTAAAAGAGGATCACCACAGAAGATTGTGGCCGTCAGGGTAAGTAGTTCTAAATCTCATTAAATATATCTCATATTGCGAAGTCTTGGTTAGAATGTACTTGGAAGAGCTGTCTTATTGGAGGATCTGTAGTCAAAATAAGTTCACCCCAACCAATGTCTATCTTGGCCATCTATGTGGGAAATGTGTCTATAATTATAGTTATCACAAAATAGGCCTTGAGAAAACTTGAAAACATTATAGGTAGTTTGTAGGATACATTAGATATAAATTGCAATTAAAACAAGTTGATAAATCTTCTATGCATGGTTTCTAGTATCTACTTCCAAAAATCTACAATAACCAGTTTGGTTAAGATTGGTTAAGACCTTGGTTAAGATTGAATAAAATAATTATTATTGTTGATTGCAATAAACGATTGAATTGAATTGAATTGAATTGAGGTCAATAGTTAAAAACTGTGTAGACAAGGGATTAGAAAGATTTTACAAAATTCCCATGGGAACGAAGTCCCGGGCACCCTCAAGTTATTGATACTTATATTTTATGTGTATTCACAATATAACTTTTTTTAATGACACAAAAAATAATATCAAACAAGAATTCATTCAGGTGTGGCACTCTAAAAGAAATTTACTCTTTTCCAATTTCATGTGAAATCAGAATATCAATTTTTACCTTAGTACTGGTTCTGGTTAGTATTCCAGTCATGTAATGTGAATGCTTTATACAAGCTTTCTGATCAGGAGGCAAAACACCTCTACTTAGTGTAGGATGTAGTGCAAGAATGCAGTGAAAGGGAATGTAACTACCTACCTATTAGTTCCTAATTTTATTTACACCAATGTAATTTTCATATTTTTTATTTTTTTGCAATCATTCCTAGGTATAAGAAAAAAATAAATAATTAAAGTATATGGAATACTAGCTTTCCGCCCGCGGCTCCGCCCGCGTGGACTACAGGTTATATCGTGCCCAACTGTGGGATAAAATGTAGCATATGTCCTTTCTCAGGCTCTAATCTATCTCTGTGCCAAATTTCATCAAAATCGGTTCAGTAGTTTAGGCGTGAAAGACGGACAGACAGACAGACAGACAGAATTACTTTCGCATCTATAATATTAGTAAGGATTATCATTTATTTTATCACTATTGTTGTAAATGTGTTTGTTCATCCTTCCTTTACGTCATAATGGAGCAAAAGATTGAACTGAATTTTTGCAGAGGGATAGTTGAAAAGCTGGAGAGTGAAATAGGAAACAAAGTCAGGAAGTAAACGGAAAGCTAGCACAAAGATAATACCATTAATATATCTATACATATTATAAAGAGGAAAGATTTGATTGTTTGTTTGTTTGCATCGAATAGGCTCCGAAACTACTGGACCGATTTGAAAAATTCTTTCACTATTAGAATCCTACATTATCCGAGATGGACATAAGGCATATGATTTTCCCGAATTCCCACGGGAACGAAGTCCCGCGCGGGAAGCTAGTATCTCTATAAAATATTATATTTCCAACGTATTATCAAGTAGTACTAGAATCACATGATGCTCTGCCTATCCCTCAAGGGATTTTCGGCGTGAGTGTATGTATAAATCATTTAATGGCAACTATGAAATAGTTAAACTATTAATAAATTAGTTTTATGAAGTGTGTATTTGAGGATTACATTCCAGCTTTTTTTTCGGTCTTCAGACCATAAGCAGATTTTATCAGTAAGTTTATGCATATGGAGTCTATAATCGTAATCCAAACAGTTATAACAAATCTTGTCCCCTTTTTTGATGAATTTAATTTTAAAATCACTTTGATTCAATTCTTCTGCCTTCATAACTCTAGAAGAGTGTGATCAACTCATGTTATATCATTGCTTTAGGCTTAATATTGTAACTGACGTTGATATTGCGATACAAATAAATTTAATCATTTGAGTCTGTGATAATGATAATCTTTAAATTCCCTACCTAAATGGCTCATTGTCCCTTTCGGTCCCTTAGGTTCGGTTTTTTTTATTTTATCAGCTCATGTACATCCCCACCGAGGGGCACGGACCTCCTTTCGAAACACGAAGGGGATCTAGGCCATAGTCCACCACGCTGGCCCAACGCGGGGTTGGCGCGCCTTTCGAAAACGAATTTTCTTAGAGATGCGGATTTCATCACGATGTTTTCCTTCACCGCTGAGCAAGTGATAAAATGAAAAATCCATACATAAATCCGAAAAAAAATAATTTAGTGGTGCAGGCCCTTGCCAGGATGTGAACCCGCAACCTTCCGATTACTAGTCTGGCTCATTACTAACTGGGCTATCATGCATTGCTATTACAAAAGGTTCCGTTTACTTTCCTCAATAAGTATGGAATAGAATGTTACTGTCTATCTGAACACAATCTTATCTTCATGCAAATGATTAAAAAAACAATTCTTTTAACTAGGATAGAGACGAGAGAGACTACAAAGGTAAACATGGGGCCATAGCAGCAGGAGTGAAAAGAAAGTTGCCAGAAGAGGATGGCATATTTGATGATACAAATGACGTGGAGGTTGTCGAACCAGAACCAGTGGTGGCAGGGGACAATGGGCTTTCTTTCCCGCCATATCCGAAGTCAAGGTTGAAGAAGTGGCGAGTGGTGCCTCCTGTCAAACCGCCTCCGGAAGGAGGTCCAGGGGAATTAGGTAAGTTTTTAAATTAATAATGGGTTTGTTTGAAGTATGGTCATTGTTCATACATTGACGGCAGCATTTTAATAATGACTGCAACATATTAGGAGAGTAATGCTTGAGTTAGCATAAAGTAAAAATAAATTATATTATTTCATAAATTGTCACTTTTTACGTGTACTTGAGCCAATACACTCATGTCCGGAAAAACCTTCTTTTAATTCACCTCCTACGACCCGCCTAATATTGGACGCCCCTACCCACTATCTAGCACAAGGGCGAAGATGCGGTCGAGGATGTAGCAAGCTCACCCAGAAGAAGCCTATTCACTCGAACTAAAGAGATTCGGGTTATATGAGCTCGGTAATACAGACGGTCTTAAATGGTTATACTGCATCGGTTTGGTCGCTAGAGCCTCGTCCGTCGATCACATATTCTGGGGTAAACCTAGAGGCGTTTTTCCCGCACCGCGGACATAACTGGGGGCGTAAGTTAGTATAGAAATAGAAATGTTGTCACTGATTCTGCTAGCAATTTATTTCGTTTAAATTCGACCGGTTTTGTAAATACATCATTTACAGTAATTTTCGTACATTAGGCTGTCAATGGTGGTTAATACGACCATTTCGTATGACGGTTATACGAAAACTACACAAGAAAATTATTTCGTTTTGAAATACGTTATATTATCGTTGATCAGTAATGACTCAAAGTGATCACATAGGGTGCTTTATCTACTTTAGAGAGAAGCTGCAAATAACAACCTTTTGGTTACCATACAAATGGCGCGAAAATATTTTGTTTGCCATGATTTTCCTACGTATTGTTGTGGCTTGGCTTTCGATAGGTTGGTAGTTGAAATAAATTCAAATTACCTAAAACCCTAAACTAACATTCTTGCTTTAATTATCTAAGTACTCATCTAGTGCTCAGGGTAACAATATTATAGAAAAGTTTTTGTTAAGAAAGCGACGCGATTCATATACTTAACTTGCACTTAACCAAGCCAATTCCCTAGCACCGGATCTACGATTTTTTCGGCAAGCAAGAAACTTTATAGTGGCGCCCCTTCTCAGCGGCGGATTAAGAGTTTCGGGGGCCCCAAGCTCGGAGGTAGTTGGGACCCCCTGTTACTATTATAATTTTTGATAGGTAGCTTTATGAGGAATTTGTTACTTTGTTGTAGGGCGTTTTCCATACTTAGCCTCTCGATTGGACTATTGTGCGTAAGGAACTGAATTAGGACTATGTTATGTTTAAAATACTCTGACATATTGAAGCGAGCGCACTAAATTTCGGTGTGGACGTGTAGAAATAATTCGGCTACTTATAGAGGTATTTTTTGTTTTCCATTACCTTAGGATGACTAAGAAAATGTTGAACAAATCATCATTCATCATTGTTACGATCGTTATGATTTTGGCGTCCCTTAAAACTGTCACCCGGGGCCGGTGCCCGGGTTTGCCCTCCCCTAGATCCGGGGCTCTTATAAGAAAACACTAAGTAATAAAATCTTTCTTAGGTTTAAATAATTCGGTTTTAGTATTATCGTAAAATCCAATGTTCCACGATGTTGCCAATAGATCGAATTTTAATGTGTAATCATTCTAGTGATCGAGCACTAATTAAGACAACAGTAATCTGTACACAATATACTTAATTGAAACTGGCTGCTGTACACAACAAATGACAAACGACAATAGAGCTAATTACTAAACATCGCTGGGAATATCATTATACGACCTATGTTTACACTGTTATGAATAGCATTATTGTACACAAATATGCTCACACTAATCGGAGTAGGGAGACCATAAAGTATACTCATACTGCTGTTTCCCTCAAACAGCGCTTTTTGAATTGTCCTCGAATTCCGAGGTCGAGTCGAATATTCAGAAAACGACTGGCGATTGATAGTTGGCCCCTAGATTAGGGATAAGTAAAACGGTATAGAATAAACCAATTTTTTTCCGGCAATTTGGAGAATTTGGTAACTTTTTCCAGTAAAAGCCTTTTACTAATTATTTTATAAATGGCAAAATAGTTTTAAAACGATGACGCACTTTGTAAAAGAAGAAATTTTACGATATGTCTGCGACACCGACGAAAATAAATTAACTCGATCAATACCTAAAGTCTATACTGTATTTTCGATCTCTATGTAGGTCATTCATTGAGTTCGGAAGAATCGTCTCGAGATGCGCAACGATGAATGACTAACAACTTTCCTTTCACATTGGCAGATCGTATCGGACATATTTCATTGTTCTCACCATGTGTTGAAAACACAATCGCACCGAATATACTTCCCGGCAAAACAGATCAGAATAATTTTAACAACAAAACCCCCTAAAATATTCTTTTGTTTCTTAAGGGTTGTCTGTCTTGCTTTAAGGGATAATTTCGTTTATGTTCTACCTAAATACGTACTTATGTAACTAGCAACTTTGTTTATGTGGAATAAAGTTTTTTCTTTTATTTAGTTACTTAGCCTTTTGATTTGACGTTTAATAAAGAATGGCTGATTTTACAAGCAATTCTTGTCGGTCCGCGATTATCTATACTGTATTATTATAAAGAGGAAAGATTTCTTTTTTGTATGTAACGAATAAACTTAAAAACTACTGGACCGATTTCAAAAATTCTTTCACCATTAGGATGCTACATTATCCCTGACTAACATAGGCTACATAATTTTCCCGAATTCCCACGGGAACGAAGTCCCGTCCGGGAAGCTAGTAGTACATAATTATTTATTCTCTTCACTTCATTGAAATTGTTGGAGAAGAGAATATCGACGAAACAGGTGTTTTGTTTGTCCTTACGAGTATGAATGAAGGATACTTAGATAATAAAATGTATGAAGCTTGACGAGCATTTGTCAGTACTGTAATATCATAGAAATGTTGTAAACTCAGATTTTATAGACACTAACTTTTTTATTTGTTTGTCGTTAATTGATTGCCTCATTAAGTATCTATTTCAATTACTATAATTTTTATTAGGTTCTATTTTATAGCCTAGATTATTATGTATGTTTTATTGCTTTATTATTGTAATGATGAAAATACATGTATACTGCATACTTGCATAGTCGCGTAAGAAAATATGCATTGTTGTCTTTTTAAGGGCGTATAACTTTAGAGGACACAAAAATAATTCTGCGGATGATTACAGTAAGTTAATTAAAGAAAATATCGGTAATAATAATATTGCAACTATTATATTGACTGGCTTAGAAATGTGTTAAACGAGGCAGTCGTCAGCTGCTAAAAATAATGAGCTGGCTACTAAAAGAAATGGACACTTTGCTAAAAATTATGAATTGGCGATTAATAATATAAAGGGGGCAGCAAAAAAGCATCTGTGGTTCTAAACTTCTAAATGCAATGAAAACGGCATAAAGTAAGAAAAATAAAATTCTATATTTTCCGCAAATCTCAAAAAATATGTCCGTCAAACTTGAATTCAAAGTGAGTGTCATTCATTAGCATCCCAATAGCACTTTTAGTATTTTTGAATGCTTCACTCAACCTATTATAAATATGCAAATACCAGTTCCACAATTTTCAAAAGCCAAACAATTTTAAATTTGCGTTGCCATAAATTTTTTCGCTTGAAAACAAATTATGTCGCCAAAACATTTAACTCGCTGCTAGTTTTAAATAACACTAAACAAAAAAGATTGTAGCTGCCGTTTTTTTCATTTTCTTTATTTTTAATATTAGTTGCCAACCTATTAATTTTGATAGCTTGTTTATTTTTTCTAACTACCCAAATTTCACATTATTTGTCGTTTGGTTAAATACTATCCTTTATAAAGTTCGATACCTACCTACGTATTCTAAAACTCAGGGCTGTTTAAAATAATCTGTTAACATTTTCGACAAAAAAAAAACATTTTTAGCTTACTTTACATATCATATACGTACACAATGCTGCGTATGTGGCAAGTTGCACGTAGCTTATAGTCGTGGTAAGTTGACGTCACTCAGCGTCACAATACTTACGCAGCGCACGGCGTTGCTAAAATCCTACCAGGCATTAGGCCTCTCCGTGAAGCCTGCAAAATCCCAAGGAGATCACGACAATTCACGTCATTTTTACTCTACGTATTTTTTAATTTTAAATTATCGTTTCTTAAATTACGTTTCTTAATTACGTAATTTTAAATTATCGTTTCTTAAATTACGTAAATTACGTGTTACGTGGTAATAATAAATTACCACATTATTATTTGTACTAAAACATAATATCATTAAAATAGAGTGTGCACAGGAGCTACATGAGCTCATTTCACCTGCCCCCTTCGGACGTCCAGACGCACTGCGAGTAGGTACCACCTTTATCTTGTTGAATTCCCGCGGATTTGCACTGAGCGCTTTTCATCATCTTTTATATTGCTCACTGCCAAGGAATGAAATTCTCTGCCTGCGTCTGTATTTCTGAGCTCATATAACCCGAATCTCTTTAAAGTGTGAGTAAATAGCTTCTTCTGGGTGAGCTTGCTACATCCACGACCGCATCTTCACCCTTATGCAAGATTGTGGTCAAGAGCTCACCCCTTGTTAGTAATAATAATAAAATAGATGGTTTGAGCATGATGTTGATTTCAGGTAAGCCTGTGACCATCCCCATCGAGCAAGAAAAGCTGATGCTGGAGAGGTTCCAAGAGAATCAGTTTAACCTCTTAGCCAGTGACATGATCTCACTCAACAGGTCACTATCGGATGTACGGTTTGAAAAGTAAGTAAAGAGTTTCGCGGTTATTTTGAGAATATAAAATATTATCTGAATAAAAATAAGGTTCGCCGAAATATGGATGCCAATGCTCATCAGAAATATTAGACGTGGTAGCAACTCGTTTGAAAAATAACTGTTAGACAGCGCCATCTGGTGAAACTCCATAGAACATTAAATGTTGATTTAAAAAAAAGCTTTAGCAACACGGCCATCAGCTCAAAAGTAAGATGTTGATACAGTTACTTACAGATTAGGTAATGGTTCGTTATATTTTTTATTTTAAAATTGTCATAACATGTTTCTCATGTTTAATCTCTCTTAAATTTCCAAATGTCCTTTACTCTGATTTCGCTTGCAGTTTCAGTTTTACAGTGACTTACTTAAACAACTTAAAAATAATTAAACTTACATAAAACAGAGCCTTTTGGTTACAAGATTTAAACAATACGTATACTCTGCAATTAGTTTTGATGAAAATGAATAGAAATTTTTAGAAACTTAATTCTATTATAAAATTATGCGATAATTTTAAATATAAGTACAGTCCGTGAATATAAAAGTGCGTTTGTAGTTCAATTCCAGTTATTAGTCGCGGTGTAGCATGGTGTGTTATGCAAATATATCCATTAAGTACCGTATTAATTCAGTTTTATGGTCGTTTTGTAGATTATTTGCACTGAGACAAATCGTTGTGCTCGTGTGTCACAGTTTACGTAGCAATATCAGGGTTTAAGTGAAAATAATTTAAATTTGAGACACTACTTTTGAATTTAAGATAGGTCTGATTGCTTACGATAATTTTAAGTTTAACTTTATAAGTCATATTCATATTTTTATGTTTTTAAGTGATAAAATATGTCACTTTAATTTAACACTTTTGGTCAATTCTCATGTCATTATTAACTTTTATTTTAAGTATGTGAAAACCCGCTGACGCATAGTCAAAAAAAATGACAATACGTTTTATTTCAGAAAAAATACTTTTTGGTTAACTTTAATAACATAGACCCATATCCAATATGGGTGGATACTTAATAAATAAAATAATACCAACAAAAGCGCGGCTCTTAAGTTTAAGAAGATAAAATGAAAATTGAATTCCTATTTCCTATGAACACGTGTTATAGATACATATGTTATCTTTCATTAGATAACCCATACGAGTGTACATCTGTATAAAGTATGCATACTCAACAACGAATACTTTTTGCCGTAGATGTAAATCGAAGATCTATCCAGAGTTGTTGCCGACGACCAGCGTAGTGATAGTGTTCCACAACGAAGCGTGGACCACTCTCATTAGGACTATATGGAGCACCATAAACCGATCCCCGCGGCCACTGCTCAAAGAAATAATACTCGTGGACGATGCTAGTGAAAAAGGTAAGCAGCTTTTCTATACTCATCTTTATCTATACATATTATAAAGAGGAAAAATTTGATTGTTTGTTTGCATTGAATAGGCTCCGAAACTACTGGACCGATTTGAAAAATTCTTTCACCATTAGAAAGCTGCAATATCCCGGATGGACATAGGCTATATAATTTTCCCGAATTCCCACGGGAACGAAGTCCCGAGCGGGATGCTAGTAATATTATAAAGAGGAAAGATTTGGTTGTTGTTTGTTTGCATTGAATAGGCTCCGAAACTACTCGACCGATTTGAAAAATTCTTTCACCATTAGAATCCTACATTATCCGTGATGAACATAGGGTAAATGATTTTCCTGAATTTTCACGGCAACGAAGTCCCAGACGGAAAGCTAGTCTATACTAATATTTTAGAAAGATTTGTATTTTTGTATGTAACGAATAAACTTAAAAACTACTAGACCGATTTCTTTTCCCGAATTCCCACTAGAACGAAGTCCCGAGCGGAATGCTAGTTAATTATAAGATGGAGTCCTGTCCCGTATTCTACATCACTCGATTCGACACGGACGACGCTCGGAAAGTAGGAAAGTCTCAGTGCATCCCTGTCTCGAGCTATTTAGATGACAGTCACGGGTACAGTTATGTCGAATATCCGATTCGAGTCGAATGATATAAGAATACGGTGGCGGGCGCCATTGCAAATCGATGCGAATCGGTACATGGAGAAGTATGAGAGTATACGATTAGCTTGTTTAGTAGTAGATGATATAAAATCATCTACTACTAAACAAGCTTCAAAGGGGTTCCTTTATTATCAATGTAGGTCTAATATTCGGTGAACGGTATCCATTGAGCAAACTTTTAAAGTAATTCTACTCATGAAACTGAGCAACTTTCCCTAAGGAACTTATATGGAATTCTTGAAAAAATATTTTTGAGTTCTGTTGTATGAAGAGGAAACATTTTTTTTCATATTTCGACCTGTTTCGTGGGGAAAGTTATTCACATACTTAATTTTTGCTAGCTAATTTAAAGTTACCCAATGTACCGACTACCTAATAAATCTACGGAAAAGGTTGCGTGCTGCTATAGCCACACCGAACTGTTTTAGAGCCTCCTGCTTCTATGACGTCTTTTATTTTTCTGACAGGTTGTAAACGAATTAACCAATATATATTGTAGTTTATAAGATTAAGTTAAGATTCCGTCGCTGAAATAAATAGTCATTGATATACTGTAGCGTCAACGTGCGTCATAAGTCTTATCTTGTACAGAGGCCAGCGCATCAGGTTATTCCATTTTCGTTGCAAAACCACTCTTATTGCAACAGCACAGAGTATTAACCTGATGCAGTGGCAGTGATGTGAACTGCTACGGCATCGTGTATTAAATATCCTTGTCTTGAACGAATTTGCAGTAAAACGATTTCACGGTTGCCAAAGTGGATTGTACTATGTGTGTAATTGTGTAATATTCCTTTGAATCAATAGGTAGAAAATGGCAGATTGCACGTTTAGTTATTTTTAAATTATAAATCTGTAATTTTTATCAGAACACGCGGTGTTGCGATGACATACTTACACAAAATATTAAGATACACAAAATACACACATACACAATTCTTCCTTACTTTAACAAAATACACACATACATGTTTGTCCTTCACGGCGGCGTAACGGAACAGAAGATCAAGGTCACGGTAGCTATAAAGATTGCATATTTCTCAAGGAAGAAAAAAAAACAAATAAATCAAGCGTAGGTATATAACCAAAAGTATGCAAGGGGGTATTTTTACCCGTCTGTAGAAAGTATTTTTTTACTGGATTTTTACTCGACTGTAGAAAGAAAGGTTTATGTTTTTGAAATGCGATAGAATTAATTGTAAGGCTAGATAAAGACAGCATGCTTTTCCACACGAACGAAGTCGCTGGCGAGAGGTTAGTAAAATAAAAACAAACGTACACTAACGTCTTGCTTAGTATTAAAGAAAAAAATACAATTGGTGCCGTGACCCGAGCGTCTGGTCGTTAAATTAATACTAATGGGCTGTGTTGACTAGTCGGCTAAAGCACCGAACTGTAGTGCCCTTAATAGAATAAACTGTCCTTAATAGAATAGAATCTACTACCGCATACAACATCGCAAAGGTAAATAAGTATTTTAACGGGAAGATATACGGGAAACCAATGAAAAAGGTGTCTTATGTGTTGACGATCGATTTGGTTGAGTTATAGTGACGCTGCCTCTTGATCGATGATTCCTGGGTTCGATTCCCGGTAGGGGAAAATATTTATGTAAAAAGCAGATGTTTGTTCTCGGGTCATGGGTCTTCTTATCTGTCTTTGTGTATGTTCCAAAGGACCCATAATACAAGGGAAAACGTTAGGTGGGCCTGTGAGTGTGAAGCGTTTGTTGATTTATTATAGACGGGATGATAGGGACGTGCAGGTTAACATTTGTGTCCGCGGGACTAATATGAATGCGTGACATAATTTTCTCATGTCCATTCTATCTGTTCCTTACTGAAGCTAGGAGGTAAAAGTGATAGCAAAGAGATACATATGACAAAATTATGTAATGTATTTGACAAGCCAACATGTATGTTACGTGTAAATATTTAATTCCCTTTGAGGCAGTTGTCCATCGACTTCTCTCAAAAAAAAAGTACATTGACTTTAAATAAATAAACGCTTCTCACCCAAAGGCCTCGTGTCGTGGGTCCCTTGGAACATAAACAAAAACAGACTCGAACACCCATAGCCCGAGAACAAACATCTGCTTTTACATCTGCCCCGACCAGGACTCGAATTTAGGACCCGTCGATCAAGAGGCAGTGCCACTATGACTCGACCAAACCGGCTGTCTATGAAAGAGATATTTTAGTGCCTAGTTACTCACTGACTTTTTTTACACCCACTGTTCAAAAACAACTCGCCAAATCGTTTCTAGCTATAGCTCTATTCTCTTCTCCCTAATCGCTACAAGCTGATCGGTAAGACAACTGCCTTAAATGGACATTTTTACTTCAATACGATGTTGTAAAATATTGTTTATGTGCATCCAAAGGGGTTTAGGAAAAAAATATAGATATATTTGTAGTTATTCCATAAAGGAACTTTATCCAGTAATTTTTCCAACAGAACACCTTGGCAAGAAGCTCGAAGACTATATAAAAACCCTGCCGGTTTCGACACGGCTCTTCCGTACCGAAAATCGGTCGGGGTTGATCCGCGCGCGTCTTCTTGGCGCCAAGCATGTTAAGGGTGACGTCATTACCTTCTTAGACGCTCACTGTGAATGCACTGGTAAGAATATACAAATTATTTGTAGTAAGGAATATGCATATATATATACAAGGTGTAAGGATGCAATCTAGCTACAACTATGATCGTAAGTATGTAATAATTTTTATACTACACCTGATCGGAACAGTAGTCATTATTCCCTGAAAATGAGAAGAGAACGTTAGTCTTTTCCTCGACCAAAATAAGCGGGAGGAAAAAATGTATGAAAATCCATTTCTAACGTGTTTTAGCGGGAGGAAAAAATGTATGAATTTTCATTTCTCACGTGTTTTCTAATCTATGGCGCGGGCACTCACCACTGCCCAAGAAGTTTTTATATAATTTTAATATGGAATCTCCTTGCCACTAACCTCAAATCCTTTTGTCTTCATAAAAAGAAAAAGCGAGAAATTTTGGTCAAATTTGTAAAATTTTCTGAAATTGTTTGTTATGTTTTGAGTTTATTTTGCAATTAAAGTAAAAAATTTCGAGTTCTAGCAGTGAAAGTGATGTTGAGATGACGCCGCCAAACTTAAAAGCATCTGCGGAAACAGCTGTTCAAACTTGCTACCAGATAAATCAAAGAAAAAATACAATGACCAGTTTATGGTTTGGAAATTGAAAAACAAGGCGCAATTGTTTTCAGAAAATGTTTTAATAGCGTATTTTTGCGAAAAATCTACAATATATAAGCCAAGCACCATGTGGTCAATGTACTCCATGCTAAAAAGTACTTTGCTGACAAAACACGACATAGATATAAATTTAATTTAATTTTATTAAATACTTTCAACAATACAAGTCTTTGAATGTTCCTCACAGGTGTAGTATAAAGCACTATGTAGCACTCGGGAGAAAGTCCGATTCCTAGCTCGGGAGTATTGTGGCCCTCGGCTGCGCCTTCGGGCCATAAACTGCTCCCTCGCTAGTAATTGGTCCCTTTCCTCCCTTGATGAACAATGTACTATTTCCTGGAAACTTCAAACTAAGGAATTTTCGTTATTTACCTACTTTGGTGCTACGCAATGTACCGTATAACTGCACTCCGCGCGCTGTCCCCCCGCGCCGCGCCTTTTTCAAAATGCTATGTACATTGCTGATTTTCGTGTTTTATCCATTAGCTCCATTAGAAAATGGAGTATATTAGAATTAAAAAAATATTTTTTAAAATAGAAAATATATAAAAAAATTTTTGCTAATCTGTCCTTTACATCCTGTATATATTTTTTTGTTTTGTAATTTTGGTTTTATATTTAGTAGTGTGTTCCTATTCTTATGTTGTAATTTTTTATAGAGGGTTGGTTGGAGCCTCTTCTGGCTCGAATAGTGGTGGATCGGACGACGGTGGTATGTCCTATTATCGACGTGATCTCTGACACCACCTTTGAGTATATCCAAGCCTCTGACATGACTTGGGGCGGCTTCAATTGGAAACTCAACTTTAGATGGTAAGTTTTTCTTCTTCTTCTCACTTCCTTTTCTTCTTTGACTACACCATGCTTATTTTATAAAAATGCCTAAATGTGTTTGTTAGTTTAATAATGAATGGATTTTGATGTAATTTTAGTGGGTAGTGTAGAGGTTGTATGCTTCTACTGTAAAACTTCCCACGAAAGCCTTTTACTCTAATTGCATAATCGAACTGATTAGCTGGTTGTACCGCGTTATTCTAGTTTCTGACACACATATTTCGTGACTTCGACTGCTTGAATTAGGTTTCTCTTAAATAAATGCATATTTCATATAAAAAAAAGTTCATGCGATTTTGTGACGTTTCATAGTTTGATCCATGGTCGCTCCCTCTGAGCTACGAAAAAATAGATAGGCAATTTTTCCACGCAAACTAATTCGCGAGCAGCTTCTGAATACGATTCCTAGATTCGATTCCCGGTCGAGACAAATATTTGTGTAAACAGCAGATGTGTGTTGTCGGATCTAAGTGTTGCCCCAAAGGACATACGACACAAGAGAAACATTAGTGTGGGCCTTTGAAGGTGTGGTGTTTATAAATATGTAGAAAACCACTGGGAAAATGCAAAGGATGGAGCATGGTCAAGCGTACTCCAAATGATTATTGGGACAAAGCGTTAAGGCGACTACAGCACCTAAATTACGATTTTATAATGCGTAGATAATATAATGCGCATGACACACTGCATTAAATCGAAGCAAAAAAATACTACGGTAATATTCAGGACATAAACTAGATAAGTAGTTTTCTGAAAACATGATTCAGCACTTTTGGTTCGATAGAAAAAGCTCACAAAGTCACCTCTAAATACCCAACATTGTGTATCTTTTAAGCTGTAAAAAACGATAGTAAAATGCACACAGGAACTTGAATTTGCTATCAAAATGTTCGTGATTGAACACTGACGATAAGTAGTTAACGCATTTTTCGATTTAAGCTGTTACCTTTCTAGCCCAGTCTGTGGGGAAATGCAAAGGCCTTTGCATTACAAAAGGTGGCGTAGAAAATGTTTTGACACAATATTGTTTAGGTATGGCAGGTTAATAAAAATCCAAGAGAAGTTATTTAAAATATACCTAATTTTGGCACCTTTAATTCACGATGGCGGCTAACGCCTGGGTCCTCCAAGGTCGAGAACTTGGATTTTTATTAACCTGCCATACCTAAACAATATTGTGTCAAAACATTTTCTACGCCACCTTTTGCAATGCAAAACTACCTACAGACTGAGCTATTCCATAAATCTCATTTTTCTAACTTCCGAACATGTTTTTACGCAGGCGCGCTTTCATAGTCCGTAAACTTCGTGTATCGATACTGTTCGCACTGCCGGCCCAGGCCTGTTGAGAGACAGAGATGGCACTAATCCTAAGTGTGCTGCCTTTATCGGGTGCTGTAGTCGCCTTAAGCCCTTTTTATAATTCGAACGGCGCGGCCCGGTACGGTACGGAAGAATTTGTATTACCATTGCCTTCTATGTTCCCAGCGTCTAGTATCACTAGTACATCATAAGAGGCAATGGTAATACAATTTTGCCGTACCGTTTTCGAATTATAAAAAGGCCCTTAGGAAGAATAAAATTGTCGCTCCGTAACCAGGTAGTTGTTTTAGAATGTACTACACAATTGTTTAATTAAACTGTTTTGAAATTGAATTAAAGTCAAACATAAACGTCCAAAGAGTCACCTTTTAATATTGTGATACTCGTGTTATGTGTTTTAAGCAAATCATAATAAAGGTAAACGATAAAACCGAATATTATGAAAACAATTTACGAGATCGAAATCAGTCTTAAAATAACGAAATCCGAAAAGGTCGCGTATTGACTTTAGAAACAGCACCATTCACTCATAACCTCTTTAGATATGTGAAATGTAAACAACATTGTCATTTTATCCGTAAACAAACAGTAGCGAAGGTTTGCCTAGGTTTGATTGTTATTTTTAGCTTGATGTGATTGCATAACACCATCCAATTGTTTCTATGCGCTTGGTCAGTCGCTCGCCACCAAATGCGTTTTCATTAACAACTTGGTTTGTTTCTAACTGCCGGACAAGTCATATTTATCGGCGCTGTCGTTTATGCATTATTCGTTTTGTATTAAGATTTTGCGTCGCATTGTACTAGTGAATAAACTTACTTCAATCTTGAAGTACGTTTAAAAATTAATCATGAAAATACAGCTTTAAAATATTGTTTTAATATCGATTTTTAGTGGTCAAACTCCTTGAAAAGATGTGAAAATATAGGCGGGGAAGCCATTTTTATAAGTACCACTCGGTTTTATCTTGTGTGTGTATTTTGTGACTTACTTACTAGTGGCGGACTTAACCTTACGCCTAGGGCGGCCAAAGTTTATGGGCGGCTAATCGTGGCAAAAAATAAGCTTTCTTGATCATCGCGGCAATAGTTACAGACATAATCAATATATTTAAAAAAAATCCAATATCGCCTTTGTTATATTTTTATCTGCCCTACCCCACTTATTTGATGGGTGAGAAAGGGAGGAGGTGAGAAAGGGGCGGCTCGTACTACACGGCGAAGGGCGGCCAACATTGCAAATCCGCCACTGTTACTTAACCCACGTTTAATCATTAAGTTCGTGCAAATAGAAATACAAAACAGCATTACTAATCAATCAGAAAATATCCATACATAGAAAATATCCACGCCTATAATCCCATTCGGGGTAGGCAGAAGGTCATGTAAAAGCAAAAATCTGAAAATATAATATGATGTAAAAGCAGCGTACCGTGTTTAGACCGTCAATGCATATTGTACCTTTCTCTCCGTGATTTTTTTGCGCAAGGAACATTTAGGTTTATATTTGCAAGCATCTGATTAGTATGGAAAATCGTAATTTCTTAAAAATTCATGTGGGTTTTTTGGGAAAATGTTTTATAGTTTCATGAGGAGAAGCATGTCCTTAAGTTTCGCTAACTACTTTAAAGTTATAAATATATCGATCCAAAGTAGGTATAAGAAAAATTCAGTCATCCGGAAATTATCTTTAACGCGCGCAGCTAAAACCTCAGAAAATATAGTGAAACTGAAAACGGCGGCGACATATTTAAACTTCCAACCTGTTAGCTGAAAATAAAGCTACACATTCATCGTCACCTTTACTCTTTTCCGTTCCCGGAAATAGAAAAAGAACGCCGTTAAGGTATAAAGTAGAACATTTGGATTATTTTGAGAGTTCTTAGCTTTAACTGCGGTAAAGCGTAACGTCATCTTGATAAATGATTGTTCGAAAGAAATATTATTCCATTCTTTGGAAGAGTGACATTTGGTTTGTACGGTTCTTATTATTTCACACTAGCTTTCCGCCCGGGACTTCGTTCCCGTGGGAATTTGGGAAAATCATGTACCCTATGTTCATCATCATCACGGATAATGTAGGATTCTAATTGTGAATTTTTCAAATCGGTCCAGTGTTTCGGAGCCTATTCAATGCAAAGATGTGAAAATATAGGAAAATATGATTGTTATTCTAAATATGATTGGATTCTAATTGTGAATTTTTCAAATCGGTCCAGTGTTTCGGAGCCTATTCAATGCAAAGATGTGAAAATATAGGAAAATATGATTGTTTCTTTATATTCAAAGAAACAATCGAATCATTCCACTTTATAATATTAGTATAGATAAGAGTTTCAAAATACATACTCGTATCTAAAGATGTATCACACGTAACTGTTTGAGGGTGAGACCAGGATTTGCATGCTCCTTTGATATAGTTGTCATCGATACGAAAGAAAATATTAATAATAATAATACGTTTATTTCTTCAGAACAGCACACACATACATTAAAAAAAAGTTCAAAATATTCTTATCCTATTATACAAGTTTAAGCTTGCATATGTCTGCCGCAGTGAGGAAAAAGGCCTGGGCTCAGCGACTAATGCCAGACTGATTATCAGGCTGGCAACACTGATTTTCAGCCCTCGCCCCATATTCTAAACGAAGCTGACACTTTTTACTCACTTCATTATCATTACTTACAGTACATGATTATTATTAATTAGTTTCTCAATACCCAACGATTAACATCACACTTCACACCATCACCAGTCCTATGCTTAAAAACAATTACCTAATTATTAATGAATACTTTATTGACATACCTTTCCTAGTGACAAATTAATAATCCTTTATTAGCTCCTACTTTATGTATTTGTATATTTAGTAAACGAGGTTTCGGTCGTAAAACTCTTCGCTTATCATTAGTTAGAAACAAAGTTAAATTATAAGTTTTAGGTGAAACTTAAGTGGAATGATGCTATTTCGTAAACGGTGAGTGCTGTTTGGTTGCATATTTATGTATGCAACCAAACAGCACTCACAATGAGTAATTCTATCTGTCTATTCAGAAATACACAAAAAGTTGTAAAAAATGGAAAATATTCTGTAATTTGAACCGGAACTCGAGTAAAATACCAGTATATCCGTATTTATAGCGTAATCGCGCCACGATGTAGCTCATTTCATTATGCATGAAATGTTATGGATTTCATAGCCATAGAGTGCGGAAAATGAAACAAGCCACGGTTGAGTAAGTCGGCGAGCGTGAATTGTTTCAGGGACATCACTTTCACTTTGTGTTATCTCAGTGAACTCAGTTTTATTGGATGTTTATGCAAATTAATACTGTCTGTAATATTGGTTTTGAACGTGACTTTCCTAGCGCGACCGACATAAGCATAGTTACTGTAGTCATTATGGAAAAAAGGTTTTCGGCAACTAAAATCATAAAGATTGTCATTCGATCGTAAGATCAAATAACGCTAGATTGCTTTCGGGGTATACTATTCGAAACAGCTTGAAAATTTTATTAAATTTGCAGGCGAATAAGCTTTTAAATATTTTAATTAACCTTCAAAAGATTATCTCTCAACTGAGATCTCAAGTTGTTACTTTAAAAATGAACATTGTTTTTTTTATTTATTTATAAAATACACAATCCACGCAATCGCACACAATTTATAATACATTGCTCGTGACCATACACATGAGTCTTGATTGCACAGTTGATGATACGTTGCCATGCAAATGTTATACTTTCATTCTGTTTGATTTATGTAATGTACGTCATTTACAACGCAAATTGTAAAATTACATGGTGGTATTATTGCTTCATCGTAATGGCTTTTTTTCTATTTTATATTGACATTTTGTATTGCGCTTTTTTTAAATTGCAACAATTTTTTATCGTGTTATCTTAGGAGCGCGATTAAAAGTACAATAAAAACTATTAGCCCCTTTTCCGGATAGGAAATTGTTATTTTGCTAAAAACACATACATAAACACACGTCTCTGTTGAATTGCCTTTTAAATAATAAAAAATATATGTTTGCCTCTTTTTGGCTTTCTTTTTCCTTACTTTTCCTAAGGAAAAAAGGTGAAAGCGTGTATTTGTTTTTGTTCTTCCCTCACGTCAAAACCGAATATCGGATCGACATGATTTTTTGCACAAAGATAGTGACGAAGCCTTGCAACTTTTTTATGCAAATAAAGTCGCCGACAAAAAACTAGTAATTATAATATTCATCTATATCTATACTCTATACATATTAACTCGCTCCATCGTCGACCTCATCTATGACCTTGGTCAAGATTGAGGTCAAGAGTTAACCCATCTCAGAATATAAAAAAAATATTATAAAGAGGAAAGATTTGATTGTTTGTTTGTTTGCATCGAATAGGCTCCGAAACTACTGGACTGATTTGAAAAATTCTTTCACCATTAGAATCCTACATTATCCGGGATGGACATAGGGTACATGATTTTCCCGAATTCCCACGGGAACGAAGTCCCGCGCGGGAAGCTAGTGTTTTATAACTACAATGCGTTCTGTTACAATACCCTTCTATCGACGATATTAGAAGATAACTGTCTGAAACAATACACAACCAGTACTCATTTTAAGCGTAAAATTATCAGCCAAGTTGACCGAAGTAACAATGTATTCATTTCTACCGTAACATTAATTCGCGTCGCTTAGAAATACCTCGGGCATACTTTTGATTACAACTGCGACCTTCCTTTTCTTGCATGCTATGGGGTCACGGCCAAGCGAGAGACCATTGACTGTGACTTACGCATAACTCCTACTGTATTTATTCGCATCGTTCACACACTTGGTGAAATTGTCTCTAGAATTTTAAAACTTTCAATTATTAACTTCGAGTTTGTTAGCAAAGCTTTGCAATGTAAATCTTTTTAGGAAAAGAAAAATGTTCGGCGCGTATGGGACTTGAACCCACGACCCCAGGATTCAATCTCCTGCATAGCTAACATAGACACGTGACATATTTTGTCATGTTGATGTCGATCTGTTTGTTCCGTACTGACGCTATGCGATAGAACGAGAAGGCTGAACGAGACACATACAAATAAAATTATCTCAGTTTCTTTGTTAGCTATACCGATGCTCTCACCAACTGAGCTATCGTGCTATCCATTTCAAATTAACAAAAACTTCACGATTTCCCATGCCAAATCAATCAGCTTCCTTTCTTATCGTGTATTAATCAAGTACATGGCGAACTTGACAAAACCTGGTGTCAGCTGATCGTAAGAGTTTTTGGACAGACATATTTTCTTTTTGAAGTGAAAACTTCTTTAGCGGCGTTGTGCACTTTTTGGATGGGTAAAAAATGTTAAACTCGCGTCAGGGTCGCGTGACCCTGATCAAAAATTCGTAAGACGGAGGGTGAAGTGAAAACTTTTTAGACCGCCTTGCTAATATATGTATGTTCAAGTTTTCACTTCATCCGGCACTCCCTGAGTGCAACCCGTTTTTTTTACTTTAATTCAGTTAAAGTAGTTGAGTAGTTGTTGTTGTATTGTCAAAGTAGTAGTTGTAGTTGTTGTAGTGTCGTAGTAGTTGTTGTAGTGTTGTGTGTTGTGTGTGTTGTAGTAGTTGTTTAGTTTTAGTTTAGGTTAGTTGAGTATGTGAATCAGCCAACGAAATGGAACAACTTTCTTCAAGAAACATAAGTCGAAATGAAACATTTCGCCTTTTATACAACTTGGGTGATCAGCTGATTTACCCTTTGTATCGAAGTCGAAAATATTTTTTGAAAATTTTATAAAGGTTTCTCGGCGAAAGTTGTTCAGTTTCATGGGGAGAATCACTCCTAAAGTTTCGCAAACTATTTTTTAAAGTCATCCTATACTCTATATGTTTAGGGCTCCCAGAGCACCGTGCACAATCCATGGTGCAAGTATAGCTTGCGCATGTAGCCCAGAATAAATTAATTTTGACTGAGCGAGTGCGAAGCGTCTCCGTTTCAGTTTAGGCAAAAAAGCTTTCGTATGTCTGTGTCCGGTGGATGTCTAGCTGTTTTCCTCTACAGATCGCATTTCCTAACCGATTTTCGTAAAATGTTTTGAGCAGATTCGATGATTATGCGGAATGTTTGATTAGTTTTTAGACATTTTTGAAATGGCGGAGCCATGGGGGTTGGAAACTTAGAAATTATCATATTTCAGCAATTTTGAAAAATGTATGCATGCATGTAGACCACAATAGGTATAAAGAACTGCGCGGATCTAGTGTCTCGAGATCAGTACCGGCGCGAGCCACCCGCGCAAGTAGCTCTCGCCATTATTTCTCTGTCTACATTATTTTCCAACAAATAAATAATTTCTTTCAGGTACCGAGTACCAGAACGCGAGATGGCGCGACGCGGCGGTGACCGCACGGCCCCACTTCGCTCCCCCACGATGGCGGGAGGCCTGTTTGCCATTGACAAGGAATACTTCTACAAAATAGGCTCCTATGACGAGGGCATGGACATTTGGGGTGGAGAGAACCTTGAAATGAGTTTTCGGGTAACGTATTTTTCAAATTCATGGCATATACTAATAAATAATGCTATTTAACTCAGCCCCTGTACTCTACACCATTCGTTTTGATACTGGGAGTCAGAACGGTTCAATGCATCTCTGTGACAAGTCGAAGTGGAATTTAATGATTCAGACTACAGGTGCTGTGTCTAAAAATGATATCTATCAAGTCGCACGCGACTTAAAAGATATCGCCCGATAGTAGCAACTAGATGACGTTTTTCACATATCTTATGGTACGAATTTTGTTATTGTCAGAGGCCGTCTTGTTTCTTAATTTTTGAGGAAATTACGTCTTGTAGTTGCTTACTGTTTCATTTGAAATACTCTCGATAGTTGCGAAATATTTCCCTTATTATTTTTTTCTTTTAAGTTACATTCGCTTCCTTAGTTCTAATTAGTTTATTTATTTTTGCGATACATTTCTTGACCTTTGAAATTAATTCTAGTCACATACCTGGCCAACTTGGGCAGTACGCCAGCGTTGGCTTCGGTACAAAATTTGAATTAAATTATGTGTTTACGTACGCCAAAAGTCCCATGTGGTGCGTTTATATTCTAATAAAGCGTACTTTACATGCTAATATGGTACTGCAAATTATGATATGTTACAATGGGCTAGTATAAAACTGGGTTTACGTTACCGCAGCAATATCTAGGCACATTTGTTTTTCGTGAATATCTTGGAAAATCAAAATTACACAAGGATATCAGTGTGCTCAAAATTCAAAATATTTACTTGTCTTTTCCAAGATATTCACGAAAAACAGATAAAACAGATTTTGCTAGAGTGATTGAAACTAAAGAGGGTTATAGAAAAAACGTACAACACCTCTCGAAACTTTTTTATTTTTAAAAACATTGTACTAAAATTCGGTCGCGCGAAGGTATGGCAGTGCGGCGGTCAATTGGAGATCATCCCGTGTTCCCACGTGGGACACGTGTTCCGAGACAAGTCTCCGTACTCGTTCCCTGGAGGGGTCCAGAACATAGTCCTCCACAACGCGGCGCGCGTCGCTGAAGTCTGGATGGACGAATGGGGAGAGTTCTATTACGCCATGAACCCAGGTTCGATACGGACTAACGCGCGATGCTAACATTTTGCGCCGTTTTGACACATTAATACTAAAACGGGTCTAAATTCGTGTATACAGGGCTTTAGGTATCTCTCTTTCAACCTCTCGGGTGGTTAGGTTAATCAGTCCATGAAACTGAACAACTGCCCCAAGGGACATAGGTCAAAATACGAAAAAAAAAATTGATCTTCCATACAAAATGCGCTATATGCTGATGAAGTTTGCATGGGAACTCAAATTTTTTTTTCGTATTTTGACCTAATTATGTTCCTTGGGAAAGTTGTTCAGTTTCATGGACTGATTAACCACCCGAGAGGTTGAAAGAGAGATACCGAATGATCTGTATATCATGATTTTACCTAGTATTACATAAAGTGTTGCTATAGCTATTCCATTCCTGACAATTTGGGTGACTTTAAATTATTTAGTAAAACTGATCTGAATCTGACCGTGAAACCGACTCTTAAAATTCTCAAAATGTCTTTCCAGACTAAGTCTTGATCTATACTTAAGTATTGATTGTCTCTCTCTGATTATCAAAATAACAAAGATGACTGCTACTTAAGTATAGATCATAGTCTGAGTTGCGTTCTGTAATACGGACAAACAAAATGGTCGCACAAGTTATGCAGAGACGAAATTTTACTAAATATTTTGACATATTATTTTTCGAAGAACATTCTTGGGGATAATTAGTTGATTCACGTACTCAATTTTAGCTAGGTAATTTAAAGTCATAAACGTTTTTTCGCTACGATATTCGTGCGATTGTAGTAGTGTTTACAATCAATGTCGTATAAACGCGCGAACAGCGCAAACGCGCAATAGACTAATCATACTTAATCAAAAAACCACTAAAAACCTGACTACATAACTTCTTATACAAAGGCATATATTATTTCTTAAAAAGGCCCTAATTTTCGCAGTACGGCATAGCAAAATGTTAGCAATAAACGTGCAAAAATACAAGTTTTGTTGTGGCTTTAGATCAAACTAACTCATAACAGCAAGTAACTCGATTTGTGACCATTCATTAACCTTTAACTTAATACATTAACCGCCATTGCAGCTGCATTCACACTATCATGTTGCATGCTTTCATTTCATAATTTCGCTTCATTTTTTTTCTCTATTTTTTCGTGTGTCGCTTTTGTGTTGTTGTTTTTGTGTTGAATAAGGTTATGACGAAGGAGACCGGTTTACTTATTTATTATTGTTGTTTTAATAGAAACGAAAATTCATCATTAATTCTACTTAACCTTCCTGTTTTGTGCACCATCAGGCAGTAAAAAAATATGGGACAATAAACTTGTTATGGTTACGTTATGATTATGATATGACTTACAAGAATATTATAATATTAGACTTATTTTAACGATATAATAATTGTTAGGCTTACTGTTAAAAAAAAAAGATTTTTACTTAAATACGCACCTGTGAATTTTCACTTGAACATTGTTGTGATTTTAAATCAAAACACAGGTAACGTCAATGAAGAAGTTGAGAAATGTTATAAAAGCACTCTTTTCTCACTAAATCCGCAAAATCTTTCGTCTTTAAATGCATATCTTTACGTTTTCCACGTTATACCTATTTGTTATCGTAAAGGTCGTTGGCTTTTGTTTCTGTTGCTCGTTTTTCCGATGTTTTGCTTTCAGTTCTGTGCTTCTTCTCAATGCAGAGGCAATGAAGTGTCCGGAAATATTGTTAGAGTATGTTTATATTTGTATTAACCACAGCAACTCTTTGGGGAGCAGGTGTTGTGGCAAATTATTCGAACATTATTATATTTTTATTCATACCACCCATCCCGTCCGTGAAGCGATTTTTGTCGGTATTAGTGATTTAGGTTTTAGTGTGGTGATCGATTGAGAATAACACCACCCCATCTCTTTCCGTGGGTGTCGTATTAAACGACTAAGGAAACACAATGAGACCTGTCTCCTATAAATCCATTCTAGGCAACGGCACGTCAATTTGTTCTGAACCAGAGGTGGCGTCCTATGGTCTCATGCGGTGTGATAGGCTTTGTAAAGGGCCAGCTTGCTGTGTTCCGTCGGTGCATAGGAGTACCAGAGTGCCTTAATAGGAATTTTCTGGGTTAACTCGCTCCATCGTTGACTTCATCTATAACCTGGTCAAGATTGAGGTCAAGAGTTAACCCTTCCCATAGTAATAATAATAAAAAAAGATTTTATAATCACTATAAAACGGCCCACCGTTGATAAGTAAGTAATCAAATATTAAATTAACGATAAAATTAAGGCACGAGAAGAGTGATTCGAAAACATGCGCCTGTTGGATTAGTAAACAGCTTAATTCGTAAACCGTCACAGTGATAAATTAATTATACAACACAGTATTTTACTGCAGTTTCGGATGTTTGCCTGTTTGAATGTTTGCCACAACTTCTGATCTATCTTATCATGGCTTAATAGAATAAACTTTACATAATATGTGTGTGTGTAAAACCTTATTTACATGTATTTACGTCACATGTCGGGCAAATGATTCAATAACTTATTAACTATGATTTTTATATTTTTTATTGTTGTTATTTATTTGTGTAGTTTATATTTTACATCCTGTTACTAATGTCATGTTTATTTAATATGTGTACTAACGTTTAAGAATTATATTCTTTTGTATAATTATTTAACTGTTTATTATACAAAGGATTATACCAGTAAAGACTTGGGTTCCTGTTGACTAACGTATTTAATAACACTGGCATCCAGAAATTTTCATTTCGCGTATCTGCATCACGTATCTAGTCCGTGATTAGCTGTCAAACGATTATAATAACCACACAAATATTTTGTCTTGTTTCTAGTAGTGATGAAAGAGGCTTAGTCTTTTAAGGCTTTTTATAAAGACTCGCCTTATTTTTGATGCCTTACGACTGACTCAGTCTTTTAGTCCACAACCTTTAGTCATAAGACTAGCCTTTTAAGTTGAAGTCTTTTAACGTAAAAAGTCGAAGTCTTTAACGTGAGCTATTACTTAAACACCTTAAAGTGTTTCTATTCTATTCTAAATTACGACAGGCTTTCCTGGGAAGTCGACAGTCGTAAAGCGTGTGTTGAATGCAACAAGTACGTATAGTATAAGTACCGCCTAGAGAATAAGTATTCTCCCGGCAACAAAAGTAATCGTTTTAAAAGTACATAATTACAAGTGTCATCACACTTTACTCAAACGTCAGTTCTTTTGTGAAGGACTGCACTCGTTTAATTCGTTTTAGTCTAAGTTTTTTTTTATATTAATCGACTAAGTCATATTAATTAAGACTAACAGCTACAGTTAATTTTAGAGCCAAGTCGTGTAAAAAGAGGCCAGTCTTATTATAAAAGACTAAAGGACTCAAGTCTCTTTCATCACTAGTTTCGAGTGTCCATTTACCGGCTTTCTTATCTATAATTGAAAGAAAGATTGTCTCCAATTATAGAAACACTGCACTCAAGTTGGCTATAAATTGCCCACACGCGATATAAACCTTGCTATACTTGACTCTTTCTACCCGTTTTCGTTTGTGAGTGCGAAAGAGACAAATGTCTTTTAAATTAATATTTGTGTCATCAACTCTTAAATTATCGATGTGGAAACTTGAAACAGACGGTTTAATTATTAACAAGTCATTCGATTTTAATATTGAAAACAAAGTAAATACTAGTAAATGACATAATCAGCTTTTATTGACTAACTAGACTTAATTTTAAGTAGTGGTTATTATTTGCACTTGTTTGTTCAAGTGGGTTCCGTGTTACGTTGTCAACATCTGTTTTAATGAGAAATTCAGCTAATTATACAAGGCTGTTTCGTGTCGTTGCCTTTTCAACAAAATTGCCATTGATTTTAGTTTTTTCTTACAGTATGGAAAATGCCTTAGAAACTTGCACATATCTATAGTAAGCAGATTATTACGAGTTTTACTAAGATTCCAGAATAGCAGCAATATAAACATTGATTATGAACTTAGATTAGAATATTTTATAATATTCTAATCTAAGTTCATAACAAATCATTAAAAAAACCAAATGTTTTTAAGTGACTAAGTCCTATACAACAAATTATTTTTTACTTTGATTAACCCAGAAGAATCTGGGTTCCAAAGCATTGTCTTTATAGTTGCCGAGCCAAAATGCTGCTAAAGAATGTTATCCAGAATTCCGGATAAGAAATAGGTTTTATTAATATAGTCATAAGTTTGTTGTATACAAAAAATTCTAAGTCAGCTCGGAAATCTCTAATAAAGTTGGGTTGGACTCTAATATAACATTTTTCATATAACGAACTAATAAAATGGTAAATTTGTTGAAAATTACAGAAGCTATTACGTGGTTCGCATTTATTCTCCATATTTTGCATTTAATCTCCGTATTTTCCAAGGCATATCGCTATAAACCTATTTGTCAAATAGAGGCTTAATTTTTGTAGTGCCGACGTGGATTCGCCAAGCCGATAAGAACCACTTAGTAACTCGTAATGTGTTTAACCCAGGCCTAACCTAACATTACTGACTGATTTCGGTTGGATTTTCGATGGCATATGCTTCCTTTGTATTGTGTTTCTTCCTGCCTCTTCCTTACTAAATGTATCTATGACATCTTGTTTTATTCGTTGGATTGACTGTTTGAGTTTCGTTCTTGGGGTTTTCTGTTATCGACTAGCGTTTTTACATTCTATCATTTTTGTTTTAGCCTACCTACTTTGTAGTGTTTTCTGTTTTCCAACTGACCTTTTGTTGGTACTTGAAAGGTTTTTGGATATTGTGCAATTGTGGGAGGTTCATTTGTTCGATTTACTTTTGCTAAACACAACGTCTTTAAAAGCTTTTTTTGTTCAATCAGACCTTTATGTCACAGCACAAATAATAGGTCTACCTATGAAATTGCCGATTTTTTCTCAAGCTTTATTTTGTTCATCATTTATTTGATTGAACAGCTATTACTAAAATGGTTTTTTATTTAAAAACTTGGTCATATAAGGGATCGTTCAACAATAACGTGATCATTTTGGTCGTTTTTTAACCCCCCCGTAATCTTCGTCCATGCTTAAAATGTTTGCTGTTTATCAGCACTGACAAGTATGTCATGTTTCTATGGGTCTTAAATGACCTAAATTTGGGAAGAGGGTGTGTCAAAATGCAAAAGGTAAGAACTATAAAGTTAAATCAATAAAATAGATAGTTTTATTGATTTAACTTTGCAGGGTAGGCAGAGCATCAACGGCCTTAAAATAGTTGTTTTCGCCACTTTTGACAAATGTTGAGGGACATTTCAGAAATTGTGAATCACTGTAGTGGCAGGTTGTCAGCCTATCGCCCAAAATTGCAATCCACTGAAATCCTTGAGTCCCTTAGTCGCGTCTTTACGAAATTGACGGAAAATAAATGAGTCGATGCTATTCTAATCTAGTATCACACGACAGCAAAAAGGCGGCGTCATAAAAAGTGTTAATACATTTTTTTTGTCTTATAAAAAAAATGTGAAAGAATCACAGAAATAAAGCTAATACAGTCATACAGAAAGGATCCATCTAAGGATGAAAAATTCAAATTTAAATTGGCTTTAAAATAACGTTCTCAGGTGGATGACTAAAGTAATTTTATTACTTTTCTAATTAAAAGTATTTCTAGCTTCTACAACACCTTTTTCATTTTTTAGAAAATTTCTTTAGCTAACAAGTTATAAAATGATGACGTAATCATGGATTCTCCCCCTCCCCCCAAATAATCCAGATGTATATACAAGCGAAGGGGGGGGGGGGTTCCGGTGATCACGTAATTGTTGAACGATCCCTAACGGAGATTTTGAGTAAAATTAATAAATGTTTACTTAGGATTTATTTACTGACAACGAAACTTAAATATGGCTTGTTCAATCTGCTGCCCGTTTTAATGCTTATTTTTGATGTAATACTATTGTTAAAATTACTACTTTGAATAAACTAAGTATGATGAAAATTAACTTAATTTTGTCCAAACCTTCCGACAACATTTTGTTAAATTTGGATAACGTACTTCCAGGAAAAATCCAAAAACGTTAGTATGAAAAAGTCAGTTTTCCAAAAATGCTGTATGAAAAACGGCAATTTCATAGGTAAAGACCTATTATAATTTTATATCTGATAGAGAACGTATTAAATTTTCAACATAAGGTATCAAAACTTCTGCAAATCTTAAGTTTAATATTAGTTTACTACTATAAAGGTCAGTACTTTTCTATCCTCTATTCTCCTTCCATCGAATTCAAACCGAAGCTGGTTAGTGCCAGAGTAGTGAGATGTTAAGGGGACAGGTTTGGATGTGTGGCGGCACGTTGGAGATCGCTCCGTGCTCCCATGTGGGCCATGTGTTCCGCAAGACCACGCCCTATTCGTTCCCTGGGGGCACGGGACGCATCGTCAATCATAACAACGCTCGCCTCGCCGAGGTGTGGCTAGATGAATGGAAACATTTCTACTACAGCATCAATCCAGGTCTTTGTTCAGCTCATTTTTTAAGAAAGTGTACGGTAAAGCTTTATTCGACTTTATTAAAGACGGTCATATCGGACAATTGAAATATTCTTTATTCAGGTTCTTTTTTTAACATAATGGCATCGGAGCAGGAGTATCCTGTCAATTGAATTAAGTATACTATAATATTGAGTTTTATTGAATAGTCATAATTTTTACTACCCACTTTTATTACCCCCTTAAAATTTATCTATAAAAATGTGGGGCGGTCTATTGTTTCGCGTGTATGCTTTATCGTATGCATTCTTCTCTTATACAATATTTTGTAGAGAAAAGAAAACATCAGTAAGTCTACAATAGGTTTGCCAATCATAATGTTTAAAAAAAACGGTTTGGCATTTTCAGTCTAGTGATTGAGAATTGGCGGCAAGTAAATAAATTTTCATATATTCAAAAGTTTTGTTAGTAGTTGAATTACAAATTCAGTCAAAAATAATTCGACATGTGAGTCTATGATGTCTATGAGTAAAGAATCACATTTTTTATTTATGTATTTAAATATTTATTCCATTAAATACTAAAACCGCATTTACGTAAGAATTAAGTGGCTATTTTATGTGTTTTAAACAGTATTTTAACTTGCATGTATGAAACTAATTATGCATTATAACATGTAACAACAAATAACATGTTTAACCAGTTGGCACTAACAATATCATCGTCATTAATATTAAATTAAACAAAGCTAGATAGTTTTCTTATGTTAATAAAATAAGAAAAACCATTGTTGCACGCGCAGCATGACATTAAAAAGGCAATTAAAGGCTGACAAGTATCTACTCAAGTGTCTAATTTTTCACGCCGGTATTCAAGTAACTTTTAAAGCCCATTGAAAAATTACTCTACCAGCTGTAACGACAGTAAATATTTTTGTGCAGCTCTATGCTAAAAGTGACTAGTTAGAAAGCGCTGATATGGGCGGTACAAAAATTCTCCGATAGCCAGTCCGATAATAGCCACCTGATTATAATATAAGAATAGCAGGTTTGGCGAAGCTAAATCCCAGGGGTTAGTTAAAAATGTTCTTAACAAAAACAGTTCTCAATAAAGTCTTTTCTACCATGAATCTTCTCTTTCTCCTATCTTTTTACGGTCGTCATGCTACGCGTGCACATCTTACGATCAGGTTGACGAATTACATCAAAAATTTAATTGATAAAGAATTAATATTAATGTTGTGTTGATCAGGTGCACTGAACGTACCAGTAGGGGATGTTACTGAAAGGAAAGCTCTTCGGGAACGCCTCAAGTGCAAGTCTTTCAGATGGTATCTGGAGAATGTGTACCCAGAGAGTCAAATGCCGCTAGACTACTATTATCTTGGAGAGGTTAGTATTATCACCTATTTTGTCGGAATTACGACTTTCGTTTGCGTACTTAAACGATCTTAAATGTTAGTTTCTCTTGTTTTGATGCTAGCATTAGAAAAGTAAAGTAGCTTATGTCGCTGCAACTGTGCCTGTGTAAATATCACGTCGATTCGTGGTTCGACACAACCACAACCACAACGTGACATTTAAGAACTTTCAACGATATAACAGATTATACTTGGTGAAAAAGAACCTCCTAGCTATATTCAAAATCCTGAATCAGTATCACTTAAAGAACACAATTATGAAAAAAAAAATTGTTTACATATTTTTTCAATGGGAATAGTTCATTTTTTGCGTAAACGTAGACATTACTCCTACACCAGGCACGCGAGGGGTGCGGGTAGCGCTCGGGGGGTGCGCCCGAGTGGTGTCTACGTTTAGGAAAAAAAATCCCCCCCCCCAAAAAAAAAGTGTTCAGTGAGTGATACTGGTTCAGGATTTTCAATAAAGCTAGGAGGTTCTTTTTCAACCTGTAAAGGGAGGCAGATACGCACGCATTGTGCTATAAGTAAACATTTTTCTTTGTAATTTCAGATCCGAAATGCAGAGACATCTAACTGCTTGGATACTCTGGGCAATAAAGGGGGTCAGCCACTCGGCATGGGATACTGTCACGGGATGGGTGGCAATCAGGTAACTCATTGTCAAATGGCTTCTCAAAACGTCTTATCATAACGTCCGTCTGTTTTTAAATTATGATTACAAACACTCAGTTGCGGAAATGTCTCTTCAAAGCCACTTTAAATATTATACTGTCGCTTTATTCTTTATTTATAAATTGCATGTCGCATGAGTTAGGTGGTACTTAAAATAAGAAGAACATACATGTGACGCTCTCCGTCTTGTTGACATAAACAAACACAACATTATATTTAAATAAGCTTTTACTTTAATAACGTTTCTGCAACTGAGCGAATATCATTTAACAATGCGTAAAACCAAAAAAATTAAACATTTAAAAAAACATATTTACTTTATCTTGTTTGCATGCCCTGTTAAGATCTTTTTAAACTATGTTTCGATATAATATAAAATACTATTAGTTAAGTTAGTTCTGTCAATTTGATAGGTTTGTTTGAAGATGATAGTTGTAAAAACATGTCTTGAGCTTTGGGATCAAATTGAACGTTTCTACATTAAATACGCTTATCTATAGGTATACGACCGTTCATTTATTGACGCCCGAAAAATATTTTATTTTTCAGTCTAAGAATAAGAATAAGAAACGTACAAAAAACACAAATGTGATGCAACAGGTTTGGCATATTGATTTTGTAAATTTTGGTTCGATAACCAACACAAAATTGTGTGAACTTGCACATTTATAAAAAATGCAATACGCAGTGCTTTTGTTTTAATTTGGGCAAAATATATGTTTTGAGCATTAGACTCGTAGTATCTTAAGGAGGTGCAGTTTTAGTATAAGTTTAATTTAATAAGAAAATAGTGTGCCTTATCCACGATTCTACCTATTAAAATGGACTGAAACTAAAAAGCAGCCACTTTGGGAGTAGTCAATAAGGTTGAGAATCTATACAGGGTATTTTTTTATCACTATCCAAATTTTTTGTAGGTAAACTTTATGAAAATTTAACAGACCTGTATTTTTTTGTTTCTACGTTTTATATAAATATTACAAGCTAGACTAGATCGTCTGAAGCATGGAAATAAATCAAAATTTTTGTATAAAAAAAAAATAACACCGTCCAATTGACTTGAAACTTTGTAATAGTACTCTTCAACATAATATGTGACACCCGTGTTTCTGCGTTTTACAAAATTCATCCTCTAAGACGTTAAAAAGGGGTATCAAAATTTGAAAATTTCGGAAAAAAATTATTTCCGATTATGTTCTATCAACGTTACTGACACCGTAAAAAAAATTTGAAAAGTGATAAAAAAATTACCCTGTATAATTAGGCGCAAAAGTTAGAGCATCAGGTTATCTCATGTTGTTGCAAATACGTTCTTATCGTAATGGCACAAAGTACAAGTTTGTGGTTACTCGATCGGCTAGCCTCTATGTGTGAAAACTTAAGAACTCTATATTTTATTACTTTATTGACCATTACTTGTTAACTTGAACAGCCAGCAATATTTCGCAAATAGATCCTGAATTTAAAAACTTTCTTCACAAACCCCTGTATACTTAAAAAAACCTATCCAATGATACTCCACACAATGGAATTGGCGAATTAAAAAAAGCATTTTTCAAATTTTGTTTAGAGATTTTGTCATACAGTTTTGTTGGTGTGATCAATATAAATAGTTCAATCTCATTGATCACTCCCATTAATCTATTAGCATGATTTGAGTATGGTTAAAAAATAATGTTATCATCAAATCGCACAAATAAAGCGAAAGACGGCTCTACCACGCCGAAATTGTATAAATTTAAGTAAGCAACTATAATTAACTAATTATTTTAAAGCGAGCGTCGCTCTTAGCCTATTATAAGACTGATAGGCGATTTCTATACTAACTGGAAGAAAACGGCGACGTTTTCTTGGGCACTTCGCAAACACAGCCTTATTACTTCATAAAGGAAACCTGTGTGCAAATCTCAGCTTTCTACTTTGTACGTTTGGGCTGGGCGTTTATGAGGCAGTGATTGAGTGTTTTGAAAATGTATAAAGTTCAAATAGATTTGATTCAAAAATGCTCATTTAATTCTGAATGTTAAAACTAGTGAAGCCTTCAGATACTTCCATGTTGGGTGACCTAAACGAGTAAGGATGTGAATCAGCCCACGAAACTGCACAACTTTCCCCAAGGACTTTCGTAATCTTAAAAAAAAATTTTGCCTCTTCACTTCATATAATGCCTTTGTATGGAAAGTTACAATTTATTTTATCAGTTAAATAGTTTCCTTGAGAAAAAAATTTCAGTTTCATAAGGAGAATCACCCCCTAATGTTTCGCTAACTAATTTAAAGTCACCCTGTATAAAAAATGGGGTATGTTATGTTTCTCCACACTTAAGAGTAGTTTAGTGTCTACAGTAAAAAATATGGTTAGGTTTATTTATTTATTGGACACTGAAATCATTTTATTGATGAATGAAGAACCAATCAACGTCTTCATTCATCATTTCCGGTTCATAATACCTATAGGCCCCTATACAGTGGTCAATGAGTGCTCGCAAGGGGCATGTGGATGGAAAAGACGAAAGCAGAAAGTTTGACTTAGGAAGTTTGTTTGGACTAGTTAGGAGATAAAAATACTAAAAGTCCTTACCCCTATGAGGTGAGCCCGAGGGGGGAGGGCACAAAGAAGGTCCCGTTTTTTAGTTTTTTGGTCACATCTCGAAAACGGTGCGTCGTACGAAATTTTGTTGTACTACATAATGAAAGCTGATAAAATTTTCTACTACTTTGACTTTTACATTTTTATCTATCTCCAACCTTTGCCTAGCTATGAGCTTCGAAAAATTGTCAATTTCCAAAAATTTGTTCTACACTCTGTCATAATCTTAGTACTTGAAACAAAGTCGGGTTTGTTCGAACACTTATAACTCAAGAAAGGCTGAACCGTTTTTAATAAATACATAATATTTACATAGGTTACATAATATTTCCAAATACTTACGGGAACGAAGTTCCGGGTGGAAAACTAATTGCTTCATAATTTTCTCAGCTGCGACCGTAGATTTCAGGATACATATCTAATTAAAAAAAAAAACACTTAACAATGTAGGTGATCAATAAGAAATGATTTTGTCAAATTCGTATTGCTACTTTGTGCTGCAGAGCATTTAACACATTTTTGAAAATCGACCAATTTTCGAAGCTCATAGCTAGGCAAAGATTGGAGAAAGATAAAAAGTGTGATAGCCAAACTTGTAGAGAATTTTATCAGCTTTCATTATGTTGTACAACAAAATTTCGTACAACGCACCGTTTTCGAGATGTGACCAAAAAACTAAAAAACGGGACCTTCTTTGTGCCCTCCTCCCTCGGGCTCACCTCGGAGGGGTAAGGACTTTTAGTATGTTTATCTCCTAACAAGCCCAAATAAAGTTCTTAAGTCAAACTTTCTGCTTTCGACTTATCTACGCACAATTCTTCGTTGCCTAAACTACTATGAATAACAGTTATTTTGTCGTGTACTATGAAAATTATTTTAAAAGAGAATTATTATTTTTGTGTAAGACACGCTGTTGAAGGAGCTCTCTGCTGTTACTTGTTATTGTAGAATATTTCCTGTTTTATAGAATATTTAAATAATTAACAATCAATAATAGTATTTAAATTGTCTTTCCAATAACGTCGGATAAAATTAAGCTTTATAATTTGATCGCGTAATATATAGTTACGCGATCAAATGGTTTGATTTTAACTACTTATATAGCGACCATTTTTGCCTACATGGACAAATATCTCAAGGTCTTATACTTGTACAGAGGCCAGCGCATCAGGTTACTCCATTTTTATTGAAAAACCGCTCTTATCAAAACAGTACAGAGTGCACGCTTCTGGTAACCTGATGTGCGGCCGTCCGTACATATCATATTTCGTCCTACTTCTTCCAAGACTCGTTTTACAGTGCTACCAAAGGTTTACTATAATTTCAGGTGTTCGCGTATACGAAGCGTAAGCAGATAATGTCGGATGACAATTGTTTGGACGCGGCGCATCCGCGAGGCCCCATCAAGCTGATCAGATGTCACGGCATGCGCGGTAATCAGGAGTGGACTTATAATGCCAAGGTAATAGAGACTGTTATAATATTTCAACAGTGTTTTTTTTTAAATCAATACCATACAACTTGTGGTTCCATACAAGTGCAATCGGCTGATTGCCTTAGTATAGAATGCTAGAATTCTTTATAACTTCAAATGGAGAAAGTGGTTTAATTATGTTGTTTCATATGAGTAACTATGTGAAATTCTTAATGAAAATTCCGACTTTTTGTTGATCACTCAAATCGTATGTAGCAGTGATTTTTTTAAAAATATTTCGAGCTATCTTTAGGATTTTTTTTCATTTTCGTGGCTCATTGATTTTAACCAATTAATCTAGTCACCCAACATTGTGTTGAATTGCGGTTTGTTTGTCCGCAGACGCGCACGATAAAGCACACAAACACGGGCATGTGCCTCGACAAGCCCGAGTCGTCGGACGTGTGGAAGCCGGTGCTACGCGCGTGCGACGGGTCGCGCGGACAGCAGTGGCTCATGCAGCTCGACTTCAAGTGGCAGGCACGACAACACCCGCGCAGCTAGTGAACGCACTACACAAGGTAACACACGAGCATACAGTAACACACTAGCAGTGGCTCATGCAGCTCGACTTCAAGTGGCAGGCACGACAACACCCGCGCAGCTAGTGAACGCACTACACAAGGTAACACACGAGCATACAGTAACACACTAGCAGTGGCTCATGCAGCTCGACTTCAAGTGGCAGGCACGACAACACCGACTTCAAGTGGCAGGCACGACAACACCCGCGCAGCTAGTGAACGCACTACACAAGGTAACACACGAGCATACAGTAACACACTAGCAGTGGCTCATGCAGCTCGACTTCAAGTGGCAGGCACGACAACACCCGCGCAGCTAGTGAACGCACTACACAAGGTAACACACGACCATACAGTAACACACTAGCAGTGGCTCATGCAGCTCGACTTCAAGTGGCAGGCACGACAACACCCGCGCAGCTAGTGAACGCACTACACAAGGTAACACACGACCATACAGTAACACACTAGCAGTGGCTCATGCAGCTCGACTTCAAGTGGCAGGCACGACAACACCCGCGCAGCTAGTGAACGCACTACACAAGGTAACACACGAGCATACAATAACACACTAGCAGTGGCTCATGCAGCTCGACTTCAAGTGGCAGGCACGACAACACCCGCGCAGCTAGTGAACGCACTACACAAGGTAACACACGAGCATACAATAACACACTAGCAGTGGCTCATGCAGCTCGACTTCAAGTGGCAGGCACGACAACACCCGCGCAGCTAGTGAACGCACTACACAAGGTAACACACGAGCATACAGTAACACACTAGCAGTGGCTCATGCAGCTCGACTTCAAGTGGCAGGCACGACAACACCCGCGCAGCTAGTGAACGCACTACACAAGGTAACACACGAGCATACAGTAACACACTAGCAGTGGCTCATGCAGCTCGACTTCAAGTGGCAGGCACGACAACACCCGCGCAGCTAGTGAACGCACTACACAAGGTAACACACGACCATACAGTAACACACTAGCAGTGGCTCATGCAGCTCGACTTCAAGTGGCAGGCACGACAACACCCGCGCAGCTAGTGAACGCACTACACAAGGTAACACACGAGCATACAGTAACACACTAGCAGTGGCTCATGCAGCTCGACTTCAAGTGGCAGGCACGACAACACCCGCGCAGCTAGTGAACGCACTACACAAGGTAACACACGACCATACAGTAACACACTAGCAGTGGCTCATGCAGCTCGACTTCAAGTGGCAGGCACGACAACACCCGCGCAGCTAGTGAACGCACTACACAAGGTAACACACGAGCATACAATAACACACTAGCAGTGGCTCATGCAGCTCGACTTCAAGTGGCAGGCACGACAACACCCGCGCAGCTAGTGAACGCACTACACAAGGTAACACACGAGCATACAATAACACACTAGCAGTGGCTCATGCAGCTCGACTTCAAGTGGCAGGCACGACAACACCCGCGCAGCTAGTGAACGCACTACACAAGGTAACACACGAGCATACAGTAACACACTAGCAGTGGCTCATGCAGCTCGACTTCAAGTGGCAGGCACGACAACACCGACTTCAAGTGGCAGGCACGACAACACCCGCGCAGCTAGTGAACGCACTACACAAGGTAACACACGAGCATACAATAACACACTAGCAGTGGCTCATGCAGCTCGACTTCAAGTGGCAGGCACGACAACACCCGCGCAGCTAGTGAACGCACTACACAAGGTAACACACGACCATACAGTAACACACTAGCAGTGGCTCATGCAGCTCGACTTCAAGTGGCAGGCACGACAACACCCGCGCAGCTAGTGAACGCACTACACAAGGTAACACACGAGCATACAGTAACACACTAGCAGTGGCTCATGCAGCTCGACTTCAAGTGGCAGGCACGACAACACCCGCGCAGCTAGTGAACGCACTACACAAGGTAACACACGAGCATACAGTAACACACTAGCAGTGGCTCATGCAGCTCGACTTCAAGTGGCAGGCACGACAACACCGACTTCAAGTGGCAGGCACGACAACACCCGCGCAGCTAGTGAACGCACTACACAAGGTAACACACGAGCATACAATAACACACTAGCAGTGGCTCATGCAGCTCGACTTCAAGTGGCAGGCACGACAACACCCGCGCAGCTAGTGAACGCACTACACAAGGTAACACACGACCATACAGTAACACACTAGCAGTGGCTCATGCAGCTCGACTTCAAGTGGCAGGCACGACAACACCCGCGCAGCTAGTGAACGCACTACACAAGGTAACACACGAGCATACAATAACACACTAGCAGTGGCTCATGCAGCTCGACTTCAAGTGGCAGGCACGACAACACCCGCGCAGCTAGTGAACGCACTACACAAGGTAACACACGAGCATACAATAACACACTAGCAGTGGCTCATGCAGCTCGACTTCAAGTGGCAGGCACGACAACACCCGCGCAGCTAGTGAACGCACTACACAAGGTAACACACGAGCATACAGTAACACACTAGCAGTGGCTCATGCAGCTCGACTTCAAGTGGCAGGCACGACAACACCCGCGCAGCTAGTGAACGCACTACACAAGGTAACACACGAGCATACAGTAACACACTAGCAGTGGCTCATGCAGCTCGACTTCAAGTGGCAGGCACGACAACACCGACTTCAAGTGGCAGGCACGACAACACCCGCGCAGCTAGTGAACGCACTACACAAGGTAACACACGAGCATACAGTAACACACTAGCAGTGGCTCATGCAGCTCGACTTCAAGTGGCAGGCACGACAACACCCGCGCAGCTAGTGAACGCACTACACAAGGTAACACACGACCATACAGTAACACACTAGCAGTGGCTCATGCAGCTCGACTTCAAGTGGCAGGCACGACAACACCCGCGCAGCTAGTGAACGCACTACACAAGGTAACACACGAGCATACAGTAACACACTAGCAGTGGCTCATGCAGCTCGACTTCAAGTGGCAGGCACGACAACACCCGCGCAGCTAGTGAACGCACTACACAAGGTAACACACGAGCATACAATAACACACTAGCAGTGGCTCATGCAGCTCGACTTCAAGTGGCAGGCACGACAACACCCGCGCAGCTAGTGAACGCACTACACAAGGTAACACACGAGCATACAGTAACACACTAGCAGTGGCTCATGCAGCTCGACTTCAAGTGGCAGGCACGACAACACCCGCGCAGCTAGTGAACGCACTACACAAGGTAACACACGAGCATACAGTAACACACTAGCAGTGGCTCATGCAGCTCGACTTCAAGTGGCAGGCACGACAACACCCGCGCAGCTAGTGAACGCACTACACAAGGTAACACACGAGCATACAATAACACACTAGCAGTGGCTCATGCAGCTCGACTTCAAGTGGCAGGCACGACAACACCCGCGCAGCTAGTGAACGCACTACACAAGGTAACACACGAGCATACAATAACACACTAGCAGTGGCTCATGCAGCTCGACTTCAAGTGGCAGGCACGACAACACCCGCGCAGCTAGTGAACGCACTACACAAGGTAACACACGAGCATACAGTAACACACTAGCAGTGGCTCATGCAGCTCGACTTCAAGTGGCAGGCACGACAACACCCGCGCAGCTAGTGAACGCACTACACAAGGTAACACACGAGCATACAATAACACACTAGCAGTGGCTCATGCAGCTCGACTTCAAGTGGCAGGCACGACAACACCCGCGCAGCTAGTGAACGCACTACACAAGGTAACACACGAGCATACAATAACACACTAGCAGTGGCTCATGCAGCTCGACTTAAAGTGGCAGGCACGACAACACCCGCGCAGCTAGTGAACGCACTACACAAGGTAACACACGAGCATACAGTAACACACTAGCAGTAGCTCATGCAGCTCGACTTCAAGTGGCAGGCACGACAACACCCGCGCAGCTAGTGAACGCACTACACAAGGTAACACACGAGCATACAGTAACACACTAGCAGTGGCTCATGCAGCTCGACTTCAAGTGGTAGGCACGACAACACCCGCGCAGCTAGTGAACGCACTACACAAGGTAACACACGAGCATACAATAACACACTAGCAGTGGCTCATGCAGCTCGACTTCAAGTGGCAGGCACGACAACACCCGCGCAGCTAGTGAACGCACTACACAAGGTAACACACGAGCATACAATAACACACTAGCAGTGGCTCATGCAGCTCGACTTCAAGTGGCAGACACGACAACACCCGCGCAGCTAGTGAACGCACTACACAAGGTAACACACGACCATACAATAACACACTAGCAGTGGCTCATGCAGCTCGACTTCAAGTGGCAGGCACGACAACACCCGCGCAGCTAGTGAACGCACTACACAAGGTAACACACGAGCATACAATAACACACTAGCAGTGGCTCATGCAGCTCGACTTCAAGTGGCAGGCACGACAACACCCGCGCAGCTAGTGAACACAAGGTAGCTGTTTGGGCTAAATGGCTCTATGCCAAAGCCATTAATTGTCTATGACTTCCATCTCCGTTTTTATTTCGGACTTTGTTTGCTAATTCTATCGTTTCTTACTTAAAATGGTTTTCTCTTCTTTTCAGGAATGACAACGATAGACCATAACAGTCTTCCCCCTCTCGTTAGATATCAGAATTATTCCTTATTCCTATATCTGAAATTTTATATCTATTAGGTGTATTGACACAGGTCCTGTGAATCGTTGACAATACATAAATATGCTGTAATAAGTTGTATTCCCTTGTAAACGTTGCTCAACTTTAGTATTCTCTATGCGTAGTAACAATTTTTAACCTGAAATTTTAGGTGTTTTTATATACAAGATTTTATTGAAATTTTTAACGCTTCATTATAAATGACTGCTTTGGTTCGTGCTAGAAATTCCATAGAGATTTTATTTATTAAGCATCTTAATGAAATTATTGGTTAAATGTTATGTGTAGTATAATACTCTCCATGACGGATGGATATTTAAATTTGAAAGTATTTATTGCACCTTTATATATGTGGCTTTGAACTCATAAAATGTAGACACTTTGCCTATCTAGTTAAGGGTAGTCGACGTGAAGGTACCTTTCCATGTTCAGTTAGTTCTCCGATATAGTCTAATTGGTCGCCACATTTAGACACATTGTCTTCTGGGTTTGTGTACATCTAGGTGACTGTAAAGACAGAACTATGCTAAGTCACGTGTAAAACTATTTTTAAATAATAAAATTACTAACGTTTTTTTGAAAATCGACACAAATAAATAAATAAATAATAAATAAAACTATCACAGATAAATCCGTTTAATTAAGTCGTATTTTGAAATCAAGCCCAGTTGTTTATTATTATTATTTTTTATTTTACGAAGGCTAGTGTGGTAATTTAAATTATTAGAAGTTCGTTTTGCTTATTTCGTTAGCCTTTGTGAGATAAAACAGACCTTGTTTTTTATATTTGAAATTAAAGAAAAATATGTAAGCAAACTTAAGAAGCTAGCTTTATATTTTTTGAATGAAAAAATGTCATAATCATAATAAGTCGTCGCTAAATCAAATCATAGGTTTTAATCTAATTGAGCATGGAAAAGAAACACTTGTAAAAGAGAGAGAATCTTACCCGTATGTAGGAGTTGGTGCTAATCTTCGCCAGTAGGTGTTATCGCGTTTCACATTAGTAAGGCTAGCGGCACGAGCGTGCCATATCATTGCCAAACAGCCTTTTAGTTTGCCACGGCTTGGAGCATAAATATGGTCACTGATTTTGTGTTGGATTTCCATTGCCATTACTCACTAAAGTTTGGCATGTATTCGTGGACCACAATAATAATGAAAAATATCACGAAATCATTACACCACAAAGATAAATAATCACCTTAAGAAACCTTAATATTTTTTTGGTAAAAAAAAACATGACATGGATAAAACATTTTTAGTTTGATACAATCAAAAGGAACGCCGTCACGAAGCTCGTTTCTAGCCACGCTTAAAACCTATTCTAGCTAAACACGAAGATATCGAAATAATTTAAAAAGTCGCCATTTTTATGCTCTGAAAACACTATAATCATATTTTTTGCTTAGTCTTCGGTAATCATGTAATATAAATAATGTATATTACTGCCATTTAAATATGACGGGAGTATCTCCCAAGAGAATTTATTTTCAGATATACTTTGTGATAGACATATTCGTCTTAATGTGTTGAAATGTATTTGTGGTTGTTTATTACTATCACTACTCGCGTTTTTTGAGATTTCATATTGCACAGAGTGTTTTATATTAAGTACACGGTGAAATTTTTCCTCAAAAAATCAATTAGTAAATCCGTAGATTAAATTCCTCTCTAAACGCACTTTCTGTATCAATAAATCAATATCTGTTAAATCTTGATATATAAAATTAAAGATAAAATTTCACCCTGTACGTAATAGTGTGAGATTATTTAAGGCGCAGACCCACCGCGGCGAACGGAGAAGCTACGCACGTGGGTTAAGTTTCGCTTTGCAAGAAAATGTATGTGATTGTGTCAAATGCGACCTACGACCACGCTACGCATGAAATGACGTCATCGATACACGCGTGGCTTGCTCGAATAAGCGCTTACATAGCTCAACGCCATGCACGCTGTGTATGCGGCACACGCAGCTACGTACGCTTGGTACCGCGCATAGCGTTGAGCTACGTGGCCACGCGATAGTAGGCCGACCACAACCAGATATTGAAAAATGTCATCGGTACCTCTGCTGTATACCTACAACAGGTATGAATGTGTTCAAGGTGTTGTGTAGATTGCGAAACTGCTTATTGTATACTTTTACAATGGTGGAGGGGGTAGCAGTGACATCATAAACATGGCCGCGGACGGTTTTTGTTTTTTGTTAATTACATCGCACAAATAGACGAGATTTGGGTTAGAGAAGGAATTTTCTCCGGTGGCCGGTAGTGTAACTCTCACACGTGTCCGTGGGTGTAGCCTTTCCTTGCGCCACGCGTGGGTTTCAATTCGTGTATAGCGTGTACTGCAGTGGAAATGTACACCGTTGACAAACAAATGAATCCACGCAGCTAAAATGCGAACCGTGGCCGTGCACAACCTGCGCCGCGTGGGTCTGCGCCTTTATGCCTAAGGGAACTATATCCTGTAATAAAAATATTGTTATTGTTAAATCTGCAATGATTAGTATTTCTATTCAGAACTCTCAATGTATTTTCAATCTTCGTGTAGATATAACAATAATTTTTATAATACTGTTGCCTTAATTAATTTACGAACTCTCAAATCGATTCGTGTTTTTATAAAAAAAAATAACTTATCAATAAGGGTTTTAATATAATATTTTAGTGCATATCGATATTAGAGAGAAATGGATTTTACGAAATTGTCTTTCTTCTCTCTGTAAGCATTTTATGATACGTAGTTTCGGATTCATTCCCATAATATGTATTTTAAAATAATAGTTATTAAATTGGCCGTTGACAACGAAGAATTTGATAATAAATAACTTTATTTTTAATGAATTTCGTTCACTATTCGTTTTAAAGTTTTTTGATTGTGTATGAACGGCTCATCGGGAGCCATCACGTCCTCTCGAAGCCGAATTATTTCTAAATATTTGGAAATTATTTCTAAACTGAACGTTAGTGAGTTGTTTTAAGTTAGCTGTCCTGTATTTTAATGTAAACTTCAAAATCAATCATATCACTGTTAATTAGTGTAATGTACAGATAACTTGTAGAAATTATCGAGAATTGGCATGTTTATTTATTTACTGTTTTTTTTATACATCACAAGCGACAAATGTATAAATATGAACTAAATTTTAATTTGTTATAAATTCCTATCGTGGAGCACATAGTCATGTAGACAAGAATGTAATTATTGTAAATAAGTTGTTACGTGAAGAATTATCCGATAGTCGTGCAAGCGCAATGACGCAAGCATTTGCATTTATTCGTTTAAGAATCTCAAATTTGAAGCATAATTTAAATGAAAAGGAAATCAGAAGTGCCAAATTCTTCGATTTTATTTTTGTTATAACACATTCACCATTCCAAGATAGAAAATATTGAATTCAATTAAATGATTTGGACTGAATTTTATGATGACTTTTTATTTCATACTCTCATCACATCACACAATGACGCTGATACTATAGAAGTAGAACTTATACTTAGTGTGCATACATGCCCTCAACTACGGACCGTTGTATCAGTTGCGTGTAAAAGCAGTAACAAGACTATTTGTGACTGTATTTTTAGTAAAATGTACAACTTTCGGGGTAGTCAATAAGAGCTATTGTGAACCTTAACGACTATCACGAAAGTTGTACATACTTTTCCAATTTCACAGTCACATTTGTAGTTTAATGTATTAATGTTATTAACGATACAAGGTGTTACGTAATTTGTAACGAGAGTCCACTGAAAGGTTTTATGGGGCTTAACAGAACAGGATGTAGAGAGGTAATGATGCTATTTTCCGAGCACTGCATTGTAATAACTTGAACATTCATGCAACGTGGTCATTACAAAACACCTTTTCATCTCTTCTGGACAAAAAGGGATAAAGAGACGCAGATTCCCAACAGTTGTTTTTTTCTTATAATTATATTTTTTTGGAACAGATTTAAAAACGAGGTGCTGCATTGTGTGCACTGTATCGACGAAATCCTGGCGCTGGCTCAGCACAGTGTTTAAAATTTCCTTTTTCCTTAATTTCTGGACTCAACGACAGGTCTCGGCGAGATCTTAGTTTGAGATGGTAGGCTGTCGATTAGAACTAATATTAAGTGAATCTGTACTCTGCCAAATAAGCGAAATTTTATGAGACTTATTCTATACATGACTTCAATTTAATCTCCCCAACCCTTTAATAATAATTCGGTCGAAATATGAAAACTTAAGAGTTATAAAACATAGCTAGTTAATTTAAAGTCATTCAATAGGGTCTTAGATAGAATAAAAAACCGAATTTAACTTTTTAAACATTTAATTAACTTACTTAAAACTATGAATACTATCTTACAAATTATACAATATATTCAAACAAACGCATACACGCACAAACAATATTTATATATCTTCGACCTTCGTCATCAGTGCACTTCCATACAATTTGCATGCACAAAATGTGGTTGTACACATATCTACAAAAGTATAACTTGTCATTGCAAAATAATGTGAATTTAAGTCGCGTCCAATTTAGTTTTAACATATATATATAGAAGTGGCACTAAAACGTGCTACTTTTTTAACATACAAATTAAATATTGCACAAACATGAAATTTTTTGTGATGTCAAAACTGAAAAGGTGGGGGGGTTTTAACAAAATAAAAATGCCAAGTAAGCTTAAATAATCTCAACAAAATATCGATGTTTCATTTAAACATTATCAAAAATAAATTTGTAAGCTTTGTTCGACAAAAATTTGGTTAGTTGATAACAATTACGGGTTTAGTACAAACAGCTTCAATATACAAACATAAAATTAAATATAGGATTCTACAAATAAAAGGATATCTAATAAGAAGGCTCGTTTTGGTGTCTTGAGATCAATGGTAGTGATGCAAAATACAACTACATAGTTATAGCCCTCTTAATGTCTTTCGCACTGGCTTACTGAACTGTTTTACTCGAGAGTTCAACTAGTTTTCTTTACCCAACTTTATTTCTGGAAGACATCTAATAAAAATCCTGTGTGACATTAGGGTTACCATACTCGTGTATTGGGTTTGGACAACTTGCACTATTATCTAAATATTGCGAGTTTTTTGTGACGATCATGGACTTTTACCAATTACAACCATTTGGTTTGTCCGTTTAAACACGTCTCATTTTAGGTAATTCGTTCCAAAGTTCTTTATCGTCTTGCTTAAGTGACAACCATCTTATTATAATAACATTAAATCTTGGAAGGCACCATCTCATGGCCATATGAAGTACCACCTACGGGCTTCCACTACAAAATTCAACATCCGCATGGCAACACATACGTCTGTCAGGATTTTCCAAACTAGTATGGCAACCCCTAATGTAACAAATGTAGCGTCAGAGTGGTCCCTTTACTAGTCGCTAGGCTACGTTATCTCTAGTGTACGCTATCGCTAGACACTCGTGTACGCTAGGTCACTCGTGAGGTAGATGTTCCTGTAGGAGCCAACTATCTTGTTCCGTGCGAAGTTGTTTTTGTAGGCTGCAGTATAGCTTGATTAACGAGTCCTGAAGAAAAAAAACACAAGTAAGTATGAATAATATAATGCCAATGTCGCGGCTGCGAATGAGAATAAACGATAGAATCAACTTTTCATTGGATGATTTGATTTACCAATATTATAAACTTAAAAGAATATAAATAAGGTCTGAAATTGCCATACTCCGTGAAAATGATTTGGAAATCTAATTTTCCCATACAAACATTTATGTATTTTTCTCTGAAACGCGAAACATAATTTCAAAAAAAATATTGTAAGATGGTGGGGTTCGGAAAACATAAAGCTAATTATAAGCGTATTTATATTAAAGCTTTGCTTTCCGTAAATAAATTTAAAGTAAAATGGAGTACATAACTTTATCCAAAATCTACATAATAAAACCTTTCAAGTAAAAATACAACGATTTTAGAAATAGCTTTTCAGTCAATTATGTGCAAAATAATGATTGAAAACAAATCGGTAATTTCATACTTTAACATCCATTAACTAGTTCCTTCACGCCAAAATCAAGCAACGGATCTGGTTTTTTTCACAGGTATAGTTGTAGAGTGACATAGGCTACTTTTCCGCGCGAATGAAGTCGCGGGCGGAAAGCTCCAAAAGAAAACTAAGTAAAAGACTCAAAATGTTTTTTATGCCAAATGGTTTTTTTACCATCAATATCTGATATTCGACGATAAAGAGTCTCGGAAAATTTGTCTTTATCGCATTTAGCACAGGATTAAATACTATGTGAATATCCTTGCTGGAAGTGGCAGCATGATACTTCCATGCTGGACTGGGAGTGAGAGTAACTTAGAATGTGCCAGCTACCCACTCTTCCTAGGTAGGTATACAGTAAAAGTCTGTAAGAGGGATGCGAGGGTTTTGCTGTATAATGGGTGAAAAGCTGACCACCTCTCACCATTATTTTTTATTTATTTAAGATGGGTTCGCTCTTGACCCCAATCTAGCTTAAGGCAAAGATGTGGTCGAAGATGTAGCGAGCTCACCCAGAAGAAGCCTATTCACTCGTACTTTAAAGATATTCGGGTTGTATGAACTCGGAAATACAGACGCCGGCAGGGAATTCCACTCCCTGGCAGTGCGCAAGATGAAGAATAGCGCTCAGTACGTATCCGAGGGATCTCGACAAGATAAGGGTGGTACCCCGCAATGCGTCTGGACGTCCGATGGAAAAAAGGGGCAGGCGGAATGAGCTCATGTAGCCTCTGAGCACACTCTCCTAAGTACATCCTATAAAAAACACATGCAACTTGTTCCATCTGATTACCCTCACCTCATGCTCTGCCTACCCCGTTAGGGATTAAGGGCGTGAGTGTACGTATGTATGAATATCCTTGCTGTGCGTAATACAAGCTTGTTCTTGTGATAGGGATGTTGACAGTGTTTGATTTTATGAATTATTGTATGTGAAACAAAAAATAATGCTATATTAATATCCGAAAACAGCATTAAAATTGGTTTATAAATGAACAGTTATTGGCATTTATATTATTAAGTAGTCCTTAACTAGCTATCTCGTTTTGTGGGGAGAGCTAGCTATCTCGTTTTTACCTACGCAAACAAATGGCGTTGACATATCTCTTTTTCGTTGTTTGACAGTTTCCCCCTCTATTGAAAAATAGCTAGTAACTTTTTTATTTCTCAATAGTTGTCAAAAATTATTTCGGTTTTGGGTTTTGGATTCAGTTCCTTAGTAAGATAAACAACATAAAAAAAATAGTCAACATCCCTATTTCGTTCACATGGAGATATAAGTGAGTAGTTTTCGGACGTGGCTTCAGTAAGGAAAGCTTACTCTGACTGTGGATGCATAATTTACTGATTTTAAAAAAAGCATTAAAGTTAGAATCTGTTATGCTTGTAAGAGGATTCCGTCATTTGAAATTAAGGGGGAGGGTCTGTGGTTGATGGGCGAATGACGGACGGGGAGGGGGAGTCTAACTTAAGGTTGACGGAATAACCACAAAATATACAAAAGATTATTATATAATATGCAAATTAAAAGCAACAAAATAGTAATGTATTAATTTGACTTTCTTCATATTTTTACATTTTCTTCTAATTTTATTTGAAGTTTCAGTATTGGAAATGACATCATTACTAGAGGGGGTAGGGGGTAGGGTGATTGTGAGGAAAATTTGCAATTATTGATGACGTAATATATAGGTGGCCCCTAAGCGCATGTTAAAAGCAATAAATGTTACCTTTTCATTTTCTAATTGTATAATTTCTCTCTTCTGCCGCAATTCCTCGTCGTCCATTTGTTCTTCTAATTCTGATTTGTGTTTACTGAGATACGCTAGCTCAGTCTGAATCTGAAAAAAAAAATATTTATAAATATTTTACTTCCACGCTGGACTGGGAATGAAAGAGAAACATATATGTACCGGCTGGCAACTCTTCCCAAGCATACTCTAGAAGCCAGTAGCAGCAGGAGAAACGCGAGTATTTTGCTGTATCTTGGGCGAAATACTGAAACCTATCCCAACCATATTCATATTTCATCTACTAGACCTCAGAATGCCCAAAATATCCACATGAAGTTTTGCCTACCCCGACAGGGATTATTGGCGCAAGCGTATGGATAAATTATTTTCGATAGTCTGTGTTAAGTGGTCAATGTGAATAACGTATCCGTAGTAGCATGGTTTTCCTTTAATTTTAGCGCCCATACATAATTGAGTTCAAAAATCTTTTTCAATAATGTCACACTCAGTTGCAGAAACGTTTATTTTAGTTAAAGCGTCTTTAAATGTAATGCCGTCCTTGTTTACGTTAACAAGACGGATCTTTAAAGTGGCATTAACTTTAATGGATGTTTCTGTATGTAACTGTGTCAGATATGTTTTCTCCATTTTTGAATATTGTTCTGTATGATAGTAAATCATTGTTACGATGTTCTGAGGGATATGCATTAACTTTGCAGAATGCTTCTATAGCTTTTACTAAACATATCTGTAGCTTTTACTAATGGTTAGTTTTCTTTTTGTTATTTAATATGGTTGAATAGTGAAAAAGTGTTTTAATATTTTTTTAGTGTTTAAAGTTTTTTAAACGAAACGTTAAGTTTCCTGGTGGTTCAGAAATCATTGGTTACGTCAATATAAGCGTGAAAAGTTTATTAACGCTTGATTCGTGCCAAAGTTTCGTATCAACCATAATGCGACGTTGCTAAATACGTTGCATAAAGAGTAACATCAGGCAATTTAAATCCAAGCATTTTTTATATGAAAACTAGCTTTTCGCCCGGGACTTCGTTCCCGTGGGAATTTTCCCGTCAATTTTCCAATGTTTTTAATAGTTATTCTGCTATTCGGGACGGAGAGAAATACAACAACTCAAAAACCATGGAAATCGGTCCAGCCGATCTTGGGTTATAAGTGGTGTAACTAACACGACTTTGTTTTATATATTTAGATGAAAAGCAAAAAATAATAACATTTCAGAAATGTTTCCATAATGAAAACTTACCAATTAAATGTGACTGTTTTTAGTAAAAGGTACAACTTTCGGGGTAGTCAATAAGAGCTATTTGCAATAACTCATCACACTAATTGTGAACCTTAACACAATAGTTGTACCTTTCCGTTTCCACAGTCACACATGGTCTGAATAATAGGACAAAGTTAATGCATGAATACGGTGTATATCAGAGATTTATTTAGCGATACGAGACGTGATCTATTAGTTTAATCTGATATAGCCCTCATAATTTAAGTAAAACGTGGCACTAAATAGTACCTCATGATGTTCTGCCTACCCCGGTAGGGATTACAGGCGTGAGTGTATGTTATTTTTTGTGTTTTGGTTTCTGCATGCTGATACTAACATTCAGTTGCAGAAACGTTCATTAAAGATAAAGCTTCCTTAAATGTAATGCCGTCCTTGTTAATTTCAACAAGACGGAAAGTGACAGCATGATGTTTAAAGTAGCTTTAACCTTAATGGAGGTCTCTACAACTGGGTGTAAACCATATAACAATGGGGTATATGACTTGTTTTTTCTTGTTTGAATTGAAGCTTCTTTACCTTATAAATACTCAAAGAAAACATTCCTTTATTTTTGAAAAGAAAGAAAACTGCATTCAAGGATTTTCGAAAATTTGCTTGCCACACCCGGGAATCGAACCGACTAAAATCTGTAAGAATACCCTGTACTTATATTGCATCGATCGTTAGGGTCAATTATAAGGATGAAATCTCTCCAACAAACTTGGTGAATTAAATGAAAGGAAAACTATGAAATCTTAAATTAAACCATTGAATTTAGCATGTTGGTATTGACCCATTGTTGAATTTATAAGTCCGGATTTCATGGTTTTCCTTTCATTTAATTCACCAAGTTTGTTGGAGAGATTTCATCCTTATAATTGACCCTAACGATCGATGCAATATAAGTACAGGGTATTCTTACAGATTTTAGTCGGTTCGATTCCCGGGAGTGGCAAGCGAATTTTCGAAAATCCTTGAATGCAGTTTATTTACTTTTCAAAAATAAAGGAATGTTTTCTTTGAGTACAATTTCTTATCTACAGTATTAAGAGTACTTTCCCTTCAGGTGGCATTACAAAATTCCACCCTGTATAAAATATTCAATATCAGTCGTCTACCCAATTAAGCCAAACCGTACCTTAAGGTACTCCTGCGCGAGTTGCTTGTGCTCCTCGAAGATCCGTTTGGACTCCTCATTGTTCAAGTCGGGGGAGATCGGGCGGAGATGAGGGTCGAGCATCATGTGCATGGAGTCGAGATCAGGGTCGGTGGCTGCCGGCTGAGCCGCGCCGCCCTCTGCGCCTCCTGACCCACTGCTGTTGCCTGGAGAACAAAGAAATAAGTTTTCAAAACGGGAACACGTTGGCGACCTATAACACCTTTTATGTAGCTCAGGCACTAGTATCTTATCTTCCTATGGGATCTAGCCGCTAGCCTATGTCGTCCCACAGTTTATAAGAGGTATATGTCACTGTGAAAATGGAATAGTACAACTTTGGGTATAGTCGTTAAGATTCACAATTATTTTGATGTAAAAAGCTCTTACGGACAACCCTGAAAGATGTACCTTTTACCAAACACATTCACATCTCAGTAATCTAGGACTTATAGTAAAAGCATTGCTTAGTTTGGGGTTAAATGGCACTGTGTAAATGGTCCAAGAATATTTATTTTTATGTATATTTAAACTGTTTTTAAAAACAAATTCACCTAACCATACAAGGTCTTTAAGATATACTGATTCGATTCGAGGTCAGCCCTATGAAGAGTTGTGATTTTTTAATATTTCACATGGAGTATTTTACTAAGTATTTGGAAGATAAAATCAGCCGGGTAAGATGAAAAAATCAAATTTTGTCTATGTCTAACTAAAAAACAGCATCACGGAGGACTCTCTCAGTCTGATTGAAGGATAAAGTACTAATTGATTGCAATGCTTTTCAAAAGAGTACTTAGTGATTATAAATCTTTAAAATTAGTGAAATTGTGAGAGAGGGTCAGTTTAATTGATTGGTTTCCTCTGTACTATCCGAATTTCTAATAAGAACATAACCAAAAAGTTTTAGTTCAAATGTAAACATTGCAGCGCATTAACGAAAACCGGGAAGTGGTCTTTAACTTTAAAGATTTAAATGCAGACAGACAGACACCTAGACAGGTGAAACTAAATAAAAACATATAAAAAAGAAATTCAAATTTTATGACTATTGAGTAGTTGAGATACCAATAAAATTAAACCACGGTTTAGACAACATTCTAGTGCGATTTCTTTAACTCAAAAATAAAGGAGATTTTAGTTTCTTGTCAAATAAACAACACAATTACATAGAGAAAATACTTAAAATTTCATAACATGATAGAGTTAAATGGTTTGGTAATATGTTAAGTGGAAACGAGAACAATTCAGAATTAGTCGCATTTCTATGATCGTAGAGTTTTGTTGTGTATATGTACGTCAAGAGTTAAATTTACTTCACGATGCTGATGTAAGCCGCTTCACCTAGATTCCGTCTTTTCGAAAACGATTCTTTCCGGAGAGATGTAACATGCTAAACAAGGCTACAAACACCAAACCAGCAAATACTTTAAGACATATTTTGGACGAAAAGCTTTTCTGATATGATTAATGTTCTTTCAGATTGACAGACTTACTTCACTGTAGATTTAATAAAAGTAGACTCTAAAAGACATTTAAAACTGATCACTTAACACGATTATTATTTTGTCACTGTAAAAAAACGATTTCACGGATATCAATGGTTTTCCTGATCGCGTAAACGGTGGTTTCGTTCACATAACAATCGGCAACGGGCGTCACGTCGCTACGGTATCTACGAGCGGATAGCGTAGCAGGAAGTGCAAGTGCGCAAGCGAAGGCCCGCTGACGCAAGCGGCGGCAGTGTCCTCGGTGGCGGCGGACACTCACTGTAAAAAATCCAACTACAGCTGACTGTGTCCCTGATGGTGGTGACGATGCCGGCGGGGGCGGGGCGGGCGGGGCGCGCGGGGCGCGAGGGGCGCGCGGGCGCGGGCAGCGGGGGCATGGCGTGCGCTCGCGGGGACCCTGCGCCGAGCACTGCGCGCGCGCCGCCGCCCGAAATATCGGCGGCAGCGCCGGGAGCGGGCGGTGCAACAAACAAACCGCCGCTATTCGCGGTGCGGTGACTCAGCCACGTCAGGCGGAGCTAAATGCGGACGCCGTGTGCTGCCGCCCTTCGTGAGGTTTTCTGCTTCTCGCTGGCAGGGCGCTATGCAGCCGGTCGACGACCTGCGCCCACGCGAACCTCTTGCACCCGGCACAGGCGCGGTGCAATTGCTGTCGTCCCATAAAAGCAGCCTCGCTTACTTTTCCCCAGGGTGCTCAAAGTTCACTTATGTCGTGTTAGTTCTCTGAATCAACCCTTGTTGCATCAGCTGTAAACGGCAGCGCGTTGCGATGTCGCTCTTTGGACGCCCGCCTGCGTGCTTGTAACGCATGTGTTCATTGCGCAGGGATAATTTAGGGCCCGCGCGATTGCACCATCTCACTCGGCCCTAATTCATAAAATTCGTGCGTCGGCCAAAGGTGCAGTGCGCAAAAGCAACGTAGATCCGACGTAAATGCACCTATTGTCACATGTCATACGAATTAAGTACATGCTTCTAGTGCAATATGGCGTCACAGAAAAATTCATGCTTCGAGTTAAATAAAAAACGCCAGTCTTAAGATGGAAACAGACACGAGAAGTGATAAACAATTATCAAATTAAAATAGGCAGTCTAAATCAAATATATTGATGAGTTGATGACTCACGATAGATATTATAATAGCAATCATGTGCATGTCAAGTTCTTGGCTACAACGAGTATGACAAGACTAATGGACTGAACGAAGGTGGCTGAGTTGAGAACTTCGGCAAACGTAATAACTGTATCGTAACGGTACATTTAGTCAGTTTTGTAAACGTCGAACGAGAAACACGGGGCGTGTGCGAAAAGACGAGTGACAAAATGTTTCAACAAAAAATACTAGGATGTCATCAAACGTAGCACGTGCCCTTAGAAAATAATGTAGCCGGCGCAGCGTGCCAACTCCGCCGTTTATTAGCTCATTACACGCGGAGTATAAGTTATACAGTCCTAAAGAGAGCCCAGAATAATCCAGCACATAAATCTTAGCACACAGCGGAAGTGGATTGCGGAGTATTTGTTTTAAATTTCCGCAACTAGACCACATTACTTAAAAAAACTCTTCGCTGAAACACTTCGTTGTTTTGTAAGTGGTTTTGTGGATTCGCGAGAAATGTCCAGCTTTTCAGGAATGATAGGTGGTTCATTTGCAGTCAATATTTTAGGGAATAACGTTTATGTGGCTAATTGTGTGACAGAAGCGATAATTAACGGGAAAGAGGCGAAGACAGGCGTCCGTGTGCGTACCCCTGCATCGCTGACGGACGGACGGACACGGCGGGCGGCGAGCCGGCGATAGCACGTGACTCACACTCACCACATTTACGACTGCAAACTTCGATGAACCATAAAATTCAAACCGGGAATAGTAAATTTCACGCGTATTTTAATCTAGCACGGCAACCAGCGCTGAAATTTCCAAGAGAACGACAGACGTATAGTATACAGGAAAATTCACAGAGAGTAATATTTCTAATTTCTATCTTTTGAATGGTAGTTTATAATAAAGACATTTTAAAAAATCCAGAAAATATTGTGTGTGACATAACCTAGTAGCGAGAGCGTCAGCGCATTTTCAGGCGTCACATTTGACGGATCAGCTCAGGTGGTGCGCCTGCCGCCTGCGCTACAACACATCGCTCTGAAAAATGACAATGGTTGAATTCTGTCTTGGCAACGGTTACTTTCTTATCACGACGATCGCGAAGTGCCGATGCGAGTCACGATGGACATTAATGGACATGTATGATGGACGATCGCGGCTGCTGCTTTAAAGCCAAATAAAATTCAAAACATGCTATTTATACTGAGGGAAAACATGTTCAACAATATTCAAAGATAAATGTAAAAACAGTCGGGTTGTTGTCCTTCTTTACAAATATACTTTTCTAAGATTCTCTGGATTTTCTGGTTTTTCATTCTAAAACAAATGACACATCTCTCGAACGATACGCAGTGTCTTAACTTTATTTCAAATCCCGTCAGACTCATAAACAGGTAAACGGCAGCTGTGTTATGTGTATCAAGACGTTTTTATCCAGCTGGATAACACATAATTCCGGGTGATGAGATCCGTTTGGCGGTTTCAGGAATCAGGAATATCCATAAATCTGGTGCATAAAGAAAAGCTCTTTGATCGGTGGCATTAATGTGTTTTCGATTTGGCGTCGGGACGGGCCACAGACTGGCGGTTGCGTCAGAGCATGTCGTCAGAAACTGTCGCATAAGACAACTTATTCTATTAGCGAGCTGATTTGTAGCCACACCCGACAATCAGGGAAATGTCCACTGACACTTCTAACCACTCTCGACATTGATTTGTAGCTGAAAACAACGGACCTGAATAAGTTGTTGGGTGAAGAGGTTTGTTGATGATTCTTTCAATTTGATGGCGTTAAAACAAGGGACGAGGATAAGTGACCTATCTATGCATTTTCAAGTTATTGGTGCCATAAATTGTTCACATCGTAATGCTTTCAGTTACGCCAGTGCCAAAAATCTACAAAATGTCCAAACTTTTAATGTTAACATCGCTTTGGGCGAGTGACAGGGAATTACGTCTTATCCAACTTTTAAAAAAGTCTGAATCACCACTGACACTTTCATTCGATCCGGAAATATCTCTCGTGCGAATTTAGGCGTCCTTGCGAACGAATTTAAAGCAAGGAAAGGACAATAATACGCATGCTCCAACAGACACAAACATGACTCACAAAGAGAGAGAAAAGTTCTCGCTTCATATTTTTCAGCGTTATTCGTAATTTATTTAAAATAAGAAAGTAATTTGTTCTCAATCTAAGAGGTCACGACAGCGTTCTGGAGAGCTTTAGAAAATGAAGATGTTCAAGTGTTAGTATCTGGGTGATTAACACCTTTAGTAAAGAGGGCAGTTTACAATTCGTTGCCAACTTCCACGTATAGGTGCCGAACTAGATCTGAGGCGGTCACCATTAATGCGCTATTATACGTGATCGTAGCCAGATCACATCAAAGCACTGAGAGATGCGAACCAGAAGGCAGCTGTGACGATTGTATGTTCCCACTAAGAAATAGCAACAGATTAACTTGCTCGATACGACTTAAAGGAATTATACAGATTATTCATGAAACAGCATTGAACAGAAATATCCCAGATATCTTTGAAGTTCATCGATGCATATCGCTACGTGTTTTGAAACGAGTCATATGTATATTCTTTCAATAATGATTACAGAAATATTAGTCTGAATTGTTTGTCAGTGGCTTGTAGCGCTTAAGCGAATAGACTGATTTTGATGCGTTTTCTTTGTTTGAAAAGCTGCTATAATTGTGATGGTTCCTAGCTATGTTTTTATTAAAATTGGTTCAGCCTTTTAAAAGATATAAGGAATTAATATCGGGGGTGATACAACATATTAAATTTTAGTATATTGAGGAATAAAGTGGCAAAAATATAAGATTTTTTTAATATAAAGAAACTCATTAAAACATGAAAGATTGAGTTAAAGTAGTAGTGCGGTTTACTACGCGAGTGGGCGGATGTCGGAAGCGGATTAAATACAGAATTATAACTGGGATGTCCTCGGTAGGGCAGTACAACTCGATGACATTATACAAACAGATACAGATTAGATCACGAGGAAATATTCCAAGACTATTTCAAGTGTAAGAATACATTTATAAATGTTTTTGTAAGTAATACTTGAAGATGAGAAAATATTTAATTAATGACAGTGTTTCTTGCCTTATTTTTCTTCTGCTTTTTCATTTTTTAGTAGGTATTAATAGGGGTAAAATTGTAACACCTATTTTTGTAGATAGAGATAAGTGTTCGGTAAAACTCATTCGTGTTTCAAAGGGAGGCCCGTGCTCCTCGGTAGGGACGTATATGGACTGATAAAAAAGAACTTATTTTCTATTTAAAACAACAATGTTTTATAAAATAAAATCATTATACGGATAAACTATCTAGCCTTGTTATTTTTCTACATTTCAGCTTCCTAGATTCAAGAGTTCTAGATTGGTCTAGAGGTTGTAGTCAGTGAATGAGTTAGCTACTTTTATCAGATCTTAGCAAGTAACATCAGAAAAAGAGCAATGTAAAACTACAACACGATTTAATTCGGTCAGATTAAAGTGGATGGCATCGCTCTCATAAACATTTTCCTATTTAAATTTATCGCGTAAGATAAAGTTTTATTTGACGAGAATAGCTGTTAAGTGGCGTTTACAGTCAAGAGCACACCAATCCTGACAAAAGCAGTCTTGTCCCGTCACGATAAGAGCTTGAACTGTCGAGCTTCATGTACTGTAAGGTGTACTGGCTGGTGGGCAATAGGAAGTAATACAAAAGCTATTGGTGTTGTTGGCGTTGTGAAACGCGAGTGAGTCATGAGGTATTTTAGAAGAGTGCTCCCGACTCGGAGCTTCCTAAGCCAATCCGCGCTCGAACCAATGCTTTACTGCATGTTTTCTATATTGAGACATAAATACACTACCTAGGTTATTTTTAAATGAATAAGTACTTATTGGAAGATTGAAATGCTCAATAATGCACTAATGTACAAAATTAAGATTACAAGGGACGCGAGGTCATAGAAGAGCGATGTAACAATTTTGCGTAAACGTAATCATCTAAGCATGCGCCCGCACAGCCGGCCGTCCAGCGCCGCCGTGGCCGTGCGTGACGCAGGAGCGAGCCCCGACCTACTTATGTCGTCGAAAAAATCAGCAGATGTTAACTTTGAGCCGGGATATATCGAGCAGAATGTGTTGTTCCGAATAGAAATAAACTTGTCACATATTTTGATTGTATCTAGAGCGGGCGGTTAGTCATGAGCGATGCCGATGCCAACGGCCCGGCCGCACTACCACGGCTATAAAGGCAATCGCGCTCCAGACTGAATCACAGGCGCCGTCTGCAAAACGTCTCACTTCGGTTAATTTATGGCGTTCCTCTATAATTGTTATGGCAATATTTGGGAAATAATTACACGCCAAATTTATCCCGCAAAATTTTGGATCAAACTCATCTTTCGTCCATTTGATGTATACTGAAAATATCTAGTATATATATTTCACGGTATTTGCATCCCAAAATAATTTTATTTACAAATACAGTTTCTCGTAGAGCGAACTCAAGGGCCGCCAGTTGCAGAACGTCACCGTAAAAGATATATTTTTGTATCTTCAAAGAGGATTGTTTATTATTGTCAGTTTGAGAGATGGTGTACAACAAAAGAGTTAACATTGGGAATAAATTTAGATCGCTCGTAATTTTGGACAGCCGCCGAGAGATAGGTGTTGCCATACGAGGCATGCCAGCCTCTTGGATGCCTTCATACCAACATCATGTCTCATCCAATCCAATATGTTCAGCGGAATTAAATTCAGAATAAACACACATTTTAACAAATCAATGAAAATATACTTTTTTATCTCTAGGACAACCGTATTCCTGACAATAGTAGTCCAATCATAGGAGTATGAGGAAGTTTGAAGCTGTTACCATGATCTAGGGGAACTTACATAGTCATCAAAATCACACCAATAGGAAAACTAATTTTGCTCAAAAATTATGCCTAAGCCAACACTTTGACAAGATGTCAAAAAAGTCCACAGCTGGACATAGACCTTTTCCAAGGATCTTTGCGTTGATCGGTCTTTTGCCACATGGCTTCGCACGATCTTTGCCTGATCGACCTTGTTAACTTATTACATATTTCGCCCGGAATTTCGGTCCCGTGGGAATTCGGGAAAGCTAAGTAGCTTATGTTACTCAGGGACAATGTAGCATTATAATGGTGAAAGAATTTTTGAAATTGGTTCAATAGTTTTTGAGTTCATCATTACAAACCAATAAAAAAATTCAAATAATTCTTCTTTATAAAATTGGTGTAAATTAAGAAAGGGAACAATTACACTGCAGTATATCATAATAAACCAACAGACATATATTATTTTAATATCCTAAGAATCCTGTATTGTTTTGATATTTAGAGTAGTGTTTAAGATGCCTTCACGCAATATCGCCAGTTATTGGCAGAGCAAGTGCGTGCGTCTCTTTTGTAATTGTTTACATCGGTCAGAGCACATAAAATAATTACTAGTGATTCATCGCTAGCGTCATCTCGGCGTGGTAAATTGTAGGATGGTCTAAGGACTGCCGCATACCTTCCTGAAACTACATAAATAAATAAATCTACACTAATATTATAAAGAGGAAAGATTTGATTGTTTGTTTGTTTGCGTTGAATAGGCTCCGAAACTACTGGACCGATTTGAAAAATTCTTTCACCGTTAAAATGCTACATTTTCCCTGAGTAACATAGGCTACATGTTACTCAGGGAAAATGTAGCATTTTACAAGGGAAATGTAGGTTTTCCACGGAAACGAAGTCCCGGGCGGAATAAACAGCCTCGCGGGAGAAACGAAATGTTTTTAAACTCTGTCCTGAGGTTCTTAACTGTCACTCGACTTCAAATTACGTTTATGAGTAAAGGCGGTAAACTTAACACCAAAGGTGTAACTACTCAATGACATTGTGTTTCAGTATTCTTAAAACCGGAATTTTTATCAGAACTGGTGACAAAATTAAGAAGACAGTGAGATGTTTTTATAACGTTTTACGCAATAGGGCTAAGAATTCATAAGATTCAAGAAATTTATTCTTAAACAACATAATATTGTGTTCGAAATTAATGAAAATGTTATCTTAGCATATAAAATGCATATTTTTCCTTTTTTAAATTCCTCAACAAATTTATTCAACTTGTGATTAGCAATTTTGAATTTAAAAAAAAAAATGGCATCACCTCTTGCAAATATGTTACAATATTTAATTTGTCCGTTAGGTTACATTGAATAAATAATTATATTAAAAGTTTGTAACAAATTTTGATACCATAAAATTTAATGTTAAAGACGATTTAAGTAGAAAACTAGCTTTTGCCTACAACTTCGTTTGTGCAGAAATAACATCGATCTGTTGCTTCATCTTGACGTGAAGAAATTACAAACGACCAAATAAAATAACCACAAAAAACAGAGTCGAGATGACGGCTGGTAGAGTAACAAACAAGGCAGGTGAAAAACAATTATAATAAGCTCTTGTAAGAAAGCCTAGGGTTATAATTCAGTATTTACTTGTTTACGGTTTAATCACCTGTAGGTGTAAGCCAAGCCTTACAGCAGGCATTTGGCATTGCCATTTGACAGTCGATCATTTCCCTGTCCACGGTCGTTAACGGCCATTATAAATTCACCGCGCATTGTCACCGCTGCCACAATCATTCTTATTTCGTCTATGATTAATTAGCGCTAATGATATGTACCTAGTCGGGTCATAAGTATTGTCACATACATTTATTGTAATAAATAATTTAACTTCTTATCTATCAGTATATTTTATACACCAAATGAAAGCCTAGAAAATACTGTTTTAAATAACATTTTATTTATTCAAAATGACCGCCCTTATTTTTTATAACCGCCTTTAACCTGCGTTGCCAGTCGTCAACAGCGGCACGCACCAGTTCCATGTCTATCTCTGCCACTGCCTTAAGAAGGGATGCCTTCAGAGACTCCAGATTGGGATGAGATTTAGAGCAGACTTTTGCCTCTAAGTGCTGCCATATTTTATAATCCAATGGATTTAAATCAGGACTAGCAGACGGCCACTCCTCGTGCCTGATGAAATCGATTCCGCGCGCCGCGAGACAGTCTTGTGTGCTCTTTGCTTTATGTGCTGGCGCAGAGCCCTGCTGGAATACCCAATGCCAGTTTTGAAACATTGTGCGTGAGAGAAGTTTCACAACGTTTGTCAGGACAGTGTTTTAATAAACAGTAGCACTGGTTTTCACACTTTTTTCGCAAAAAAACATCACTGTGAGGCCCGAATACGAGACTCCCAGCCAAACCATGATTGAAGAAGGATGATGACCTCGCTGAACTCGTGCAATAGCTTCCTCGCTTCCTCACTGCTGTGCGCATACACCTTATCATTTTGCTTATTGAAGCTTTCCTCGATATTGAAATTTTTTTCATCCGAAAAGAGGATTTCTCTGTACTTTTTTCCCGCGTACCGCTTAAACAACACTCGCGATCTGTCTAGCCTGATCTTCTTCAGACGTACATTAAGGAGATGTGCTGTTCTTTTTCGATAGGCGCGTAGTCCAAGGTCTTCATTTAATAACCTTTTGACTGTCGTCTTACTTATTCCCATCTGCAGGGCCATCAGCTTTTGCTTCCGGACGGGATTTCTCTCAATTCGCGCCTTCACAGCTTTGATGACCGCTAGGATCCGAACTGTACGAGGACGACCGCTTTTCTTTCTATCATCTATACTGCAATCCTCACTGAATCGTTTTATGGTACGATAAACGAACCTCAACGTTATTTTCAAATTTTGAAGCAGTTTGAAAATCACCTTTGGCGCGTAACTGCAGCGGTGCAACGCGATTACTGCGACTTTATCTTCTTTTCGCGTCCACTCAATGTTGGAAAATAAAGAAAATTCAAGAAGTTCAGTGTTTTTAATATCGTCAAATATTCAAATTTCGAATATGTGTTTTAGTTTTTTTTTACCCGTTCTAAATTTGAAATTAAAAGCTTGTGACAGTACTTATGGACCGACTAAGTATGAATCTTCGCGCCATCATAACATTGAAAAGATTTTCAGATTGCTGGCTTATGAAATAAATATTTTATAATAGAAAAGGTTTTCTATGTTATTTTCAGAGAAAACTCTTTGAGGCGGTTACAGGAATAAAAAAGATGATTCTGCTAAATTCTGCATACTTCGTACAGTTTCATCAAAGGAAGGTTGATTGAAAGATTAAATGAAAATTTTGTTAAGACAATGTTAGGTGCATCTGTGTTGTTAGGTGCATCATAAAACCAATATTGGTCCATGGATGCATCAATAAATATATGCTCAGAGTCATCATTATCACAGAGCTTTTTAAAAACTTCAAGTGTGCTGCTTAGGAAATATTTATTTTATTCTTTAAACAAGAACAAGTACAAAGTTTGGGACACGGTACATCCATTACTTACTCAAGCATCAATCAATCAATAAAATATACATTATTGTATACACATGAGAAATAAAATTACACGTCTAATATTGCCTCATCTAAGTCACAAGGATTTGAGACGAATGACTTCAACCGCATTTCATTCTTGTGGTTATAATTACATATAAGACAAAAAATAGCAGGTATCAATAAGGTGACTAAAGTGACTGAGTCAGCATGCTTTAACTCGGTGGGACCTAACTTAAAAAAAAAACTAAATGAATCAATAAGGTCAGTGAGTCATTGAGAAATGAATGCATTTTGGGTTAAATTGTTTCAAAATATAGTTCGAGATTTTGGCTACAATATGAACAAAGGACTCGTGAGAATTCGTTTCAGTAATGTAGTAAACAACTGGCCAAATATATTTGTGAGAGAAAAGGCGCGGATTCCAATCCAAAGAATCACCGCAGAAAACAAAGTTATTGTTGGCCCAGTCCAGATTTAAAACTATAGCGCTTGTCAAAAAATAAACACATTTTCGCTTCCTGGTTTAAGTTCTACAGTACTTCTCAGCGGATGTAAAAATAGGCAATATTAAAATTTAATGTCACTTTTAAGAATAAGCATAATAACGTATTCTCGTTGAAAGCTCACATGGAAACGGTTACATTATTCTATAACTCTACTCACTCATGAAAACGTCGACGATCACTTGTAACTTGTCGTAATCTGGTTGCACAGTTATAGAAACCTGAACAGAACAGTCTGTTTGCGGCATCGCACTTCACTATATTGTCATCGAGGTTGTCCTTGGGCTCGCCACGTGTGGATTATGAATTTATGATCTGTGTATCCTTTGTAGTGAGGAGCGAGTAGCGAGTGGGTTGTCGCACCGCGTGGAGTGGCCGAATGCGCGTGTGCCGGGAGTTGCATCAGAGTGCAAGCGTCGCGCGTGCGAGACTGTGCGACGTCCCAAACCCCCGATAACCTTAAATTAGATTAATTGTATCGGCTGATTCATACACGCACACACACGCAAACGTGTCCCCGATGACACCTTACTAATGCGTTAGCTTAAATTAACACCGCAGCATTAAGGGGATGAATGATTTTCATGATTTTTCTTAATGTCTATTGTTTTATGCTCCCCGCTTGGAATCGGTGTCAATGAACGTTTTCGACGCAGTCTAAAAATATAGAGCGCAGCTAGAGATGGATGCTTTCGAGCATTGTATTTGGTAACGCGTCAAAATAGCTTTGACTATGACTTTTAGAAGTTTACTTCAAAATCTATTATTGTGCAGTTGAAATAAACACGAATGAAATAACGATTTAATTATGAACTTAAAGAAAGCTTTAATAGAATCAACTCGATAGAAGCAAGGTATGAATCTGTAAAAAATGGTAAAGCACTTGCTGGGATCCTCGTAGACGATGCTAGGCGTTCAAAAGCCAGTCACTGTATAAAAACCGACTGGTTTGTTTATTATAGCAGCGTATAACGGGCGTGGTGCCCGCACATGAAAATATTACGACTTATTTACTTTACCACATGTTGCCTCTGAGTCAGCAGGGCTCAGCCAACCTCATTGCAAATTAAACGTTTACGAAAACTATAAAACTGAATTTATTTGCCCTCTCGTCGCGAAACGGTCCTATATTGACGTCAATATAGTTTAATGAGGTCAGTAGAATAGTTATCGGTTTGAGATGTATTTGAAGATATCGCGCAAATCTCAATGGATTTTATTTCAACAAAGTTATTCTTCATTATACTTCCGTTTGTTGGTCTGTGAGCGATGGATGACAGATACTCGTAAGACCCCTAGCACACGGCGTATTTTAAACGCGCTGACGACGCGCGTTTTCAGCGCATGCCTATTTTTGCGTTTTCATAGATTTAAACTCGCGTTTTGTAAAACGCGCGTATAAAGCGCGTTCGAAACTCGTTTGCATCGCTGTATCTGCGCTGTAAACGCGCGTTACACGATGGCCCCATGTGCTGAGGTTACAAGGTTGCGTTTGAAGCGCGTATACGCGCGGAAAACGCGCGTTGTCGGCGCGTTTAAAATACGCCGTCTGCTAGGGGCCGAAGCGCGTTCAAAACTCGTTCGAAACGCGCGTTTCACGATCGCCCCGTGTGCTGAGGTTACAAGGTTGCGTTCCAATCGCGTTTAAAGCGCGTCGTCGGCGCGTTTAAAATACGTCGTCTGCTAGGGGCCTAAAACATCCGCTACTTAATCGGGTTTGCAGATAAAATAATAATAGGTAATACTAGGCAGTTGAAAGTGTGCCATGTACTTGACTACTCGATAAGGAAAGAAAGACATGAGTATGACATTTTATTGAAACTATGTACTTATTTCATTTAACTTTCTTTAAAACAAAGTTCTGTCTTACTACTTGCTTTAGGAATTTCGATACCATTGTTGTTCGTACTTCGATAACGTCAGAGATACAAATTCACTAGTCTGAGTGGGCAAATAGCTTTTTAAACACAATTCTTTGAATGGAACACAAAAACATGCAGTTAAAGCTTTGATTGTATCTATATCTGTAACTGTTTGTAAGTAATACAAGTAAATAACAAGCTATTGAAGTCACGTGAAATGCAAGATACGAACTTGCTGTAAAGGCGAAACGATGTGTCACAAAATGTCTTTGGTATAGCGTCTTTCTATAACTTAAAATGTATTCAATACTGACTTTATCGTCATCACCATTAGCCCATACACGTCCCCAACGAAAGGGCACGAACCTTCATTAGTCGAAATTCGACCGTATTTTTATTTTTTTAACATACTGCACTCCTTTTCCATATAAACCATAACTATGCTAGGTACATCTTAAACTCTTCCATGCGTGCAATATTCTTAAATGGGGACCCAAAGTCTTCGCTTCACGTATTTAATATACATATTTGATATTTACGCGGTGAACAACCTTGTAGCTTTTCGGAGGTAATTTTCCGCAGATCATGTCATCGGAGATCGAATTGACAGTCGTGTTTGTCTCGCCAAAGTCTCTGGCGGAAGCGGCGAGTAAACAGAAGATCGTCTGACCATATGACTCAGCCGACGCGACAAGATTCCATCAGCGCGACGAGACTTTACCGTCAGACGTGGCTATACTAGCCATGGTGAGGCCAATTGCGCACTTCAGACAAGTCTACGTTGTATCCTCTATACTATGGAGTATATGCTTCAGGGTTTCTTAAATATTTAAATTTTCTTGTAATGGGATCACTTCGAGCAGTCGGAACATGAAAAACTTAAGTACTTTAGCGGCTTTTTTTTAAATTATGTATTAACTCATCCGTTTCAAGTGTCACTGAATTTACTAGACACAAATGTACTATAGAATGGGTAAATTGAAGAACATAGCTCAATTATGCATAAAGATTTCGAAAATCATTATTATTAACAATACAACATTGGCCAATGGATGATATAACTTGGACAAAGGCGCCATATGAGCGCTCGCCAAGCCGAATTTATTCCACTTGTTCGTTCCCGTAATTAAATCCAAACGTCATATAAAAACAGCTTCCTGTTCCAAATAATAAAACTAGGAAACTACGAAGCCAGCAACCCCATTTCGATCTAACAATACTTTGCAGTGCGATCGGTCGTTGGTCCCCTCTGTTCCTAGAAAGTAAGCGGACACAAGTTTAAAATAGTCGCGGCCTCTTCCGAGATGCATGAGTCATCGGGACCGTCCCGAGGCACATCTGCGAGATACACCACTGATATACAAAATACATGATATACGTAATATAGAGGACTGTTATTTCCTGGATATAAATGCAACCGAGCACAGCGTCTTAATTTGGATCTAGGAAGCCGTGTGATGGATATTGGGTTTGAAACTGCGGTTTTTTTCTTATCGTTACGATAATCAAGTATTAGGCCAACTGCGACTTAGTCCATTTATTTATTTTTGTGTATAATTGTCTACAAAGCTCGTGTTCCTTAGACTCTGGGGTTAATTTAAACGAAACGTTTTATAAGCTTTAATTATGAGACCGCTAGTAGATTCGGCTTTTAAAGTCTTGAATGTATAATTTTTATCCGCTAGTTGCGCACTGGCATAAAAATACATTTACACGCATTTTCAGGTTAGTCGATAATATGAATGAGGATATCTATAATTTTCCTCATTTGCTTCCCAGAACAGTTCATAACTTTATATCTATCTGAATTCCTGTTCTTTAGGTTTCACATTGGCACATTCACACTATTTAAAGTAAGTACCTAAACTCAGCAAAAACAGACAAGATTTGCAACGGTCGACACTTTCTCGACTATATTCATTCTCGTCCACCGGTGATAAGATTCAAATTAGAACGAATTTGGATACCTATTGAAAGAACCGACTGTACGTACGTATCAATCAGTGCCGTTAATGTACCGACGCCTGTGTATAATTCATTGCGTTTAGCGTGAGTCTGGATCTAATGAGCATTATTGGCATGTGTTGAAAGACAGCATGTCCCTTGATATTCCGGGGTAGATTTATAGTAGAGTAGATTTATTCCGTTGCGTTGGTAAATGTAAATACTTTAGAGGTTTGTTTCTTTGTGACATAAATACGCTTCAGTTCTTTAGATAATGATATCAATGAGGATTCCAATCCGTGTTTAACGGTTGGTTGAACCAAATAAAAACGCCTAGAGGACCAGCTGACGCTTTTGATTTATGTCAACATCTTTGTTTAAAATTTTTAGTACGTAAATACATATGTTATCATTCTTCTTCTTCTTATCGTGTAGGTATAGTCAAGTGTGTGGCGAACTTGGCTAACCCTGGTGTCAAAGTTCTTAAACCGCCGAATGGCCTCTGACTTGGTTTTAACGACTGTAATCAATCAACAACAGCCGGGACCGACAGTTTAACGTGCCCTCCGAAGCACGGAAACGCTCGTGATAAATTACCACTTTGGTCACCCATCAGGTTCCCTGCCTCTGTGTATGTTGCTTAGCCTCACTGATCGGTTGAGATCAGCGGGCGCCACTGGGCTACGAGCGCTTCTATCATTAAGACTAATTTCCGTCATTATTATTTTTCATTTTTTACGAAATTAAAAGTCAATATTGCCATCTGGTCATCGTTCTTCTTCATAAAAGATGTACCTACTTTCTTAATTAATTTGTATGTCAGGACAGGACTCAGCACCACTTTTTTGGCAATCTTAAAATCAACCATGTAAAAAACCTAAAAATTAAATTTCTCGACAAGCCAATTAAAATGTTTATTTGTTGAAATTAAAGTTGTTTACACTGGGCGGTAGAAAAGTACGCATATAACGTTCTAATTATACGCAAGTTGCGTGCTGCGCGCGATGACTAAACCGTTGATATTTGCAGGAGGCATTCGTTGTCAAATGTCGACGCACCATTGGCTACAACTTCTAGAAAATTCTGCTCTACTGTTCACACGTTGATCAGACTTCAGGACATAGCATCCACCCACTTACACATACATAAACATAAGCTCAGAGAAGCGTAAAGTATGTGCGGTAGCGCTGATGGGGCTCAAGTCACAGTAATAGTGGGTACTGGCGGTCAGCGGTGCAATCTATGAGTCACTGAAATGAAAATCCTGAATTACAGGATTTTTTAATACAATTCAATACAGTGAAGAATACGGGCGTACCCTGAGCAAGAATTTTCTTTTCGATAAATTCTTGTGAGACGAAATGACGTCACTAATTTGAAATGAAGGATCTTTTTAATCTCCAACTGCGAAACGAAAAGTCAGTCGTCAGCTTTAAATATTGGCAAATTAGCGCAGAACCTTGCCAAAACGAAAAGCCGAGATTAAGGAGTGCCATTTATTTCAATATTTCCGTAAATTTATTAAAGCACAGATGAATGATGAACAGGAAAAACTAATTTGATATGCTATGCTAGAATAACATTATTATATAAGCACGAGCGAAATATATAAAGGCCTGTTAGGTAGATAGATGCATTAGTACTGACCATATCATGTAAGTTTAAATTATATTGAAAGTAAGGGGCAAAAGTTGTGAGCGTTTCTTCATAGCGTTTCTTCATCGTGACTTTTTGAAGAAAGTCTTTATCTATTTAAATGTGCACTGGATCAAACTCTGATTTTCAGAATATGTACATTTTGTCGCTGTTTTAATGACATTACGAAAGAAAGTCGATTTGTTTTGTAAAACCTAAAATCAACGCACAATGTATAAAGTTTAGTTACAACAAATTGATCTTCACTCAGCATACTACAAAACGCTACCAAGCACAGACTCTTATCAGTGGGAGCCTTGTTTGCGGCGCGTATCGCAAATATATATATATATATATATATATTTTATCCTTTCTTAACTAAGAAACTTATCGGTAAAAATTGGTTGTAATTAAAAAACAAAGTTTACATTAAAAACAAAAGCGAAAATTCCGACAAGTCATGAGTCACTTATCAGCTGAATCGAGTGCCTCTTGTCCCGCTAAGAATTTGCTCTGTTATTTGGCACTTGTCAGCGCGTTGCACAATAAAAACAAAAGCGCTAGCTGGCTAATGAGTCACGAGTAGGTACTCTAGGACAGCTTTACAATATATAGTTGGTACTATATATCGTTGCACTGGTTTTGTTTATTATGTCAAAATTAAATTAATTCATTATTTTTTGTTTAATTTTGTGTGGTTGTTTATATTGAATAGGCTCCGAAACTCCGAAATCGATTTTAGAAATTCTTTCACAAATGGAAGGGCTTTCTTTTCAAGAAGTAAGATGGACTATAATTTTCCCACTGGAAAGTGACTTACGCAGGTGAAACGCGGGGAATACCTTGTGAATTATATGTGACTGTGAAAATGGAAAGGTACAACTTTGGGGAAATAGTCGTTGTGGAAGATGAGGGAGGAAAACAAATTTTAATAAGGCTTAAAACGATATTAGAAATTTATAAAAAAAAAACAAGAAAGTTCAATTCAGCGTTCAGTTCAGTTTTGTCACTCAGTGACAAAACTGAACTGAACGCCAAGCAAACAGTAAAGACAAAAAAGAAATAACTATGATTTCTTTTTTTTTTCTTTTTTATGTCGACGACAGTCCTAAAGGTTCACAATTATTGTGATGATAAGCTTTGTAAAGCGCTCTTATTGGCTAAAGTTGTACCTTTTACTAAGCACAGTCACATACAGGGTTAAAGTTGTTCAGTTTTATTGGCTGGTCACCATCCTGAAATATGACTACACCTTTCTGTTACACCCTGTATAGGAATGAAATTGCGTCCATCATTGTAGTATGTCAAAAAACGCATCTACACCAAACTATAAAACGCATGTCATGTCAAATTAGCCGTTACCACCCGTTACAGCCGCTTGGCGCTCGCTCATCGCTGTATTTACTAACAAAAGGAGCAGATAGTACTGGCACTAAAATAAACAGTTGAGTCAGATCTCGGCATGTCCTGGCAAAGGATTAGGTGGCTATTCCTATGAGCGTTACTCATCTCGATGAAACGAGCTTTAATGATGCATTGCGTTCGGTTTTGTCATTTTTCGACGAATAGCAATCTTCGGGGGAACGGGAAGGAAAATTTTGTGTTTCAGTTCGAAAAGATGAGATTAGTACTTTAGTAGGTATTTTATTTTAGGCAAAGTGAAGTAGAAAGCCCAATCCATGGACGCTTCATTCGTGGATGCTTTTTATTTTTAAGTGGGTTATAACGAACAGGATACTAGATTCGAAAAGGAGATTTTTAGACAAGTGAAATGAACAAAATATTAGATTTAACTAAACGTTAACCCAGTTTATGTATCAAACATGCATCGGTAGAGTGAAAGCAAAAAAAATAGGTAAAAGTGAACTGTAAAACCTAAAAATGTAAATTTTTGGGAAAAGCGGACATATTTGAAGGACCATAACTTGGTTCCTATAAGGTTTAGAGAGATGAAGTTGGGCTGAAATTGTCGCAAATTTAATTAAAATACAAGTAGTGGATGTTATTTGTCGAAAACGCATAGTTTACGACTTTTAGAGCATAAAGTGAGAAAAATCCCAACAATTCGCTGTTTATCACGTGTAGCGCAGCGAGCACAACTTTTTCAAAGTTGTAAATTGGGATTCACACTACCCTAATCTGGTCCGAACAACATACTAAAAATCCAGAACTACATTCAGCTTTGTGATTTTAGCCTTTTTTGTGTCGATTTCCGCTGGCGTAAAAGTGAAGTAGCATGCCCAATCCATACCTACTGAGACGAGGAAAACATATTTAAAAAAATATAGGAGTTAACTTTTAGAAGCTAATTCTTACTAATTTCGGCTTATTATGACACCAAAACAATGTTGGAATCAAAAAGTTTATTTCAACATAAAAAAATTAATGTAAGTATAAGTACACTAAAATACTGGTAACACTTAAAACAGGAAGCAATGGCGCGCTCTGATGATATACTGGTGATGTCGATTTACATTAGATGTCTATTAGTCGTACGCTGCGTTCTTTCGGTTTGTTATAACATAATATGGACATATTGGTGACTTTGAATTAAGCATGTGAATTATATCACGAAATTGAACAACTTTACTCAAGAAAAATAGGTCAAAATAAAAAAAATCTTAGAAAATCACGCAGCGCCATCTAACCCCAAACTAAACAAGGCTTTTACAATGGGTGCTAGTTATCTAGTTTATTTATTTTGATAAATATATACATATTGTATGTACGGACTCAGGTTACCACACGGTTTTGGTTTTGTTTTGCAATGAAAAGCATATAAGAGCCGTTTTGCAATGAAAATGGAGTAACTTGGTTTCACCCCCATAAACACCCAGACTCCTCACAGATACTTAAAAATACGATTTCTAAATATTTGTGTTAGTCGGAATTCGAACCTGCAACCTTTAGGTCAGACTAACAGATAGCTCGGTCGGTAATGACCTTCTATACTGATCTATGAGAAAGATGTCACATATTATGGATGTTTTTCAAGAATAGTTCTTATTTACATAACTTTGTTAGGTAGTCTAAATATCGAGCATGTAACATTCTTCTTCTTATCGTGTAGGTATAGTCAAATGTGTGGCGAACTTGGCTAACCCTGGTATCAGAGTTTTCAAACCGCACAATAGCCTCTGACTTGGTTTTAACGACTGTAGTCAATCGACAACAGTCGGGACCGAGAGCTTAACGTGTCCTCCGAAGCATGGAAACGCTCGTGATAAATTGCCACTTTGGTGACCTAACAGGTTACCTGCCTCTGTGTACGTTGCTTAACATCGATGATCGGCTGAGATCAGCGAGCGCCACTGGGCTACGAGCATGTAACTAAAAGAGGCGCATTGAACATAAATTAGCTTCAAATAAATTATCACCACAATAGTTGAGGTAAGTGTCCTATCTTGCTTGCAAGAGAGAGAGATGGAACTAGTGTTGTGACCGCGCGCCGCCTTACAAAATATCAGTAGAAAATCACTGAGGTGTTGTGAGAAACTATCGCTCTAGATAAGTACTCTGTGGTTCTTAAACTGTCATGTGGTAACGTTGTAAGTAAACATATTTAAAATATCTGAAATGCTCCACCATCTAGTTTTAGTCAGAAAGGAAGCTACGATGTCTGGTATGGCCATCATCCGTCCTCTTGAGGTATATTAGTCCATGGTCGTAATGACTTTGGGCAGAGGCCATGTACGACGAATTTGGTGTGGATTACGATCAATCCCTATCAATATCAATAACTATCACCATCTCTTATCTACTTCAGGTCGTTGAACCTGCGAGGAAAGTAAGTAATTAAAGGTAACATTTTTAAATAACTGAAATCTATTAATCTCGCGTCCAGAAACTCTTCTATGTTTTTATTTAGGAATTTCCCTTGGAAAGTAAATCGGAGCTGCCATTTTTTAATTTCAAATATAAAAAACATGCAGCACTTACCATGTGTGAAGAACTTATCGAAGCCAGCCATGTTTTTGACTTCCATGTAGTCATCAAAACTCATATCTGGGAGGTCCCACGCTTTCTGAAAAATAAATAAATAACAATAGTAGGTGTCGATGTCTTGTTTTCTACCTTCCACGCTGCAGTATTACTATGTCTTAGAATAATAATAGCTTCCAGCCCGGGACTTCGTTCCCGTAGAAGTTTTAGGAATGAATCATACACATAAACTTTCCTCTTGAATCACTCCGTCCATTGGTAAAAAACCGTATGAAAATCCGTCCAGTAGTTTTTGAGTTTAGTGCGTTCAGACAGATGTGGCGGAGGACTTAGATTTGTAAATAGTAATATGATGATTAAGATAACCTTAAGTTCGCGCAGGTGGTTTTACGGTTCATTACACGTAGCGCAACGAAGGTAAATAACGAAAACTCAAATTAAATTTCCGAGAAAAAAAATTACGTTTTTTTTTCTCGGAGATTTAATTTGAGTTTTCAAAAAAAATTACATCATTGTTATGGGTAGATTGCACCATTTATTATTTTGCTTAACTCAGCGTATAGATATTTATGTGCAGTACACGTATTTGTTATGACCTGCGCTTATCAGTACGAATCAGTACGGGTAAAAAAAACTTACGGGATCAACTTCAATCTGCAGCGGTTGATACCTCGGATCGAGCGGCAATCTCTGCGGAACATTCCCATTATACTCCTTCAACGGCGTCATAGGACTATTACCTGCGCTCAATCTATCGCAATAATTCTGATTATAATCCTCTTTCCTAACTGAGTTAGGACTACTAAGCACCGAGGGACTTCTAGTAGACAGTTTATCATTCTCTCTATTCCAGTAGTGATCAATATCTACGTGTCGAGGGTTGATATTTCCGATGTTGTAGTTGATTGGCGATAGATGGCGTGGTGATGACGATTCGCTGAATACGACCGGACTGCGGGTTAGGCGTAAAGAGTCTTGTGTGTTCGGAGACGCCATTTGAGGTACCGGTGAGCTTGATTGGCGGTTTATTGTTACTGGTGATCTGTGAAAAAAGTACATTTATGATTTTTTTTTTCAAAATATATTTATTCTGCCCATTCTAACTTACGGTGCCCAGACTTGGTAATCGACAAAGCGTCACAAGTCATTTTTTGTTTGTTTTTGAAATAGATTTTATAGGACATTCAGGATGCCACTTAAAACAAGTCAAGATTACATGAAATACATACAAACATACATTAAATACGCATTCGTTCTTTTGACCCTATAGTTCTTTTGGATTATAGGCGTGAGTGTATGGTTAAAAAAAATCTATGTCAACATTGTCAACGTGCAATTTTTGACCGAGCAAGTTTTACAGCCACTAGTTTAATAAAATTCTGCTGTAAGTAGTGCAATCGCCACTGTACCTGTTGTTTTTTTTTTATACGATGGGTTAACTCTTGACCTCAATCTTGACCATAAGGTCAAAGATGAGGTCGAGGATGGAGCGAGGTAACCTAGAAAATGCCTATAAAGGCACTGGTACTCCCACGCACCGACGGAACACAGCAAGCTGTTTGGCGTCGGACTTCGGTAGGAGGGTGGTCGCGAACCAGACGGCTCTTTACAGAGCCTACCACACCTCATGAGACCATAAGACGACACCTCAGATTCAGAAAATAATGAAGTGTCGTTGCCTGGGATGGATTACTAGGAGGCAGGTCTCATTTGTGTTTCCTTAGTCGCCTCTTACGACACCTACGGAAAGCGATGAGGTGGTGTTATTCTCAACCGATCACCACACGGTTAAAATTTGTTGTCTTCTTCTTATCTTATAGGTATTGTCAAGTGTGTGGCGAACTTGGCTAACACTGGTTTTCAAACTGCACAATGGCCTCTGTCTTGGTTTTAACGACTGTAGTCAATCGACAACAGTACGGGCCCTCCGAAGCACGGAAACGCTCGTTATAATTGCCACTTTGGTCACCCCAGGTTCCCTACCTCTGTGTACATTGCTTAACCTTTTGGGTTACAATTGTGAAACGATAACATAAAATCTGTTGTGTTAGGTACTGTTGTGTTACAATTTTGGTAGCATTGTTGGAATAGGAAAACTAAATCTATCCTACTCTGACTTATGGATTGGGAATGTGTCCCTGTCGCACTTGAAGGAATGGTCGTAGACCATATGACCCAATATTTATAAAGAAGTTTTTCAGTAGAGAACAGTTAGTAATGTTAATATGCCGTATACAGTTGACATTGAAACTCATTAGAGAAAGCGCTCTGTAGGAAGTGTGACATATCCCTTACTATTGTTAATTAATAGATACTTACCTAGGCACACCTCTCCTTATAAGATACGGAAATATAGACGTTTGCCTGTTTTGTTCGGGTGGTTTAAAGCGCAGACCCACCGTTAATTTGTGATCAAAATCTAATTTGTGCCTTAATGTCATACTCACTGAGTAGATAATCACCTGGCGTTTGTCATATTCATGCGTAGCGAGTTTGTGAGTTGCAGTGGACACAATCACATAAATTTTTTTTGTAAAGCGAAGCTTAAGACACGTTTGTAGCCTCTTCGTGGGTCCGCGGCTTTATGGCTCACCGAGCCACGTCAGATTGTGAACCCGCTAGTTCTTTCATTCGTTCAACATAGGTTCGTTCATAATTTCACGGTTTCTGGCGGTGAGATCATAAACTAACGGAAAATAGTAACTTAAACCGGGAAATAGTGTTAGTTAGATTTATTTTATTTTGTTTAATTATAATTCATATGTATGTTAGTCTGTAAGGTATTTATCTATGGGCCTTAGATGCCTGATAATAAATGTTTTTTTTTTTTTATTGTGAACTAGTTTAATAGAACTGGACTGCTGTAAGTAGTAGCGTGGTGGACTATGGCTTAAATCCCCTTCGTGTTTCGGGAGGCCCGTGCATCCCGTATATGGGGTGATAAAAAAAAGTAGTACCTGTTGTTTTCGGGCTGATGTCCCCTCGTGCCGCGGGGCGGTGCGGGGCTGGGGTCGCGCTCCGCCCCCGGCCGCGCGCCGCGCCCCCCGCGCCCCCCGCCCGCTAGTAGTGACTGCAGGCGAGATACTTGTGTCTCTACGAAACTGCGGGGGCGCGGTTGTTCTGGCCTGGAAAGATGTTTGTAGGGATAAATACAGGCTGTCGGGCAAATACTTACAAGTAATTTTAACAATTGAAAATATTTATTTTTTCACAGGAAAAATGTCAAGTTTAACACTTGCGTGAATTGTGATATAAAGGTCGTTATACAGCTATCATAAGCTACTTATCAATGCGAAATATATTATACACAAAAGCTATTAAATTATTTTAAATGTGAAAGTATTTTTGTCTATTTGCCATTTGCCTTTCGTTCGCGTTACAATCCGGTACACAGTATGCGATTAGATTTAACCGTACGTTGTATTACAAATTCCAACTACAGAATCTATACTAATCTATACTAATAATAAAATGAAGAAAGATTTGATTGTTTGTTTGTTTGCATTGAATAGGATCCGAAACTACTGGACTGATTTGAAAAATTCTTTCACCATTAGAAAGCTACATTATCTCCGGTGGACATAGGCCACATACATTTTCCGAATGCTATCTAATATGTCTATCCAATACTTCGCGCACATCCACAAGAGTGGCTTTAGCAAATTTTTTTAACTATAGTATTTTTAATGGGGATAGTTGGAAAGCTGGACACGACATAGATTACTTTTCAGATATCTACTAATTAACAACTTCATCGGAATATTTACAAGAAAGTTTGAAAATTCTGAAGTGTAACAGGATAGTATGTGATCTCATCAGGATACGACTCCGGCGGATCAGTCTCAATACATTGCTAGGTGTCATAGGTCATGCACTCGTCCTCAAGATAGTCTTTGTAGTTTGAAATGGAACATACCTGTTATTATTCCTGAGTGTAACAGTATTGGAAGCAATCTCATCAGGGTACGACTCCGGCGGATCAGTTTCGTCTCGATACTTTGCTTTGTGTCGTAAGTCATACTTTGTGTATAGTTTCAAATGGAACATACCTGTTACTATTCCTGATTGTAACAGGACTGGAAACGATCTCATTAGGGTACGACTCCGACGCATCAATCTCGATACTTTGCTGGGTGTCGTAAGTCATATTTTCTTTGTAGATTAAAATGGAACATACCTGTTACTATTCCTGAGTGTAACAGGAACAGGAGTGGAAGCGATCTCATCGGGGTACGACTCCGGCGGATCAGTCTCGATACTTTGCTGGGTGTCATAGGTCATGTAATCGTCCTCAAGACAGTCCTTGTAGTTTCAAATGGAACATACCTGTTACTATTCCTGAGTGTAACAGGACTAGAAGCGATCTCATCAGGGTACGACTCCGGCGGATCAGTCTCGATACTTTGCTGTGTGTCGTAGGTCATACTTTGTGTTTGGTTTCAAATGGAACATACATGTTACTATTCCTGAGTGTAACAGGACTAGAAGCGATCTCATCAGGGTACGACTCCGGCGGATCAGTCTCGATACTTTGCTGGGTGTCGTAAAAGTCAAAAGTCAAAAGTGTTTATTTCATTGAACATATAAAATGATACTTGAACACGTCAATATTATGAATTACATTAGCACTTTTGGCTTTGCGCCTATTCGCAAAGGTGCAGTCTTCCTCAGGAGAAGAATAGGCAAGAAACTCCGAGGGTCGCTCTTTTTAAGTCAATCATATAAATTTTCTTACTTTTAATTTTAATTGACTTAATATCTGAATAACTCTGGAGCTGAGCAATTTATTCCCATGGTTGCTTGTCTAACAGATAATCCGAAATTCTATAATAGCCCTTTTTACAAAGTTTTTGTTTAATTATCGTCTTAAATTTTTCTAAAGGTAGGTTTTGAATACACATGGGAATCTTATTGTAGAAGCGTATACATTGACCCATAAAAGAGTTTGTTACTTTGTAGAGACGGCTGTCTAGTATATCCAAGTTATGTTTGCTTCTAGTGTTTACATTGTGCCTATCACAATTTTTCTTAAACAATTGTTCATTTTTCTTTACATACAAAAGATTATTAAATATATACTGGGACGCAAATGTCAAAATATCTATTTCCTTAAATCTATTTCTAAGAGACATTCTAGGTCTCATTTGATAAATCGCGCGAACAGCCCTTTTCTGCAGGACAAATATCTTATTAATGTCGGCAGCATTACCCCACAGCAAAATGCCATATGACATAAGGCTGTGGAAGTAACTGAAATATACGGTTCTCGCGGTTTCTACGTCCGATAATTGACGGATTTTTTTAACCGCGTAAGCTGCTGAACTGAGTCTGTTCGCTAACTTATCAATATGAGGACCCCATTGAAGCTTTGCGTCAATAGTGATACCTAAGAATACAGTAGATTCTACAACTTCCAGTTTTTTATTTTTAACCTGTACATTGGTATTAAACTGTTTAACGTTAGGCAAGGTAAATTTAACACATTTGGTTTTTTTCTCGTTCAAGAGTAGGTTATTTGCAGTGAACCATTCAACTACCTTTGAGATCGCAATATTCACGTCGTCATAATTAGTGTCATATCTTTTCACTTTAAATAAAAGTGATGTGTCATCTGCAAATAATACGATCTCATGGGCCTCTTTAACAAGAAAAGGCAAATCATTAATGTACAGGAGAAACAAGAATGGTCCTAAAATTGAACCCTGCGGGACGCCCATACAGACTGTGGACCCAGGTGATCTAGTGCCGTTAACCTCAACCTTCTGGATCCTATTACACAAATAAGATTCCAGAAGCCTAAGTGCATTTCCTCTTATGCCATAGTGATGTAATTTTCTGATTAGAGTCTCATAGTGAACACAGTCAAACGCCTTGGACAAATCACAGAAGACTCCAAGAGCATCATGTGAATCCTCCCAGGCCTCAAAAATGTGACGAATAAGTTCAACACCGGCATCGGTTGTTGAACGACCCCGTGTGAATCCAAATTGATTAATATTCATAAGTTTATTAGCATAGAAGTGAGTAGTTATTTGACTAAGGATAATTTTTTCAAAAATTTTGCTAAGTACTGGTAGTATTGAAATAGGTCTAAAGTTGGTGGGGTCAGATGTACTACCAGCTTTAAACAGAGGAATTACTTTACTATGTTTCATCAAATCAGGAAACACACCACCATCGACACAACTATTGAAAATAAACACTAAATGTGGAGCAATACAATCTATTATACAATTTATTACTTTTACTGAAAGACCATCAAGGTCCGCAGTCTTTTTCATGTTTAACATTTTAAAAGTTTTAAGAATGTCAACAATTCTTATGTGTGAAAAACTGAAATGAACCTTACTTTCGTCTACATTTTGCTTGAGTAGCGATTCAGCGAGAGCGGGAGATGAGCCAAGTGATTGAGTAGTGGAGACTGGAATGTCAGTGAAAAACCTTTCAAACTCTGTAGCAATAGCTACATCGGAAGTTAGGATTTTGTCATTAATATTGAGCTTAAAATCAAACTTGCGAGCCTTAACCCTTCCCGTCTCACTATTAATAATTTTCCAAGAAGTCTTAACGATATTACTACTATTTTTAATTTTGTTTCTAACAAACATAGCCTTCGCCGCTTTACATACACGTTTAAATGTTTTGGAATAAGCTCTAACATACTCAACAAAAGTTTCAGAATGGTTATATGCTTTCTCACCATAGAGATCATATAGCCTTTCCCTGCTTTTGTGAATTCCCACTGTCGCCCAATCACTAAACTTCAAGGAGTCATTAATTTTTAGCGTCTTGGATTTAAACACAATGTCATATTCTTGCTTAGATAAACTGAGTACAGAGTTATAAAGTTTGTTAGGATCATCACTCTCAAATCTTAGATCTGGTAGTTTGGTGATCATATTACTTCTGTAATTCTCAAGCCTTATGTCACTAATAGGCACATATTTGATACCTCTTTCTACAGCCTTTCCACGAAGCGCATCAAAGGAAACTAGTTGGCCCGAGTGATCCGATGGTAACTTGTGGATAACAGATTTTTCCGAGGGATCAAAATTTGTATATATGTTATCAAGACACGTTTTGGAAGTTGCGGTAATTCGTGTAGGCTCTAGAAATAGATTGCGCAAATTATAACACTTAAACAAGGATATGATTCTTTTACTAAGAGAACTATTTTCCAATAAGTCGACGTTAAAGTCTCCACAAACTACAATGTTTTTATTATTATTACTAATTTTGAATAGTGCTTCCTCCATGATTTTTTCAAAGGATTCATATGATGATTTGGGCGGTCTGTATACGCATAATACAATAAGCTGCTCAAGCTCTATACAGGCTAATTCAGTAGTGCGCTCAACAGACAAGCTTACTATGTCATTACGTTCTTTAAACTTTAAATTGTTACGAGCAAATATAGCGGAACCTCCTCGTATGGCTTTACTTCTGCTGAATGCACTAGCAACTTGGTGATTATTGAAGCCAAATATTAACTGATGACTACGCAACCAGTGCTCGGTAATACATAAAATATCAACTTTATAACAGTTAATAAATAGCTCAACCAATAATTCTTTGTGTTCCATTCCTTCTAAATTTTGATGCACCAAGTTTATACAATTATTATTTTTCACAGACGGAACATCCTTAGTCATATTGGAGTTGCTAGGAAATCCTTGTCCTTTTTTTGGAGAGGGATTTCCTATTGTCTCACTACTTAGTTTAAAGAATTTTGTTGTATATAAATATTGCTATTATTAATAGCATTTGTCTTAAAATTATGTATGCAATAGGCTACAGTTGTAGCTAAATGTCGTTTACATTTTTTTCTTAAGTACATAGTACTTTTCGTCAGAATAATATTATTAATAAATTTACTTGTATCGAAATACATAATAGCGTCAGCGTCACTATGACTACATAGAATACTATGCACATATGTGTTGATTTTAAAAATTAATTTGTTATGTGCTTGCGTCCAGTTACTGAAATAAGGGAAGGCACAAAAAACGAACTTACAATTAGTTTTATTTTTAATGTCTAGCAAAGTGCACAAGCCCTTATTTAAGTCTGCACGGGAGATGTTTCGAGAGTTTCCAAACATAATTAATACAGGTCACGTAGGTCATGTAATCGTCCTCAAGACAGTCCTTGTAGATTAAAATGGAACATACCTGTTACTATTCCTGAGTGTAACAGGACTAGAAGCAATCTCATCAGGGTAAGACTCCGGCGGATCAGTCTCGATACTTTGCTGGGTGTCTTAGGTCATGTAATCGTCCTCAAGACAGTCCTTTTAGATTAAAATGGAACATACCTGTTACTATTCCTGAGTGTAACAGGAGTGGAAGCGATCTCATCAGGGTACGACTCCGGCGGATCAGTCTCGATACTTTGCTGGGTGTCGCAGGTCATGTATTCGTCCTCAAGACAGTCCTTGTAGTTTCAAATGGAACATACCTGTTACTATTCCTGAGTGTAACAGGACTAGAAGCAATCTCATCAGGGTACGACTCCGGCGGATCAGTCTCGATACTTTGCTGGGTGTCATAGGTCATGTAATCGTCCTCAAGACAGTCCTTGTAGTTTCAAATGGAACATACCTGTTACTATTCCTGAGTGTAACAGGACTAGAAGCAATCTCATCAGGGTACGACTCCGGCGGATCAGTCTCGATACTTTGCTGGGTGTCATAGGTCATGTACTCGTCCTCAAGACTCTCAGTGTAGTCGTCTTCTTCACAGTCATTGTAGTCTATTGGAGTGTCGGCTCCGGGGAAGAATTCACACAGCGATGTCATTACTTCTACTACCTGCAGTCGGGAAAATAATAACGTTACATTAAACTTCTTGTGCCGACGACGGCACATCTATACTAATATTATAAAGAGGAAAGATTTGTATTTTTGAATGTAACGAATAGGCTCCGAAACTACTGGACCGATTTCAAAAATTCTTTCACCATTAGGATGCTACATTATCCCTGAGTAAAATAGGCTGCATAATTTTCCCGAATTCCCACGGGAACGAAGTCCCGAGTGGGATGCTAGTTATAGATAAATAGATAATTTGTTTGTTTGCAAACTTTCTATTCTTTTTTTTGTCTCTATAAATTAGTTTTTGTTTGTTTTTTATCCAGACTCCAAACCATGTAATCTTTTGTTTATTGTACTTAGTAAAATCCGTAAAAATCAATAATTCCTATCACATCATGGCCTGGCCCTTGCACTAGTCTTAACCAAAAATGTTACTTGAAAAAAAAATTGGCTAATTTTCCATGAGTCGCGGGCAGAAAGCTACTTATCGTGTAGGCATAGTCAAGTATTAGTGTCAGAGTTTTAAAACCACCAAATAGCCTCTGACTGAAGGCTGATGGAAATATTTACAAATAAGATCGGCATTTCATGTTGTTACTGTACGTGACGTCTTTGCAGGACGAGTGACCGACAACCCTGGCGTTCCGATTCACGCCATAATGGCTGTGAGCACCTAACGAGCGTTCCGAATTGTAGTGAGCGCGCTGTCGTCGGCCACGAGTAATGTCTCACAAAATCGACTATTTTGCGAGAAGGGTCAGCTCACACCGCGACGCGACGTTGCGAATAGAGCTTCTCAAAACTGAACTTTATTTATTACATGAAAAGATAAACATCTCATTGCGGCGCGCGGCGGCGAGCGGCGAGGCGCGGCGCTGCGTGGTGCGACGTGTTCTAATTCTCACTTGTAATAAATAAAGTTCAATTTTGAGTGGCTCTATCCGCAACGTCGCGTCGCGTCGCGGTGTGAGCTGACCCTAACACCGCTAACGTATCAGAGTGTGAGCATTTTGGGCGAGCTGTCCAAGCATGTTCACGAAAATTCGGAACGCCCTGGTAACGCGCTTCCAGAAATCATGGCACGAAATACAATACAAAAATGATGAATAAATTTTCGTGTGAAATTCTAGAATCTAGATTTTTGTACGCATTGAAGCCAATTTTTTTTTATCTAGCCTACAAGATCCCACTGCTGGGAAAGGCCTCCCCCGCACCTGCATCTTTCCATTTCTTGCGATCTGATGCAAGTTCTGCCATCTGGAATAGTAAGCATCCAAATCGTCACGCCATCGCTTTTTAGGTCTGCTCCAGTGGCCATCCTGCGGCACCTAGTGGGAACAATCCTCGAGCATGCGGCTTACGTGCTTACAGGCCCAATTTGGACGATTTGTCCCTTACGTCTGTTATTGCAGTTTTGGCTCGTAAGTCATTATTACTGACTTATTTGCTTAATTGTAAATAGCAGTTATGATACATAAAAGATTTTTGATAGAGTTAGAGGTTATGTTAAGTTAGCACACTCACAACCGTTCCTAAACGTTTTGAAACAGTCAGCGCTGTAAGTTAAATGGAACGACTTTTTATATGGCAGCCAATATCTTTGTCCCAAGCCATTCCATCTCATGTTGTATTTTTTCCTACCTACAAAATCTAATTCGAATAAATTGCCACGGCAATTTGTAAACAACGTCACTAAAGACTAATTTAGATGTTTACATATTTTACCTTGGCCATACTAGGTCTCTCTGCAGGTACTTTGTGCCAACATTGAGTCATTAACTGCTCTATTGGTTCTGGACAACCTTCTATTAGATTTGGCCTTTGACCTGGAATCAAAAATATTGGAAAATATGTATTAACTTTATCTTTAGGCTTAGCCTATTGAATCTCACTGCTAAGTAAAAACTCTTGTCCCTGTATTTCTCTTCCTTCTGTCTTCTACAAGGTGCCTCCAATCACACAATGGGCGATCAGTGATCTTGCCAGCAAAAGGCTATGTTCTATTCTTCCCATAAAACTTTCTTTATTTCTCCAAGAAACTCATAGCGAAATACTCCAAAAAAAGTCGACTACTCATATATGCAGTAAGCTGATAGAGAGTTCTAAGGGGGACAAAAATTTGTTTCATATTTCAACTTATTTTACAGGAAACATTGTTCAGTTTCGTGAGCTGATTCACATCCTTAATTTTTTTAAACATATTTTTTATATAATTTCACAAGTTGCAGGCGGAAAACTATTCAAAAACAAGATAAATATTAAACTAGCACCCTGATAGCTGAAATATAGAAAAGAAAAACTATAAATACCCGTATGTACTGCCCACATTATCCTAAATGCTGAGCCACCCTCCTCAAAAGGCTTCCTCCTCGAGAGAACCTCCCAAAGGATGATACCCCATGAGAACACATCACATTTCTCTGTATAAGAAGAACCTTCAAAGACCTGCAACCAATAACAACATTTTTGTTTTAATATTGTATGGTAGGTATAGGTAGTGCTTGATACACTACTGACAACCATTTACCCTTCAAAAAACATGAGCAACAAATATGAGTTGAGATTTTTTTGATATTTCATCATAAAAAGGTGAAATTAGAAATAAAGGCACATTCTAGCTTGCGGTAGACATTTCATTGAAATAGTGACACCTATGCTACCAACTACTTTTGCTATTACATTACTTTTGTAAAACTTATGTGTACATACTGTTTTTAGATTTTATGTTTGTTTGATTCGCCTAATATTAAACTGTGCAAGTGGTGCTGTCTTGTAAGTGGTAAGGCTTTTAGTTTTAAATTAAATCAGTTTTATAAATATTCTTCTATTCTATTCTTGTGCATGTATGGCTCTGTCCTTTTAAAGTAAGACAATTTTGCCAATATCGAGGTTGGAAACTACAAGTGAATGCGGAAGAAAATAAAACAATTAAACAGTATTGAATGGACATCACGGTTTTAGATTAACCAGTTGCAAAATCCGTGTACTTGCTGTCAGTCAGCCAAATAAATAAATAAATGACATGTACGTCATTTTTATAATGACAGATGACTTAATTTTTCTTAATATTTGTGTTAACCACCCCCCCCCACAAAAAATTCTAATAATCTTACATTTCCTTTTTAAGACTACTTCACACAGGCCTTTTAGATTTTTAATTAATCTAACAGGTAAAGGCCCATCCATATATTACGTCACTAATAATTTCATTCTATCCTCATAACCAAATGAACCTCCATCCCTGTAGTTAATAATGAGGTCATTTCCATTAAAGATAAAGTCATAAAATAAGATTAAAAGCAGATTTAAAAATGTTAAGTATGTTATTTTAAACTTTTACTATTTTCTGCTAATTTAATCATTTAATCTTTAATTTGAACCTTCCAAGATGACATTAATTTTAAGGTAGGGAGAGTCTACTCTACATCATTTTCCTTGCATCATTCGCCCATCATCTGCAGATCGTACTCCCCTCTAATTTCAAATGATGTAATATTTGGACAGCCCCTACCTCCAGGAGTGGATTCTTTTCATTATTTTGAATGAGAAGGCTTAAGTAGGTATCAGATTCTTGAAATAAGATGTTTACCTCAGGTGCCATCCAAGCCGCACTGCCTTTGTTGTTGGTCATATAGGTAGCCTTATCAGCCGCTGTACCAAAGTCACATATCTTGAGCCTCTGCCCAAAACCTACTAGTAGCAAGTTTGGGGGTTTTAGATCCCTGTGTATTAGTGGCTTTGGCTTCATCGAATGTAGGTATGCTACACCCTGAAAAAAAGGTATGTAGTTACAAATTATCAATGTGTTTGAACACTAAAAACATTGTCAATAGACTTTACCACATTAGATGCAATAGAAATAATAACTATAAAAGGCTAATACACACATCAACACAGTCTAGGGATATTGCACATTTTTTAATAAAAAAGAGGTCTTTTTGAGAAGCTATAAAAGCATACTCGAAGTACATGGAGGGCTATAATTTTCAGATGGCCAAGTGCTAAACCTGAATTTTCAATTCTAGTCACAAAATTTTTTTTACTTGAAATTTGAGAAAACGTGATGGAAACGAAAACAAAATGCACTTTTTGCCTGCTTTTTGTATGAAAATGGTCAAATTTTTTTTCATTTTCGTCATGTTTTCGGAAATCTCAAGCAAAATAAAATTTATTGTATAGAATTGAAAATTCAGGTTTAGCACTTGCTTGTCTGAAAATTATAGCACTCCATGTATCTTGAGTATGCTTTTGTAGCTTTTCAAACAGACCTCTTTTGTATGAAAAATCATGCAAAATCCCTAGACTATGTTGATGTGTATAATTTAACAGTAGCAGAATGAACCTATTCTACAATAACATTTATAGTTATTACCAATCATTGACATCCATCCATTGTAGGACAATTTCTAACACAAAGTCAAGGTAATAATAACCCATTTATTTCTTCAAGACACACACATATATTAAAAGAAGTTCAAACTAAGGTAGCCATATTTTAACTTGTGTTTTTAATTTAGCATAGCAGCTAATGTTTTTATTTCATTTGACGAATTACAAATGTACCAACTTCAAATCAGATAAAAGACAAAGTAGTTTTGTGCTGTTATGGGGGAACAAGACCAAACGATCCCTATGATAAGTGGATTGATCACCCGCCCGTGTTTGACTAGCATTCCCCTTGTTGTATCATTGGAGTGATAAACTTGTTATTTATCCATTCCTCGGTAGATAGTTACTGTTTCCAAGATTTGAAGATGCCCAATGACCTCTAGTTTCATCATAATAACTGTAATCAATGGAGGAATCAATCATAAAAATTGAAAGCTATATTTGTAACTCTAAGACTTTCCCTGTTACATACCTCAGCGCACTGTCGTGCCCAACTCATAGCATGGGCTGCTGTGTATTTGGGCTTCGGGCGATTGTGTAGGACGTTGTAGAGCGATCCACCTTCTGCGTACTCCATGACTAGACAGACGTGAGCGCCCTGAGTACAGGCTCCGTACAGGCGCACGATATTCGGATGTGACACGCGAGACAGTTGCCGCACCTCAATCGCAAACTCTCGTCGTTCAGCCTCAGAGTTAATATGCTTCACCGCCACGAACGTGTTCCGCCATAGACCTTTCCAAACTACACCAAAGGCACCTTTCCCTACCACCTGTTGATATATTAAAAGAACATGATTTCATTCCTTAGACGTTTTTTAGACCAGGAAATGCAAATATATGAGCATAATTACCGATAGCTCCTGTATTTCACTGTAGTCTATCTCCTCCACAAATGTCTGCTGGACGGGCGAATCTTGCACACTAGAAGCCATCTGTACACCTATTATCACATTATCAATAAGATTAATAAATATATATTACAACGTTTTGTAAGATTTCACTGAATTTCCCTATTGTATAAGCAAAATTATTTGGTAAAACCAATTTTTTAGTATTGTTTGGCAGAAGAAAGCAACTGCGACAGGGCCGCCATCTTTGAAACTGAAGAACAAATGTCATACCGAGTAGTGCTGTGCTAATATAACACTACTATTATCACTGTTATTTATAGAGATACTCGAACTCTTACGCTGAAAGGTGCGCCATCTATAGAGGGGTAGCAGAACTATTATGTCCTCTAAACTAGAGCAGCAGCGGTTTCTCACGTTTTTTAATATTTTTTGTTTTAAAATTAAATTATTTATTCTAACACACTCTACTTTCCAATAAAAAACGATGATTGTTATCATCGTAAAACCCGAAAACCAACAATGTATTTCTGACAGCGGTGTGGCGCAAGAGAACCACGCGCGGGGCGCGGTTTCGCCATAGTTTCGCGGTATATTGCTTAGCGCCAAAGTAGGTAAATAACAAAAACACCTAAACTTGACGTTTACGGGAAAAAATAATTACTTGCAGCCGATAATAGTATAATGGCTAGATTCCACTATTTAATGCTAAGCTGTCCTTTACACCTGTTACTATTTCAGGAGCAGGAAAGCGATAGGTATGTACAGACAGCAGCACGTCAGGTTACCCATTTGCAATACGAAAGCCGTCGCTATCACGACCGAGATAGGGGCAATATCAAGGTCAACATGTATAGCCTGACTGATGTGCTGCCGTGTCTATTAGCCGCTGTACTTCGCATTTGTCTGGTAGCCTACTTGAATATAGTTCTGTGGTTTGAAATCCATGAAAGTACGTACAATTAAGTACCTATAAATATTGTGCTACAGTTTGTGGTAGGTATTATCCTAATAATGTATTATCCTTATTTGTATTGTATGTATCCACCTTCGTTCTTTACACGGCAGGTTTAAAATTAAAGCGTAAGTGTGTCCTATCACCACACTATTTTCTTCTTTTAGGTAAGAAAATCGATGATTTGCAGACTTTATTGCGATATAATTTAATTCTCCCCAACCGCGCTGTCCTCGCCTGCGCTCACTCATTACCGCTGCTGCTGGCCCCCGCGCTGACCCGCTCTGCCATTTCGCAGCACGCAGCGGCCACGACAGAAAAGCTCTTTACTACCTTAACTCATTCATCGCTAAGCAACCAAGTGTAGACATTTTTCATGAAACCTAATGTGAGACAATTTGAAAGTTATTTATTGTATTAGACTTTTTAGTTTGTGCCAAGCACAGATATATTCTAATGTAAATACATCACGCTTTGGACTTTCTTTAAGTGTAGTTTGCCTAGGAGTTTATTATCTTCACACAAAAAAAGAGTGAAAAATTAAACAAAAAAAAAACAAGAGTTTTAATTAAAGCTCACAAAGTCACCTCTAAATACCCAATATTTGTATCTTTTAAGCTGTAAAAACCATAGTAAAATGCAAACAGGAACTTGAATTTGCTATCAAAATGTTCGTGATTGAACACTCTCGATAAGTAGTTCACGTATTTTTCGATTTAAGCTGTCACCTTTCCATAAATCTCTTTTTCTAACTTTCGAACATGTTTTTACGCACGCACGCTTTCATAGTCAGTAAACTTCGTGTATCGACACTGTTCGAACTGCCGCCCAGGCCTGTTGAGAGAAGGAGATGGCACTATTCCTATGTGTGCTGCCTTTATCGGGTGCTGTAGTCGCCTTAAAACTAAATTCAATTGGATGATTAAATAAAAATAACAACCATTACATTTATTGTACTCAGTAAGTAGTAGTAATCGAAGAAAAATTAAACTACGCCGAACTGCATAGTATTCAGTAAAGTACTTTAGGTACTTATCTACTTTTGCGAAGATGTTACATAATTAAAGAAGGAGGTGCTGACCCGCACTGCCATTTCGCAGCACGCAGCGGCAACGACAGAAAAGCTCTTTCCTACCTTAACTCATTCATTGCTAAGCAACCAAGTGTTGCTGAATGTGAGGCAATTTGTAAGTCATTGTACCTATTAACTAAAAAGTTTGTGCCAAGCACAGATATATATATTCTAATGTAAATACCTATCTGGCCCACATCACGCTTTGGACTTTCTGTATGTGCAGTGTGCCTAAGAGTTTATTATCTTCCCACAAAAAAAGAGTGAAAAATTAAACCAAAAAAAAAAACAAGAGTTTTAATTAAAACTAAATTCAATTAAATGATTATATAAAAATAACAACCATTACATTTATTGTACTCAGTAAGTAGTAGTAATCGAAGAAAAATTAAACTACGCTGAACTGCATAGTATTCATTAAAGTACTTTAGGTACTTAACTACTTTTGCGAAAATGTTACGTAATCAAAGAAGAAGGTGGTGAAAATATTTACTACAACTTGTACAAAATTATAAAGAAAAATAAAAACAACACCATTGCTGTATTTAGTTTACCTACATCGTTAATTAAAAAAGTACTGAAAAAGTATAGCACAGGTAAAGTAAAACTAAAAATGGCTGTTTAGCGGCAAAATATGTACCTATACATCAATTAAACTTTGTTTATAACTTTATCTTGGCACTTGAAATTAGGATCTACCGAGTCCTACCAAAATTTAGGGGTCCTACCCTCTCCCAGGGGGAAATATGGGCAGGGGGAAATTTTTAAAAGTGCACATTTTACAAACTAGGCGATTAAAATCAAAACTAATGAAGCTGGAAGTTTGAAATTTGGCAAAGATGATCTACAATTATTGTGGAAGCTTACCTAAAAGAGATTACACGTAGTTCCCATGGGAACGAATTTTAGGGCAGACGCTGGTTGATATTTAAGTTTTGTGTTTCAGTCGCAGCTCTCTATCTTTCAAACTATTAGAGACGGCATATCCAAATTTTTAAAAAATACGTATTATGATGGTATCTATCGTGAAATATAATAAATAAATAAAATTATAAACCTAAACCACAGTCCCTATACGTCAAACCAGAATATTGCATTTTTTTTAACACATTTTGTTACTGCTCTATTTCAAATACTATGTAATGCATACATTTCAAACTTAGTACATATTTAAAAAATACTTTACATTAATTTTAAAAAAGATGAAAAATAGTCAAGAGTGAGCCGGACTCAAGCTAAAGATATTTAAACTTAAACTCGCACTCGAACTATTTTTGTCACATTTACCTGGTTATTTGTCGTAGAATTACTGTTATTATTTACACTATGACTCAAAAATTTTAGAATACGTGCATTAGATGTATATGATTCGTTTTATTATAATATCACAGTAATTCTATGACAAATAACCAGGTAAATGTCCCAAAAACAGTTCAAGTGCTAGTTTCTGTTTAAATATTTTTAGCTTGAGTCCGACTCACTCTTGACTATTTTTCATATATTTTTTTAATAATGTAAAGTGTGTTTTAAATGAATACTAAGTTTGGAATGTATGCATTATACATATAGGTAGTTTTTGAAATACAGCAGTGACAAAAGTTGTTAAAAAAAGACGATATTTTTGACGTTTGTCGTATAGGGACAGCGCTCGTAGCCCAGTGGCTCTCGCTGATCTCAACCGATTAGTAAGGTTAAGCAACGTATAAAGAGGTAGGGAACCTGATGGGTGACCAAGTGGCAATTTATCACGAGCGTTTCCGTGCTTCGGAGGTCACGGTAAGCTGTCGGTCCCGGCTGTTGTCGATTGACTACAGTCGTTAAAATCAAGTCAGAGGTCATTGTGCGGTTTGAAAACTCTGACACCAGAGGGTTAGCCAAGTTCGCCACACACTTGACTATACCTACACGATAAGAAGAAGAAGCCTGTGGTTTAAGTTTTTATTTTTTTATTCTATTTTACGATAGTCACTTAAAGTCACTTTCATAATACGTATTTTCTGAAAATTTGAAAATGCTGTCTATAATATTTTAAAATATAGAGGAGCTGCAACTGAAACACCAAACGTACAAATCAACTAGCGGACGTCCTACAATTCTTTCCCATGGGAATTCCGTGTAATCTCTTTTAGGTGAGCTCCTAAAATATTTGAAAATCATCTAAGCAAAATTTCAAACTTACAGCTTCAATAGATTTGATTTTGCGTGGAAATCTTTGTTAGTGGGTAAAAAATACCGATTCTTATTTTGTATGGGAATTTCTTAAAGCCCCGTGGAGGAGGTTGGACCCCAAAATTTTGGTAGGACTCGGCTGATCCTCATTTCTAGTGCCAAGATAAAGTTGTAAACAAAGTTTCATTGATGTACGTATTTTGCCTCCAAAATATGCTATTTTTCCTGTGCTAGTGACTGAAATCTACTCGTATTTAATGTTTAGGCTTCTTACCAGACCTCGACTTTTCTTTTTCGATTTTAATTTTTGCGAGCTCTGCTGACGTAAGCGCCCGCTGTTGCGTCCCTTGTCGTGCTTCGTGTACGCTCATAAGCTTAGCCGCAGCTCGCTTGCAGCGGAACTTAATTGCTACATCCAGTGGAGTTTCATTGAGATGGTTCCTAGCCATAATATTAGCTCCTAAATCCAGAAGTATCCTTATTAGTTCAGGGTTGTCACTCATTGCCGCGAAGTGCAGGGCTTGACGTTGACCAGGTGCACCGGGGTCATCTACCAGTGCGCCGTAAGTGTCTACTAAAACATGAAGAATCTCTTCATCTTCAAGGGTTGGCTCACACATCATGACGAATTCTTAAACAAAAAAGCAACTGTAGAAGTAAAAATCCAAAGAATTTTAACAATTGAGGCTAACACCCATATTCTTAGAAGTTAACTCAAGATTTCCTCGACTACATTCAACCTCTGTCAAGGATTTTGACGTTTTTATTTGACACTTCCGTCCTCGACTTTACAATTTTCCTTAGTGGAGTCGAGGATGATTTGAGTAATAAATTGTCAAAGATAAGGTACCTCGCAACCTACCTTAAGATTTTCTTAACGCTTTATTCGATGCTTGAGCTTCTTGTATGCTACTTTTTCATATGAAAATGAATATTTTGAAGATTTTGTGGATTATCTTTATGATAATAAATCGTTAAAGATTAGATTAATATCGAATAAAGATTTACGCTAGCTAGTGCCATCTATCGTCGAGTAGCTATATGCCACGTTCAAGAAATCTTGAGGTGACAACTAAGAATACCAAATTCGAGGTCGTTTCGAGGATTTCCTTTGCTTAGGTTGAGTGGAGGAAGTTTCGAGTTAACTTCTTAGAATACGGGTGTAAATAGTTAGATCGGCCCGTGCTTACGCATATTTTTTTCTTTATTCAAATAGAAAATCTAACTATTTAGCCGCTCTGGCCAAAAATAATATTCACCGCCTTTTAAGTTATCCAACACAATGAAACATGATCTCATGAGCTTCTATTTCCAAAGATGGGATGAATTTGATGTCTAACACCCACAATTATTCTGAGAAGTTAACTCGAAATTTCCTCCACTCAACTTTAGCTAAGGAAATCCTAGAAACGACCTCGAAATTGGTATTCTTACACCCGTATTCTAAGAAGTTAACTCGAAACTTCCTCCACTCAACCTAAGCAAAGGAAATCCTCGAAACGACCTCGAATTTGGTATTCTTAGTTGTCACCTCAAGATTCCTTGAACGTGGCATATAGCTACTCGACGATAGATGGCACTAGCTATAGCGTAAACCTATTCGATATTAATCTTTAACGATTTATTATCATAAAGATAATCCACGAAATCTTCAAAATAGTTCATTTTTCATATGAAAAATTAGCATACAACAAGTTCAAGCATCGAATAAAGCGTTAAGAAAATCTTAAGGTAGGTCGCGAGGTACCTTAACTTTGACAGTTGATTACTCAAATCATCCTCAACTCCACTGAGGAAAATTGTAAAGTCGAGGACGGAAGTGTCAAATAAAAACGTCAAAATCCTTGACAGAGGTTGAGTGGAGTCGAGGAAATCTCGAGTTAACTTCTAAGAATATGGGTGTTAGTTGTCACCTCAAGATTCCTTGAACGTGGCAATTCAGCTACTCGACGATAGATGGCACCAACAAGCGTATATCTTCATTTGAAATTAACCTTGAACGATATATTATCATAAAGATAATCCAAAAAATCTTCAGTCATTCATTTTTCATATGAAAGAAGCATCGAATAAAGCGTTATGGAAATCTTAAGGTAAGTCACCAGTCACCACGCCAGGAGACGTATTTTTGAAACAATTAGAATTCCAATTCGTATGCGAATTGGAATTCTATCATTTCAAAAATACGTCTCCAGGTACCTTAACTTTTACAATAGGGATGTTGACAGTGTTTGATTTTACGAATTATTGTATGTGAAACAAATAACAATGCTAGAAATATATTAATATCCGAAAATAGCATTAAAATTGATTTATAAATGAACAAGTTATTAGCATTAATATTATCGTAAGGACTAGCTATTTTGTTTTGTGGGGAGAGCTAGCTATCTCGTTTTTACCTACGCAAACAAATGGCGGTGACGTCACGTGCCGGTAAGTGCATCTCTTTTTCGTTGTTTGACAGTTTCCCCCTCTATTGAAATTTAATAGCTTGTAACTTTTTTATTTCTCAATAGTTTTCAAAAAATATTTCGGTTTTGGGTCTTGGATTCAGTTCCTTTTTAAGATAAACAATAAAAAAAAATAGTCAACATCCCTATTAATTGATTACTCAATTCATCCTATACGTCAGTATCATCTACCTAGTCTGTAATTCATCCTCGACTCCAGTGATGTAAATTGTAAAGTCGAGGACGGAAGTGTCAAATAAAAACGCCAAAATCCTTGACAATGGTTGAGTGGAGTGGAGGAAATCTCGAGTAAACTTCTTAGAATATGGTTGTAAGAAAACTTAGAATGTATAATTTTCCACGTTGTAAAAACGTATGAGTCACCGACTTCAATCCCAACAACAGTTCGCAAATGTCACTCATTTATTTATATGATGTTCTGGTTTGTAGTATTTTTTTGTTTTTGGTGATTTTTTTAAAAGCGCTGAATCATTTTCAATAAAATTTATATGGGACCACCTCTGGAGTATCTTTCGAACAAAAAATAATGTTGAAAATCGGTCCATAATTGGCGGAGAAACCGGTGAACATACCTACATAAAAAAAATACATAAAGTCGAACACAGTAGGTACCTCCACCTTTTTTGAAGTCGGTAAAAAGGGGTTGCCAAAATTTTGCCACTCTGTGCGTTTGCCCGGCTCGCCCCACCCTAGATCGGGCCCTGCCTATTGAAATAAATCCCTTTTATTTGGCTACGTATTTTTAATTCATAATAGTATTTTAATCCATAATAGCATTCAAAAGATATTGTTTCAAAAGATTTATTTGTTCGAACTTCGAAGTACACCTACCTACTTACATTTGCCTAGATCTAGGAACTTCTATTCTAATGGGTGACTTTAAATTAAAAATTGAGCATGTGAATCAGCCCATGAAACTGAACCACTTTCCCTTTCCCTTTCTATTTTATTTATTATACTTACTTCCCCCTTAACAATAATGATTATAATAAGTTATGATTTTAACTATCAATATGAAACACGCTTTACCCAAAAAATGTGTTACTTCAGGGTTTTTCTTCTTCTTCTTATCGTGTAGGTATAGAGTGTGTGGCGAACTTGGCTAACCCTGGTGTTAGAGTTTTCAAACCGCACAATGGCCTCCGACTTGGTTTTAACGACTGTAGTCAATCGACTACAGCCGGGACCGACAGCTTAACGTGCCCTCCGAAGCACGGAAACGCTCGTGACAAATTGCCACTTTGGTCACCCATCAGATTCCCTGCCTCTGTGTACGTTGCTTAACCTTTAGGGTTACAATTGTGTAACGATAACACAAAACCTTTTGTGTTAGGTACTGTTGTGTTACAATTTTGGCGGCCTTACCTTGCGAAGGTCGAAATGTTAAAGAAAATATTTATTATCTCCATACAACATTTTATTTTGCTTTTGGTATGGGAAATCTATTTTTTTTTGAGAATTTAATAAATAATTTTTTTGAGAATTTCATACAGGCATTTAGCGCGCGAGAGGTAAGGAATGTTTTTTAGTTTCATGGGTAGAAATGGTAGAATCGCTAGTTGACCCTTTAATTTAAATCATCGATTCTTCACAATCATTTGTATAAAGATACCTACAATTTGTTTTCATTTATTAATTAATAGTTTTTCAACAATGAAGCACATTTTTTGACCTTGCAGTAGGTTTTTGTTTTTATTTATATTATTATAAAATGGGTATTATAAAATGAGGTCGAGGGTTACTCGACCTCAATCTTGACCTAAGTCATAGATGAGGTCGACGATGGAGCGAGTTAACCGAAAAATGCCTATAGATAAGGCACTGGTAGGTACTCCTACGCACCGACGGAACACAGCAAGCTGTTTGGCGTCGGACTTCGGTAGGAGGGTGGTCGCGAACCAGACGGCCCTTCACAAAGCCTACCACACCGCGTGAGACCATAGGACGCCACTCTTAATCCACCCCAGGCAACGACAAATTGAGGTGTCGTTGCCTGGGGTGGATTAATAGGAGGCAGGTCTAATTTGTGTTTCCTAAGTCGCTTCTTACGACACCCACGGAAAGAAATGAGGTGGTATTAATCTCAACCGATAACCACACGGCGTTTATGTATTTTAAATATGAATAATGATGATGAAAAAGGCTTACGCATAAACAATCCTGTATCCATAATATTAGTTTTCCCAGGTATCCGCTTATGTAATCTTGCGCCATGTTTGTAAAGTAGTTTAGCGAGTTTAACTGATGGATTCCTCATGAGGCAAAGAGAAAGAGGAGACATGCCTAGATGGTCCTTTAAACTTGCATTTATACCGTGGCGTAATAATAATTGAATTATATCTTCCCTGCCTGTTTGAACAGCGAAATGTAAAGCGTTGCGTCCTAAATAGTCTTTCTGTTGCACATCTGCACCCCATCTAGGACAAAATGTTATTATGATTTTTACTAAAAAAGTCATTCAATTAGGTACGGTACGAAACACCGTTTCGATCTTTTTAATCTGTAACGTTTATTTTATTTACAACCAACATTCCGCCCGGAACTTCGTTCCCGTGGAAAGGACATCATTCACACGGCTCATACAAAAAATACCAAAATTTTAAAGTGGTGGCCAAAAAGGTAAAGTTATTATTTCGAAAGAACATATTATTCTAAACATTTTTTACTATGACAGCTAAGCTGTACGATCATTACTTTGACACTTGTAAGTATGGATTTTAAATGTTCCGGCCATAGAAAATACCTAGTGTTTCAATAGATTGTGATACAAAACGTTTTTCGTATTTAGGTAAAAGTTTTAAATTCTAGATTCTTTAATATTAACAGTGCAGACCTTATTTTTATTTTTTTAAAGTGTTTGAAATAATGAAAAACTGCATTTGAATAATAAAAAAATAAATAAAAAAATAGTGTGTCCTTTTGAAATAATAACTTCACTTTTTTTGGCCGCCACTTTAAAATTTTGGTACGTTTTGAATGATGTCCGTTAGGAAAATTATGTAGCCTATAAGTGTTCATTCACATAGGCTACATAATTTGTTAATTCAGGATGTCAGCTACCTCTATACCAAATTTTATCAAAATTGGTCCAGCCGTTTGAACGTGAAAGATTTTAATAAACATCTATCCATACAAACTTTCACGTATATGATATTAGGAAGAATTTAGTGTACTTGGGACATGCCCAGACTCAATTTAATGTTCATTAGAACGATTAACTAATTTAATTTATAAAATATATTGGAACACATATCGGTTACAATGAATTGTGGAACGCAAGAGAGTGTTGCAAGCAACAATAGTACATTATGATACGAGTGTGCTACGTTGGATATTACATTTAGAGGCGAGTTTAGAAACTTCATCAGCGTAAATTGCGCATTTTGTATGGAAGATCAAAATTGTTTTTTCGTATTTTGACCTATGTTCCTTGGGGAAGTTGTTCAGTTTCATGGACTGATTAACCACCCGAGAGGTTGAAAGAGAGATACCTAAAGCACTGTAGTAGGATAGCACATTATAAAGTATGTATAACGATAAATAAATTAATCGATAAAGCCCGCGAATTAGCAAGCTAAAGTGGTAGTGGGTAAATATAATTCCACTAAATCATTGTCATCGGCAAACGAAGCGTAGGGTGCCCTGGGTACCTACCACGATCGTTTAAAAGCATTTCTGTTTAGGATCCAACTCCATGATGACGTTGCTTTTGAACTGCTCGATTGTCTATGGTCCATTTTAAATGTCTACATAAATTGTCGCTGGTCTGCTTTTGATTCAAAAACAGCGCCAAAATTGAATCGCTTATAAGCCATCATGGTACGAATAAGCGTTGCAGACTTGTTTAGGTCCTAAATTGGATCGCGCTAAGCGAGCATTGTAAACCTCCTGTAACCATGTTGGGTGACGATACTTGTAATGTAACGTAGCGGGCGTGCCATTGGAGAGGCCTATGTCCAGCAGTGGACTGACACAGGCTGATGGTGATTATAATGAAGGAAGGGGAGGAAGGTTTTAGCCCAACAGTGAGACACATTTGGCTAAATAAGATATAACTCTAAATAAATAAATAAATATGTCACCCTCGATATTCGATTGCTTCTAACTTTTAAACGGCTAAAAAAAAACAATTTTTAACTTTGTTAAGAATCATCTCGATTATGGCAACTTTCAAAGAAATAAACCGCACATAAATAGGACCATTGGAACAGGGTTAAATATATTATGGATAAAATATGATCACCTTAATAAATGCTCAAGCTTTTTGTAGTCTGCGGTTTGTGCTGCCAATAGGAAGTTATTATCTTCATGTAAGAAGTCAACTGCTATTTTCATAGAAGGATCATCTTTCATATCTTTACTGATGGTGCGGATCAACAGTGGTGCTGCATCTACCTCCCGCTTCGCCTCAAGTTGCTTATCATTTTCACTGATAGTGTCTTTTTTCTTTGAAGTGCTTTCATCTGTTTAAAAAAAAAAACTTAATTGGATCACCGATTTTATCATTGATCCGTTATAAGGTGTAAAGGACAGCTTAGCAAATACTTAAATACTAATGGAATCTACGTTTTATAACTATTATTAGCTACAAGTAATTTTATTTTCCCGAATTGTCAAGTTAAGTTGTTTCAGGATGATGGCCTGAATTCAGCGTTTTAGTTTAAAGCTGTCCCCTATTACACCCTGTAGATTTATGCAATGAACCAGCAAATGATATAAAGTGCACATATGGAAATGGGTGAAACTAGACATATTTTTAGAGACGGTTAGAAAAAAATTTGGCATTGATTGGATAAAACCTCTACAAAATATCTCGGTACTTAATCTCATTCTTATTTTTCGGTTAACTGTATTTTATCGTCACTGCCTCATACTTGTTTCAAAGACTACAACGTCTTCCTTACGAAGGGTCACAACAGTGCTTTATAAAAAAATCGGCAAATTTAATTTCCCGTTGATAAAAATGTATCTATGTAGTTTCACCCATTTCTTCTTCATGGAAACTGACATTAAACGCTAGTACATTTTGCTACCATTTTCGAAGTAGTTTTCGTAATTTAATATCTTGCCAGGTGCATCTGAAAAATAACTTACGCAGCAATGTAAATCTAAAAATCGCTGAGTAGTACACATCTTTTCCTTTTTTGAATCGAGGGATAAGTATGCTTTTTTTAAAATTTTATCTCATACATTTCAGTTTTGGTATAATATATAGCTGGTTTCTGCTCTCCTAGCAAACGCGATGAGACTTCTTTCTCATACTTATGAGATGTAGACTTTCGAATCAACACAAGGAAAATTAGAGCGGGACCCAAGGAAAATCAGTTCATTTCCGTGGGACTTACCTCCGCCATACGAACTACTGGTATGTACTTATTTGGCATATGTTCCTGAACACAAAAAGTGCGGTAGTCACTTTCTAAGGGTATGGAGGGGGTAGCTATGACGTATCAAAGATGGCGGCCGGTTCTATTTTATTTACGCTATATTTAGATAACTACTGGGCAGATTTACTTAAATAGGGTCTCAAATGAAAGGTATTTAATATACATTGTTTGATTCTACAAATGCATTAGTGTAAACCTAGTAACAAAATAAATATTTTCAAAAAACGACATTTTGTAAAATTAAACTTTTTTTACTATGTGAAAAGAACAGAAACCATTATGGTTACGGTAATTTAGCTTATTATAAAAAATAGCTACACTTATCAGCATTCTAATGAACCTAAAAACGTTTAAATCGAGCTATAAACAACGGAACTGCAGTTGTCTAAGTGAGCGTGGGTAGCGCCGAACTGACTACGGTACTTAGATTTTGGTACGAATAATTTTGAAAATAACGTGACAAAACGGGTAGAATCATAGCAAAATGAAAAAGTATTATGAACAGGCATCATTTTTTTTTAACAGGCATCATTTTTTTTGTCGAAAAATTTTTCTTCATTTTTTTACGAACTATTTTCAAAAATTATCGTAACAAAAACAACGCTTCGTATCATATCTAAATAAAACTCTTCATACTTGCACGTACTTGCGTTATATTTCAAAACAAAGGACTCAATGGTACTGGTCAGTACTGATGGACATGAGAGTGTAAACGTACGCACTCGAGGCAGAGGCAGGTCGCTGACTTGCGAGAGTGTACAGCCGCCGTTATATTTTTTACATCGGCAACACTGAGATTCATTCCGAGGAATCCCTGCACCGTGCTGCGCCGTGAACTTTGGCACTTGTCGCTTCATTCATTTGAAATCATTTGGTCAGGCCTATGACACTGTTAGTACCAATAACTGCGAAATGGCGCTGCTATCGCCTTTTAAAACTAAAAAAATAGTTGATGTTTGATATGGGTTCCTTTAAAAAAAGTTCTTTAGCTTCATGAGGAGCCCTAAATTGAGCATTAATAAAGCTTTTTTATTTGAATCTTTGGCCCATTTTAATAAATCATACATGAGTTGAAACAGACTCTTGAGTAGCTGTTGCCTTTATGTTGTTGCTACGTAACAGCTACTAGGTTGGTACCCTCTAAGTTTAATTTTTTGTCTGTTCTTGGAGGATTATTGCACTTTAAACAGACATAGATAAAATTTAAATGCAATCTAGATAAAAATGCAAAGCATCTCCTTTTCAGATAACTAGATTATGTAATATGACATGCTATGGTTAAAGTTACATTACACGAATCAAATGTTTTTGACCCTGATTGATTTTTTAGATACATAGTTTCATTAAATAATAAATATACGTACCAGCCCTTCCAATCACCAAAGTCATTTCTGGGGTATCATCCTCATCCTCATTTTGCTCTCGAAAATAATTAAAAATAAACAAATAAATAAACCCTACACACTCAAAGGCCCACACTAAGGTTTTCCCTTGTGTCGTAGGTCCCTTGAAACACACATAAAGCCAAATACAAACACCCATGACCCGAGAACAAATAAATAAATATTTGACATGCTGCTGGGTTACTAATAACTAACATTACTTAAATACTTAAAAGCAGTAGGTACAGTTTTAAAGTACAGTGGGTAATAAATATGCCTATTGAGTTTCTTCATGGGACAGACTGTCAGCCGACTCACCCTGCACTAGGAATAAATCTGTATTGCAGTGGTAAGACATCTAGTCAGTTCACGAGAGGCAAGGTTATGGTACTTATAGTTGAGTTGTTGTACAACTGAATAGGTACTTCGCTAAAGGCTTAACCAATTTCCAGAACTAGTAAATAAAAGTGAATAGATAGATTCTCAAATATAGACCCATATGTGTAGCCACAATTCCGTCAATATCATGTAGCGCAGAACACTTCACTTTATATAAATGGCAATCAGCCATTTTGTGAAAAAATTGTGGATAAGAACTTTTTTGAGTGACACCCAGGTGACCCCTTTAACACTCTCATGTTTCCAAAATGGGTCAATGATAATCAATGGAAAAGTAAAAGAAAAAATAAATTTTTTCAATGACTATCAACGTCTGACTTTTTGACGGGAGCTGTCAGGCAACTTGAAAGACTACTATAATTATTGAATTGTTATCTTTTTTGGTTACCCCAGTGTCATTACACGGTTACACATTACTCTCTCTGCTCTTTGTAGCTGACCCACGTGATGGAAAGTTTTGAATTTGAAAATTAAAATAATAGGTATAGTGTGTCCAATTAAGCATAATACGTAACAGATTTTATGGACTTACCTACTTTACTCAGTGGTTCACCCAGAGCAATTCCGTTTTCAGTGAAGAGACATGTGTAAGAAAAGCGAATTCTCTTGCCTTCTTCATCGAATTGGGTTTTGTCAAAATGTTTTTGACAAACGCGTTGTTTCAACAATTGCTCTTCAGAGAGTTCAAGGAGTATAGGATTCGTTGGCGCGAGAAAAGACATATCCACAAACTTCTTAGATAATTGTTTCTCGGGAAACAAATCAACCGTAGCGTTTCACCTGTTGCAGTGCAACCACCAACACAACAATTAAGCGTTTCCATGTTAAAGCAGGTTGCAAAAATAGCCTAAAATGAAAAAATCGTCGACGGAGGAGGATTTGTGACAAGGATCTCAACTTCAAACTCAACATAAAATACACGAGCACTCAACTCGAGCTCGCAAGGGTTCATAGAATTACTCTTGAACGATATAATTGTATATAAAAATCACTGTTCGCCGACCATCGGCTGAAAGAAAAAATCTTCAGCCGATACCTTGTTGTGCCAACAGCTCAATTCGCCGAAAGGACGTTCTAAATATATTTTTTTTGCCGATGGCACGATTTGCAGATAAGCCGGTTCACTGAAAGCTCAACTGAGCGAATAAGCTATTTATCGATAGAAAGAATTGCAGAAAGCACTGTTCATATTTTCATTTACTAATACTTACTACGCCATTTGTTGGAACATAAGCGGTTTAGTTTTTTTATAATAAAAAGTAGCTTATTTATTAATCTAGAGCAGCATATTCAATCAAAATCAGTCCGTTAGTTTTAGGCATAGAATAAATAAGGTGTAATTCACATTTGTTTGTTGAGATTTATTATAAAGTAGTCATAAAAAAACAAATATAATTTGCAAAACAAATGTATTTATTTTAGATATAAAATTGTTACCAAATGTTGTTGATAGTTTTGACACTCGAAAATATATTTTTTCACCTACCTACAAAATAAATAACAAAATTGTATATGGAATCAAAGCTAAATGGTAATAATACGGGTTACACATGGCAAAAGATGTTTATGTAACATAAAATAAATATATATGCATTTTAGTCATTTCGGCGACGAAAACTGATAATAAGTACTGCATTTCTTTAGCAATGCACTTCAGTAAACGCCTGTGCGAACCATGAGAGCAATCATACATAATACCGTACTTGTACTTGCTCAGTGACAAGACGCCATCATGACAGTTTGAGGTTATCTTGACATACGGCATGACGTCACAAGATAGCGAATTAAAGGCGATAGCAGCGCCATTTCGCAGCTATTAGTACTAACAGTGTCATAGGTCTGACCAAATGATTTCAAATGAATGAAGCGACAAGCGCCAAAGTTCACGGCGCAGCACGGTGCAGAGATTCCTCGGAATGAATCTCAGTGTTGCCGATGTAAAAAATATAACGGCGGCTGTACACTCTCGCACGTCAGCGACCTGCCTCTGCCTCGAGTGCGTACACTCTCATATCCATCAGTACTGACCAGTACCATTGAGTCCTTTGTTTTGAAATATAACGCAAGTACGTGCAAGTATGAAGAGTTTTATTTAGATATGATACGAAGCGTTGTTTTTGTTACGATAATTTTTGAAAATAGTTCGTAAAAAAATGAAGAAAAATTTTTCGACAAAAAAAAAATAAGGCGGGTTAAAAAAAATGATGCCTGTTCATAATACTTTTTCATTTTGCTGTGATTCTACCCGTTTTGTCACGTTATTTTCAAAATTATTCGTACCAAAATCTAAGTACCGTAGTCAGTTCGGCGCTACCCACGCTCACTTAGACGACTGCAGTTCCGTTGTTTATAGCTCGATTTAAACGTTTTTAGGTTCATTAGAATGCTGATAAGTGTAGCTATTTTTTATAATAAGCTAAATTACTGTAACCATAATGGTTTCTGTTCTTTTCACACAGTAAAAAAAGTTTAATTTTACAAAATGTCGTTTTTTGAAAATATTTTTTTTTACTAGATTTACACTAATGCATTTGTAGAATCAAACAATGTATATTGAATTATCTTTCATTTGAGACCCTATTTAACTAAATCTGCCCAGTAGTTAACTAAATATAACGTAAATAAAATAGGACCGGCCGCCATCTTTGATACGTCATAGCTACCCCCTCCATACCCTTAGAAAGTGACTACCGCACTTTTTGTGTTCAGGAAAACATGCCAAATAAGTACATACCAGTAGTTCGTATGGCGGAGGTGAGTCCCACGAAAATCGTTATTTGAAGACTTTTTTACGAATGGGTCCCGCTCTAAATAGACCCTATTTGGATTGAAAGAAGTTTTCATTTCTCTTGTGAATTACTAAAAGGACGTATTTGGTCATACGTCCTTTTAGTAATTCAAGATCATGTGTTAACGTCAATTAAATGCAACCTTCTGTATATACATTTAAGGTCATGTTTTTCTTGGCAATCAACTGTCATGACCAATGAGAGTGAAGTCTCATTGGTTATGTTAGGGTAGCTGATGCTATTTCATACATTTTTATTTGAGATACGCTTACAAGTTATACATAGGAAGACGACAAAGATTAAGTGATAAATAATTTATTGAAAATAATAATTATAAGAACTACGTATAACATTGTTACTAAATTTTAGCCACAATAGACTAACAAGTTTCATTAAGTACATTTTACGTCTTCTCACATCTTCTCACGTATATTCATTTGTGTAACTTATCTTGATAGATTGCTCTCGGTGGGTGTTTGGATTGTTGTAGAACTATCAATGAACAGGTCTTCTTCAGTTATCGTTTGCAACTTCGATACATGATCAAACAATGAAAACGTTTTCTTTGTGAATAGAAGGGTACTGTCTAATTTTGTCAAATCACTTTTGCTTCCCAAATATGATATCACAATCGAATCATTTTCGTTGTCATTTTCTTCCTCAGAGACATCAGGTTCACTACTATGCAAGTTTATGTTTGCTATAAGCAACTCATCTCTCGAATCAAAGTCTACTAGTAATGGAAACTCTTTTGAGGCCACATTTGTACTTGCCGATGGAAAATTAAGTCTCAAAACATTCTCGTTGAAATAGTTGGGGATGTTATTATCGGTAGGACACGTCTTTTTTTGTTCTATGACCATTTCCCTCGAGCTGGGACTGCTAATGCTACTGTAGTCTGCGATTACGTACATCGGCTCTTTGTCTGCATCATTATTCTTTAAGTTCTTTGCTGTTTTGACACTGCAAGTGGATGAAGTCTTCACTGCAAAGAATATACAGCTTAATCGCTATGAGAAAGTTGTTCAAGTAGAACACATATTTCCATCGTTTTCTAGAAGTAATGGTTTCGTATTCTTTGAGCGAGTCTTGACGATGGGAGTGCGGCTAGCGGCAGGGTCAATGGTATGAAGCGATTGTACTTGAATTGGGACTACGTTTAGCATTGTGCTTGCGGGGTCAGAGCGGCTGCCTGCGGCACGTTCGTCGAGCATCCTCTTCTGTATTTCAATCAGTTCCACGATGTGGCTCGGTAACACTTGATCCGAATAAATATAGTACAAAGCTGATTGATATAAATCTTTCCCTAAACGTGTCATAAACATTTTAAAATAACTAACGAAGCAAAAAAAAAAATCATACGTTGATCGGACTGAGTTGTATCTTCGTTGTTGTCCATCTCGAGGCTGTTGCTGTTGGCTGCCGACTACTACAATCGTTTCTGATTCAACGGAATTACATTCACTTAGTCTATTACGACAAGTCCCTTCATTCATATTAACTTAGGTATATCCAGTTTTGCTTAAAATACATTTGGTTGTTAGTAATAAGAATATGATATTTCAGAACATTCAACAACGATCATTTATGGAGATTTACTTCACTTTTTTTTGCTAAATATTTTGATATTTAAGTACTTAAATATCACTTCACTTCTTGAATATCTTATTATTTGAATCACGATGTCATAACTTTCGTCAACGGGTCATCATGTCATTGTGAAGGTTGACACGACATTATTTAATGTTTATTTTTTGACTGTCTATGATCCTATAAATGGTAAGGTTCAATGTGATTTTTGCTTGTAGTTTTGGAGATAAATGAAACGCCATTCCGTTTAATACTAATTTATAGTTACCTTTACACATAATTATCTAAGTTCTAAGTTCAATAAAATGTGAAGTCAAACTTCACTATAGACTATTATATTTTGAGAAAGTAGACACACTTTTAATTTGATTATATTTTGTGGATACTTACGTATGATATTGTGAAATAAATAGATATATGTATGGATATGTAGCTATAAGGATCTGAGAAATGCAATTGAGATACTTATTTAAAAAAATAACTAGGTACTTCGATAAAACCTATCAAACATATTTAACGATAGCAGGGGTCTCTAATTAAAATTATGAGATGGAAAATCAGCTAGGCCATTCAATGTCTATTTTCGTATAATTTAAGTTAAGAACTATATTTTCTAACTCTAGATGTAGTATTATGTAGGTATCCTACTAACTGCGAATTAAATGCGCGACAATCTCCCACCCCAAATTTATGCCAATAAGACGTCCATTCGTCGGAAGGAACCCGCTGACAGCTTCAAATCACACTCTGTGTAAGAAATTGGCTGGATTTACTTTTACAGAGTGTTACAAAGAGCGCGGTGAGAAGGCCTTCCAAAGTGGACACGCGACTGTAATGACCTCTTAAAGTATCAGTCGCCGATACACAGGAATATCCTGCTCTTGTACGCGTGGTGCTGAGCGCAGCAGCTCTGCCAGTGTGTACAGGTCGTCACGGGGTCTATAATTGTTTTGGTGAACCATCCCATCAGAGCGCTTCCTTGCAACCATAAATCGCTTCATCTTGTTAGCATACTGCCTCTTACGGCGAGCCTCCTCGTAACGTTGCGCTAGTTCGGCGGGGTCCATTTGGTAAATATTCGGGTATCCTTGTGCTAGCGGTACTCGGTTCTGTTCTGAGAAATAAGAGTGACGGGGTATGAGGTCGTGGGACGGTTCAATCACTACGGGTTCATTGTACCAGACATCTCCATTCTCATCGACGTCGGATTGTCCCTCGTCGGAGTTGACATTGTAGTAATGATTTGCAGCCCATTGATTAGCGTATTCCTTTCTCCTTTCCTGGGCTTCCCACAAATTCAATAAGGCTCGAACATCTGCAGCGCTAAGACCAGAGTCCCTCTTACGTCTTTCAGAAATTGGCCTAGAAAATCAAATAAAAGTATGAGTCCTGATGTGAAACAAACAACAAACACCGAATAAGTCACCATAGATTTAAATTGTAGGTACCTACCTAAAGTTTTTCTTATTTCCAGAGTTTTTGGTAGCGGTTTTAGCTGAAGCAGCAGCTCCACCCACTTTAGTACCGCTGCCACGTTTGCGACGGCGAGAATCATGCTCCAGATTGGCTGAGTCCACTGGAGAGAGGGCATCATGTTCCTCGGGCCTGTAACAAGCAATATCAGCACCATTGTTTTGTTCATGTTGAAAGAGTTGTGCCGAGAAGAATGTAAATTGATTAGAAACACATACTTCAGGTTTTTCTTCCCAGACCCATTCTTGGTGGCAACTTTTGTGGCAGCTCCTGCACCACCAACTTTGGTCCCGCTGCCTCGCTTGCGACGGCGGGAGTCGTAGCCGGAGGCTAGTCCCTCCATGGCAGGGGGCTCTCCGTATAATTCGGGTCTCATGATGAGATTGTCCAATTCCCCGGTAGATTGAGGAGAATCGAACCTCTGTTCCACGGCTTGCTCAAAACCCTCCGAATTGCCTGTAATTAATCTCTAATTAAAATAAGGAATAGCTAAACATTTGGTTTGCGATGTATTAAGTAATTTGTTTAGTTGACGCGTTCAAATATATTTTTATTAGTTATTAAGAGATAAGGCTCGCTTTGGTGTGGCCATTACCTTCTTCGCTGAGGGCAAGTGGGTATGGTTCCAGATCGTTTTTGTCACTCTTGTTTATGAAGAGGGACTGTGTGTCGTCTTTGGTTTGGTCCCAGTTTTCTGGTAGTTCACCAATTGGACCGCCACCTAAAACGTGATTCGATGGAAAGGTTTTTGCTTGGTTTGAATGATGGAGCCTTAAAAACATTCTTAAATACCACAGTTTAAAAGTAGTAAAAGGCTCATACCGAAGCGAGCTAAATATTTGTAGATAATAAAGGTGTCATTTACAGTAGAAAACTTAACTTTAGAGCTTTGCAATTTTTATCAATTACCCATTTGCTATGTTAAACATTGTAAATAGAAACGTTTTATTTTGCTGGAATCTTCGAGAATGTTGAAGTTAAATGTTTAAAGGTCAAACCAATGTCTCCTCCCTTTCAAAGGTCTAAATACCTATCCCTAAACCAAAGCACACCAATTTAAAATATTTTCATAGAAGCAACCTTTTTAAAATCATTTAGCCTGAGTTTAATGAAATATTACACAAGAATATAAAGTAGGGGAGATAATATGAAGCCTACTACGCAGAAAGAGGAGAAAGGGACACCGCGCAATCCAGACACCTGTTGCTAAATATAGAGCGCACCGGGGCGGCTGATCGATACTGGCTACAACAACAACAGCGAACTAAATCCTTTTAAGGACATTTGGCTACACCCTTTATCCTTAAAATCATTATAAAGAGCACAACAATAAAATAAAAAATATTTTTGAATAAAAGCAAGAATTTGACTTGTACAAACTAATTAATTAAGGAAAAATCATACCTTTATTATTCGTAGGCGTCGGCACACCATCAGCAAACAAAAGAACCGCGAAAATCGCGGTTAAACTAAACAGTAACATGGTTACTGGTCGTCACCGTGACTGAGTATTATTTAAAGAGGGAGATATGAATCAAAATTTTAACGAGCAACAGGCGAAGGAAGCGGCGACGAAGTGACCGCGCGGTGGAGTGAGTCCCGTCTATCAGTGGAAAGAAAACCCATTGCTGATGTCGATAAATTCGCGACATGCGCAGTTTGTCGCACAGGGCCGCACTCACAGCACATCCCTGTTAAACATCCCAGTGGAATAAACCGATGACCTAATAACCATTAAGTACTTGACAACGTTATGAAATAATGTCCTCAACTTTTCTTGGAGCTTTCTGCGCAACTTTCGATAGCTTTTCTTATAAAATATTAATTTTCGACTTAATTAAAAAACAAAAAAGCAATAGGCAGGTGATGAACCTATTAGGCAGGTGTGAACATATTAGGCAGGTGATGGAAACGGGTAATGTACGAGGCACATGCCTCTAGCACCGAAAATACTTAAATCGTATTTAATTATCGAAGTTATAAGCTTCTTTATCTAAAGTATATTTTCATAGAAGTACAGAAATACAAGTTACGTTTGCTACTAAGTTTTATTTAGTATATAACATTCACGGTCTAACCAAATCCTCCTCTGGCTAACCTCTGACGTCCGTAGGCGCTGAGCTGAGCCCTTTATAAACTTGTCTATCATTGGATGATGGGGCGACGATCCTATTAATCACATTACATTTAACAGCTCTTTAACTTAATCAGATTTCGTGCTCTTGGATTTTAGATGAATTATGTATTTAAGTTGCAAAGCTAATAAACTAATTAAGCTTACTTTAAAGTTGAATAAATAAAATCACTTTAAGCAAATAAGTTATCACATCAAGCAGGCATTAAAGATTTTGATAACAGTCAAACAAAAGCGAAGGTCTTAAAACGCAACAAATATGATCAATTGCTTACTTTAAAAAATATATTTCAAATTAATCATACGGTAAGATTATAAAATCTAAAAATATGTTTGGAAATATACGTGAAAGACTTTGATAACTGTTCTTATCTCATCTTATTTAGCCTAGTATGTCTCCCACTACTGGGCAAAGGCTTCCCTCGCTTTCCTCCACAATAACTCCACAATAATTTAAAAAAATTATATCACCCCTGCCATTCATTGCATGTAAATCTTAAACGGCTGAAACAATTTTGAGCAAATATAGCTAAGAACCATCTCGATCAGGTCAGCTTTCAAACAAAAAAAAACCGCATCTAAATCGGTCCATTCGTATAAGATCTACAATGCCACAAACAGATACAAAAATACCCAGACACTTAGATTTTGTCGAGGGTTAAAAAAAGGCTTTAGTCATGTACATTTCCCTAATCCAACTTTGATTCTGTGCATTAAATAGATCGACTAAGAGGATAAAAATATTTTTATCTTACACAGATTCGTCATGTCCTCAAGATCAAGATTCATCGCTCCAGTCCACAAGATTACCTAAAGCAAATTTCGTAATTTGCATCTGATTGGACTACAGTCGCTCGTTGGGCACAATAGACGTCTCAGCGGCAGTCATCTTCTTGTCAACCCCAATTAGTATACAAAGGCTAAATGCAAGCAATAGAATATTCTCGTATTGAGTTCACCACGTCCTGTAAACAGGGTCCTAGGTACGAAACGAACATACCTACCTACCTCCTGCTGAGTTACGTGGGTAAGTCGGTCATTAATACAGGGTGTACGAAAGTTTGGTGAATGTGTATTGTGTAGATTAGGTATGCATCGATCGTATAACTTTGAAAATTTGTTTTAATTTTTTTTGTGGTGCGCCACAATGGGACACAAAGCGACTACAGAAAAAAAGCACCATGTGTAGCATTGGTTAGATACATTTTTCGTTATTTTATGTAGGATTTTTAAAATTAAATACCAGCTTTCTGCTCGAGACTTTCGTTTCCGGTTGATTTATATTTTTTTTTTATACTAACCTGCAGCTCTAGCACGATAACGACAAACTCGCGCTCGGCTAACGCTGAAACTTCACTTTGATTGAGCGAGGGTCCCGCGCAAAGGCTTGCTCCCCCTATGGCGTTGTAAATGTTGACATTTTGACACAGGAACGCGGTGTTGTCGCGGCGCTGTCACTATCGTACTCGGCCTGCAGGTCATAACAATTAGAATCTTACGCACTAACTAAACTCAAATTATTATCTGTCAAATTGTTTAAATCATTTTTCTTTTTTTTTCTTTGATCCACATGTCGATGTAAATTAGGTTAATCAAATTAATAAAGAAACATAAATGTCTTCGGGGACGTACAACTGGGGCTCTGCAGGCCGAGCACGATAGTGACAGCGCCGCGACAACACCGCGATCCTATGTCGAAATGTCAAAATTGACAACGCCATAAGGCAAGCAAGCGTTTGCGCGAGACCCTCGCGCAATCAAAGTGAAGTTTCAGCGTGAGCCGCGCGCGAGTTTGTCGTTATCGTGCTAGAGCTGCTGGTGACCTGAAGCACAGATTAAAGTCTATTTCAGGCTCCAGTCTCCACACGTACCTTACCCTTGTACGAATTACCTATTACTGTTTAACTAGAACTAAGATTTTAAAATAAGTACTCAATGTAAGGTTTTTGTGGAGAATCAAAATAAATGCTTTATTTATTTATTTATTTAAACATTTGCTTTCCACCCGGGACTTCGTTCTCGTGGGAGTTTGGGAAAATTATGTAGCCTATGTCCATCGGGGATAATTTAGCTTTCTAATGCTGAAAGAATTTTTCAAATCGGTCCAGTAGTTTCGGAGCCTATTCAATGCAAACAAACAAACAAACAAATGTCTATATATATTGATCTACGTAACTTTTGACTATTGACTTTGAGACACATCAAAATTGTGAAATCGTAATTATTGTTTATTCATGATTGATTACATTGATTTTATTTTGATTATTTGATTATATTGATTCTTATTGATTATTGTTTTGATTGATTAATTGATTAATTTTTTGATATTGATTATTATTTTGATTATTATTGACTGCATTTATGATTATTTGATGATATTGTTTTTTTTTTTTTTAAACTGTACCTAATCAGCTCTAATATTTGCATGCTACAATTATTTAGCTAAACATGTAAGGCCACTTTTATTGTATAACATCTTTTTAAACCATGTTTAAAGTAAATAAAGAAGTATCTTATCTTATCTTATCTTATCTTATAGATATAGATAGATAGATATAGAAGACAACAAAAATATATTTTGACCGTGTTTCTTGGGGAAAGTCGTTCATATCCTTAATTTTCGCTAGCTTATTGAAAGTATGTATGTATGTAACAGGAGAACCTGACCGGATTTATTCATGATTTCACATTATGCTTTCTGAATGTGCAGGTTTCCTCAACGTAAGAGCCTCGGATAGTGTGCAACTAATGTACCTGACTCTGAAAACGAGTCATTGGTACATCGCGGCACTAGAGATCGAACTCGGTACCTCTCGCTTACGAGTCCCACCGGCTAGCCGTTAAACCACCGACGCCCTTTTCATTTCGGATCAGGGGGTCTTGGAAGCTAAATGTTTCCAAGTGAATTAGTCTATCTATTGTAAAATAACCTTTAAAAATATATTTTGTGAGAACGAAATAAATATAATGTTATTTTATGTTGGTCTATACTTATTCCTGGGGATAACGGGCAATGAAATGTTCCGTCCCAAATGATTTATTTATTTAATCTAAAGATCGAATGTATAAAGTGTTCAATCTCATACGCTTTTTAACACCCTGTATACGTACTCGGATCTATAAATTAGATAGGTTACCTCAATCTCCCCTTACCTGCATACCTAAATACACTCACGAATACATTCCACAATGGGTTAGGCAGGGCATCAGCACACAACAAACGCCACATAGGTGCCTAGTGTGACTTAAATTAGTTAGCGAAACTTTAGGAGCGTAAAACTAAACAGTCTTTCATAAGGAACCTTTATAAAATTCTCAGAAAACTGTCGACTTCCTATACAAATCCAAAATAAGCTGATGAAAAAGTTTTATGGAGGTGATATTTTTTTCATATTTTGACCTATATTTATTTATTTAGGTATATGGTCTTAAGTTGTTTAGTTTAGTGGGCTGATTCACGACCTCAATTTTTGCTTATTAACTTAAAGTCACCCAAACTAGATAAGAATTTTTCATGAACAGGTAAGTACTTAAAAGAAAATTTAAGGACAAATTCCATGTTTGTTAGATCTGAGGGGAACTGGAATATATTTTTTGTAAAATGTCGCCATTTTTTAACAGGCATACTTTCAGGTGCACACAACAGAAATCAATATTAGATTAGTTTAGTAATAAGGTGTCTGTGCTACTCGACGCTAGATGACGTGACTGTACAAAACAATACCGATCCAATATGAAAAAATGGCGCTAAAATTTAAATCCTTAGCATACGTTCACTTTTTTTTCTTCACTTTTAGGTTGACTGCGAAAAGTCTCTGCCAAGAGTAAATTTGTTCTTTTGCGAAAAGAATCAGGATGTGGGACTGTGGGTGGCACAGGACTAATCAAATCAATTATTTTTGGGAGTGATGACTTCGTCGTTTGCAGAAAAACTTGCCTTTTTTTTAAGCACCAAACTATATGCCTAACTAAGTAGACTTCCTCCAGTAGTTTTATTTTTCTGTCCGTTTGTGGTGTGCAAAAATCACATCGATCGGAAGGGATTTTTTTCAGACAATCTTTTTAGGGTTCTGTACCCAAAGGTAAAAACGGTACCCTATTAATAAGACTCCGCTGTCCGTCAAAATATTCAAACAAACACGTTAAAGGATATGGGGGCGCCACTAGCTAGAGGCAGAATGGGAAACTATGAAGGCCTAATGACCGAGGTCGAGGTTTACTGCCTACCTAATCACGATGGACTGTCACTACACCGGCACCGTGCCCTCAGATACATTTTTTGGTACCTAGTTATTCTAGTACTTATACAATATAGCTTTCCGCCCGGGACTTTTTCCGTGGGAATTTGGGAAAATTATATAGCCTGTGTTAATCCAGGGTGTCAGCTATCTCCATTTGCCGTTTGAGCGTGAAAGAGTAACAAACATCTATACATTCTCACAAACTTTCACTAGGATTATGACAGGCCGTATTTTTAGAAAACTCGAGGAAGTTAAGTAGGTACTATCACGTTCATATATGGAGGCATAGTCGCACAACAAAAACGCAGAAAACAAATCGCTTGCGGCTGCTCGTATACTCACACATGGACACAAATCAGTATACCGCATACCCCACTATGCTTGTTGCTCTAATAACAAGCATAATTTCACGACCCAAAGTATAAGCTTTGGTGGCGCAGCGGTAACACCGTCTGCCTGCTGTAGCGAGGCGCGGGTTCGAGCCCAACTGTCGCTGATAGCTACGACGTTTTGTTGGATATGTTTTGGTTTTTAAACATTTTAATTTAATAGTCATAATTGAATGCAATGAAGTTAGTTTAGATTCGTTCGGTTCGGTGTTCATGAGCAACCTGTTTGTCATTGCTAGATCATTAGCGAAGGTGCTCGTGTGTTCTTACCCTATCGGCAGTTTACTGTGATTTCTTTTTTCGACATGCATACAAATACATATAAATTTGAAGGAGGCAGCGTATTGTTGCGCTGCTCAATATAGGATATAATATATCCCAAATTGTTAATGAGACTGGTCTTACTGTGGGTTTTATAATATTGAAAATGAAATATAGTTTATTGACACTGTTTTTAAATTTATAATTTATTTTGAGAACGTAAACATCTCATCTAAATGGTTAGCTTAACTATTTTAATACATTTTATTAGTGGTGCATAGTTTTTGATCCTTATTGTATTAATCTTGTTATTTTGGTTTTAGTGGAGGACCGTGCAATGTTGGGTAAATCGTTACGGAATGAGGGTAACGTGTAATCTCTGCCGCGCAGTGGACGCTCGCGACTTATCAATGAATCACACCGTATGGTGCAAAAGTATGAAAATAATGGATTCATACGGAAGATAAAATGAGTTCATCGATTCTAAGGCTTAACAAGATTAATTAAATATTGTTATATGTGAAATTGTGGTATTTGTGGTATTGATGTAGGTATAACTTATTCTTTTGTTATTATAAACTGTGTATCTACTGACTTTGTAGTACAAGTTGAATTTAAATTTCTTAACGAAAACTACATAATTCTTAACCTATAACCTTAATAAAACTGTAAGTGATCAAGTTGTAGAAAAAAAATGTGATCTTGGTAGTAGGAAATAAAATTACCTAGTCGAATTTTATATTTGTTTTATTCAAATACTTTGTCACTGATACAATAATGTAACATTATTATTAATATTAATGTAATATTATTTGTGAAAATAGTTGTTCATGCTCTAATAAACAAAAATAAAATACAAAAAGAAACTACTCTGCTGGGATTAGAACCGTAAACCTTTCACCCTGCTAGGACAGTACTCATCCGCTGGACCATACTTAATACTAGTAAGATCGACAAAATAAAGATACACTACGTCAGGCTTACATTACAGATTGTTTGATATGACTCAACAGGAGCGGTGAGTGGAGGACAATTCAATGTTGGATGAATGGGTCCTACAAAAACTTTACCGAGGAGCCAAGAGATGTCGCTAAGTACAATTATGTTCATAGAGGAGGCTACAAGCTTGTGTGCGTGAGAAATCGTTTGAACTATGTTCAGAGGAACATAGTCCCTATTGCAACGCGCTAAGTGGTTTAACTATGACTCCATTATTGAACGGCACTGTACTTAGTGAGACACTCAATTTTTAAATTAAGGTATTATGAGAATAATTATTTCAGTAAAATTAAAAAAAATATTCCTAAGTCATCATCTAAACTTTAAATGGAAATTCGAATAAAAAAAGTTTTGTCACTAAAACACTTTTTAATTGAAAAAGAAAAAAAAGGTATAACTAGTTACTTACTTATGATTCTTATGAAATAAGACTTGTATAATTAAGTAAGTATTACAAATTAAGCAGCCTAATTTAGTACGAAAGCAAATTAAGCTGGGCAGTTAACTTCTTTATTAGTAGAATAAGGTTGCATATTCTGTCAAGCTTAATTTGCTCTGAAATTACTCACAACATATACCTTGTATTTTGTGATGCCCTATGAATTATAAAATATCATCCTCAATACAAGCATACATTATATGAATATTATTTAAATAGATAATTATTGTAGTAACACAAATTTATTGCTATTAGGTTTGTACTAAACATTATTGCAAAACAACTATTTTTTATCAACACAATTTTTTTAATGATGTCATTTCCACAGAACGATAAATTTATTCAGTTTACTAACACATATTCTTGTTTCTGTTATCCTTGTCTTCAAATAAAATTAATAGTGTGGACCAATTTTTTTTGTGGCGTAGAAACAACATTAACAATCTGGCAAAAATATACAAAAAAATGTTAAAATACACAGTTAGCTAAATGCTACTATTCTATTTATCATTTCAACATAATTGGTACTTAAGTATAAAATTACAAACAAAATTATTTTATTTTATTATAAATTCATTGTACCTTACAAGACAATTGAAGAATACACAATTCATCATTTCTTTTTAACTTTCTTCACAACTTTCTTTTTTGAATTGATCTTAGTTTTTTTCTTCCTTCTAGTGTCATCAGAACTTGAGCTACTTGAACTTGTGCTAGAACTAGAAGTACTTGAACTACTACTACTGCTGCTGCTGCTGCTAGAAGATGAGGGTTTCCTCTTCCTCCTTCGTCTTTTCACATCAGAGTCACTTGAAGAACTAGAATCACTGCTTGATGTACTTGTTTCAGAAGAATCACTATCTGAAGAGGAAGTAGATGTTTTACGTTTCTTTTTAGATAACTTATCCTTCCCTGCAACTTTTTTAGTTTTCTTTACTACAATCTTATTTCTTACTTTTTTTTCTTTTTCTTTCTTATTTGATCCATCAAGTTCTTTCTTACTTCGCTTTAAATTTTTACTGTCTTTCTCTTTTTCATCTTGCCTCTTACGTTTTATTTTATGGTTTGCTTCATCATCATCAACATTGATTCTCTTGTGAGCATGTCTTGACTCTTTTTCATTAGAATTTTCTTGTTTTTTGTTTGAAGGTGACCTTCTTGATTTTGATCCGTCATTAGCCGGTGAGGCTTCTGACCTCTGTCTGCGAGAATCTGAATGCCTATCTCCTTTGCCATCCCTATAGTCTTTGTGAGAATTATTTATTGCAGACTCCCTTCTATAATGTTCAGTATTTTTAGCAGAATCACAGTTATGACTGTTGCGATCATAGGATTTATTCTTAGACAGCTTTTCTACTGATTTTTCCCGTTTGGATCCACTTTCATCTCTTTCCCTATTTTTCTTTGTATCTGGCTCATCATTTTGTTTTTCTTTTTTATTGTTATCTTTTTCATTTCTAGGTCTTCTATCATTTCTATCCTTCTTAGAATCGTCCCTATTTTCTCTGTCTCTATTTTTGTTCCTGTCCCTAGACTCCTCTTCTTGTCTTTTATCTTTATCATTTATTTCTTCTCTATACCTTTTGTTCTTTGAATTATATTCCTCCCTTAGATTCTTATCTCTATTTCTGACTTTGTCATTTGTTTCTTCTCTGTTTCGTCTATAGCTATTTTTATCTCTATCATTTTCTCTGGGTCTTCTGTCATCATTGAATCTGTTTCTGCTATCACTTCTTTGTTCTGTTTTGCCATCTTTGTGTCCACTTTCAGGTCTTTTTGACCTATTTTCCTTTTTAATATCTTCATCACTAATATGCTTTACACCTCTGCCTTTACCTAACCATTTTATTTTAGATACAGATTGTGAAAAATCAACATGAATTCTTCTATCATCTATCAAGACATTGTCCATCTTGAAGTATGCATCTTCACAGGACTTTTTGTCAGAAAATTCTATGAAAGCATATTGTAATGAATCTCCAGTCTTTTTGTCTCTTATTACTTCACAGCTTACTATCTTTCCAAATCTACTAAATATTATTTCTAAGTCTTCGTCAGTTGTCACCGGATTGAGCTTGCAAACAAATAGGACATTTTCAGGTGGGGCAATGTCTGCATCTGGTATATCGCCCACAATCTCTAAGATAGTAGCTCGAGCTTTTGCTTCCTTTTCTTCAATAATTTCTTGTATCTCAGCTGCACTCTTACCCTGAGTTTCATCAATTTCTTCATCAGGGGCAATACGGCCTCCTCGTAAGCGTTCTGCACTTGGTGATGGTGACCTAGATGGCGCTCTGAAACCAGTTGGATCATTGAACGGGTCTTCAAGTACCACTGTGTGGGTGATGCGAACGTCTTGGTAAGGCCGATGGGTTTCATCACATATTACGTCGTTGAGCTTCCGTAATATGTCATGTCCTTCTGTGACTTCTCCTATTACACAATGAGTCCCGTCGAGTGAGTCCAAGTCGGGGCCCAGGGTGAAAAAGAACTGAGAGCCAATCATCAAATCGTCCGTGCCAACCATGGAGAGTAAACCAGTATCCGTATGTCGAATCTTTGGCATTTTCTCGCCGGAAAAGAATCGTTTTTCTGGACCTTCTAAAATTCCAAAAATTGACTCGCCACCGCTTCCTTCGCCAGTGGGATCTCCTGTCTGGGCTATGAAGCCACTTCTTATGGTGTGGAACAAGTTGTAATTGTAATATTTCATCTTGCATAGCTTTAAAAAATTAAGACAAGTGACTGGACGCTGCTGCAAGAATAGGTCAACGGTGATGTCTCCCAGAGTTGTTTCTATTACAACTGCCATTTTTTAGTACGTTTGCTTTACTGTAGACCCATTTATTAGAGCACAATTAATATGTTAGTGACCAATTAGTAACGATATTTTAGTGATAAACAAAATCTTTGACACATCACGAAATTAACCTCACTTTTTTGTTTTTTTTTTCAGTGTGAGATTTCTACGGCTTTGGAATCTAGAGTTTTATTTGCATTCTAAAGGTTTCTTGTTATTTTAAAGAATTTGTTGATAAAAAATTAACCGCTTCTTGATAAAATATAAAAGAATTGTTACAGTCAAAGTTTAATAAACAACAAAGAAAATATATTAAATTATATAACGTTACGAAAACAGCGCCATCTATAAAACTGCTAACGAAACAGTACCGCCACGAACGAGGAGTCCACCAAACTAAATAGTGTTTCAAAAGTATCTAAGAAAAAGTATAGATGGCGTATTTTAGCTTTCGTTCATAGGCAGAAATAAGATAAATTAAGGTATTCCATTTTAATTTCACTCCAAACCTAAACTATAGTGATACAATATATCCTTCTGCAATTAAAAAAAAAAAAACTTCTGCAAGTGTAATAAATGGAAAACAATGCAAAGGGACGGACCGCAAAAACAAGTTGAATTGCAATTTTAATTAATAAGGCTTTATGTCAAAAAAATAAGTTCTTGAATAACGTTGTTGCTTTATTTATTTATCATACTAGCTTTCCGTCCAGGACTTCAAAAGTATATAGCTAATACAGGGCTTTAGGTATCTCTCTTTCAACCTCTTGGGTGGTTAATCAGTCCTGAAACTGAACAACTTCCCCAAGGAACATAGGTCAAAATACGAAAAAAATATTTTGAGTTCCCACAGAAAATTCATCAGCATATAGCGCATTTTGTATGGGAGATCAAATTTTTTTTTTCTTATTTTGACCTGTGTTCCTTGAGGAAGTTGTTCAGTTTCATGGACTGATTAACCACCCGAGAGGTTGAAAGAGAGATACCTAAAGCCCTGTTATATGTCACTCGATGATATGTTTCCTATTAGTTTTTTTTTTTAATCGGCCAGTAGTTTTTGAGTTTAATCGTCACAAACATACCTACTTACCTACATTAAAAAATGAATATTTTTTTTAAGTTAAACGGTTTTAATTGAAAAAAATTGTTTTTATTTCAGTAAATCTTTTACAATCTATTTGCTGGGGCTTCCCGGTAAGTAATCCGAAGATACTTGTGACGGGAATGCCTCGCTCTTCAACTTATTTATTACAATTTGATTTACTTTATTACTAATGCTTAGGTACTATCTTAAATAAGACTTATTCAATATTTGTTAGTTTATCAGATGAGAGGTAGATTAATTATAGTAAATAGAGTGCGAGTGTAAGTATAAGTGAGTGCTAGCGTGAGTGTGTATGTGTGTGTGTGAGTGGGAGTGTGTGTAAGTGCGTGTGAAGGGTTGTTATACTCCAGAATTTGATGTTAAGATAAGTATGGTATGGTGTTACAGTCGAGTCAGTTGGGTCAAAAAGAACGAATGTGTATGTATGTATTTAAATCCTTTAATGTGTGCTTGTGTGTATTTCATGTAATTTGTCTTGTTTTAAGTGGTATACTGTATGTTCTATAAAAACAAGAATTTTCTTTCTATTCCATTTTATAGTTTAGCACGCCCTGTGGATGATTGAGTTCATTGGGGTCGTTAAAATGTATTAAAAGCTAAAAAATAATTCGGTAGGTCCTACACCACTCTCCTTTTCAATCTAGGGCATTGATCAGATAAAATAATAAAATCTTTAGGCGATTTAACCCATCAGAGTACCTATCAGACTAGATGTACCTACCTACCCGTTGAACCTTGACTTCACCCTAATCTTGTTCATAATAGTTCCATATTTCAGCACGAAAATAAACCAATATCGAGAGGTGTCGGACGCAGGCCATGCAATCGTGTACCTTCTCGCATTTCTAGAAAATCTAATAAAAGCTGTTTTGCCACCCTCCTTCCGCCCGCCCTAATAAAGTGACTATTGAAAATTTACCAACCATTCTTCGCCGAATATAAGGTTAGCTCGCATGAATGACGATCTCTACTCAAAATCAAGTCCTGTACAAAGAATTTTGAACTTTATACGCATTATTTTAAGATTTAATGGGCGTAGAGTGCGTAGTTTGATATTGGCAGCTTGTTGGGTGCGTATCGAAATAATAAAACAAATTGCGTCGGGTGCAAAATATGTTATAAACAAGGTTGCGTGAACTCTGACATGGGGTCGTTTTCTGTTTTTAAGGTTAATATTAAAGAATCTATTTCGTGTCTCATAGTAAGACCACTGAAACGTCCCCTGACATACCTATTTAAGTCCGTCCATCTTCACAACCTTTCGCGTTTACAGTTAATACCTAAATATCTAGATTATTCTCTCAAGTTTTTTATATTATTTATTATAAGATGGGTTAACTCTTGACCTCAATCTTGACCAAGGTCATAGATGAGGTCGGCGATGGAGCGAGTTAACCCAGAAAATGCCTATAAAGGCACTAGTCCTCCCAGGCACCGAGACGGAACACAGCAAGCTGTTTGGCGTCGGACTTCGATAGGAGGGTGGTCGCGAACCAGACGGCCCTTTACAGAGCCTACCACACCGCATGAGACCATAGGACGACACCTCAGATTCAGAAAAAAATGAAGTGTGATTGCCTGGGATGGATTACTAGGAGGCAGGTCTCATTTGTGTTTCCTTAGTCGCCTCTTACGACACCCACGGAAAGAGATGGGGTGGTGTTATTCTCAACCGATCACCACACGGGTAAAAAATTAATAGTGCTACTAATCTTACTAGTATTGTAGGTAAAATGCGATTTTTTTGCGAAGAAGGATGGACGGATGTATGTACTTCTTCACACAAAAACTACTTAGCGGAATTTAATGAAACTTTGCAGTAATGCAGCTTATAAATAATACATAGACTACATAATTTTCCCAAATTCCCACGGTAACGAAGTCCCGGGTCGAAAGCTAGTTAAGTTAAACTCTATGAAATACTTAGACCATATTTCACGCCGAAGGATTGTGCGTACAGCCATCAATATGCCAGTCCTCGTGTTGACAGCCCCGCAAGGTAAACAGCGTGATGTTTGCACATTTCACTCGAGGACTAAGGTTTGTAAGTGGCGCAAATTGTGTGCACAAGCCTTATGCGAGAATTAGAACTAGCAAGATCGATCCGTTGATTCGTTACAACGTATAGGAAGGACAGACAAACTGACATTCTTTCACATTAATAATATTTGTGAGGATTGTAACTACATACGCTCATGTCAATAATCCCTATTGGGGTAGGCAAAGCATCAATAGTTCTAAAACCACTTGATGCCACGTTTGACAGAAAGTAGATGAATATAACTATTAATTATTAAAAAAACAAAATACCCGACTGCACACTAAAAAATATTATTATGTCTTTATCCCGTGGGACTTTTAGGATAAAATGTATCCTATGACACTCCCGTAATCAAGACAAATCTAACGATACCTCATACATCAAAATCCATCAAGCCGTTTAGGCTACAGGAGGTCACAAAGGAAAAGACATACATACATACTTACATACACTCGAAAAACATTACCCTCCTTCTTTGGCAGTCGGGTAAAAATGATATATAGTGGTGAGAAGTTGTCGGCCAATTTGACCATAAAACCTCGCGTTCCACTTATTGACTTTTACAGATTGCCTGGGAAGAGATGGCAGCTGGTACATTTTATGTTTTTCTTTCACTCCCAGACTAGCGTGGAAGTACATGTTTAATGTTGATCGTTTTTAAAACTTTACTAGAGTATAATGAAGTGAGAATTTGTAAAAGATTTAGTTTATGCATTCAAATATATATATAAAAAAAACCTTGATTAAAATAACAGTTAAATGAATATGTAATCCTTCTATGTGAGATTTCAAAGTAAAACAGCTACTTTTATGATTCTATTGATTCTGTTAGTTTTTATCACAAACAACTCGTTGTCCAGTAGTGGGCAAAAACTACAACAGACGATAAGACAGAAAGTGTGTGAAAAATACAACGTATACGTATTAGAGTTCGTAGTAATTCGTAGCCTCGTAGCCCGTAGCAGTTTGGTTCGCGTAGCGGTAAACGCCATGTTGTTTGCTCTAGTGATTGCGTGTCTGTTTATTGTAGTAGCTGACATACTTCAGTTTTGAAGTGTTAGTTTTAACCACTGGGGATTTTATCTATTTGATGTTTTATTATTATAATTTGGATAAAAATAAGTTCAGATCTACCCATACACAGTTGCAAAAGCGATTTTTTAAGTTAATGCTATTTTAAATGTCTAATTGTCGGTTTCCGTCTTGTTGACGTGAACAGAGATACCATTTACATTTAAAGAGGCTTTAATTTTAATGATCGTTTATGCAACAGAGCATTTATCTGTGATCGTTCATTTCTGGAATAGCTATTAAGAATCTTACTGAGGTTAGACATGGTTACCATATGCGTGCACTGTGTGCTGTTGCGAAAAGAGCGGTTTTGCAACACGTTGGCCTCTATACATAATTTTCATGAATTCCCAAGGGAACCAAATCCCGGGTAAAAAGCTAGATATGAATGTTACTTAAAATAAGTCAAAATAGTGAATTGCATTATTAGCATTTTCAACTTTGCTACTATGCGCAAAGTATGGTATTTCCTTTGTTAAGCAGTTTATGGTAGGTTTTTCATATCGCATAAAAAGAGCGCGTCTCGCCATCAAACTGTTTAGTTTGGCGAGTAACTAAGACAAAACAAACTGTAACTTACCGTTGTACGAATAAAAAAAAAATGGTATATTTACTCCAAGTCAGTAAATTATTTCCGTAAAGCATCACGAGCTTTTAAAACGAGATTTTGTCTTCACGATATTATCTACATGAAAAAGCAATCAAATCGCACGGCGGGGTCAAACACAGGATGTATTTTTAAGGAGGAGGGTGACGCAGTCACACCCTGTATTTCCATACAAATGCTGCATAATTTACAACAATGTTCGGATCTGCCGCGTTATAAAACTCCACTGTTTACGATTCATTATGCAGCGGAAAGTGACTATTTTATGATGGACTTGTAAGTACTTAAGTTTTTTCTTCAAATGGGGGCAGTTTCTTACCTAGATCTTGTCATACTTATATGGAGTGACTTTACATATTAGTGAAACTTTAGAGGATAATAATAATTATCAGGGGTCATGACCTCCCCCATGATCCTTATTAAATTTAGTTTTGTATAAAAATTGTCATTAATTAGGTATTTTTGTATTGAATTTAAAATTACATTTTAGTAAAACAATATGAATGTTGTTTAGGAGTTTATAAATTACTAGCTGTCCGCCCGAAACTTCGTTCCCGGTGGATTTTCTTTTTTTTGTGAATCTAAATCATCCTCGAATCCACTTGAACACAAATAAAAAAAACATTAAAATCGGTCCAGCCGTTTAGGAGGAGTTCAATGTCAACACACGTACAGAATAATCCTTACTAATATTATAAACGCGAAAGTTTGTATGTATGGATGGATGGATGTTTGTTACTCTTTCACACTTAAACGGCTGGACCAATTTTGATAAAATTTGGCATGAAGGTAGCTGACACTTTGGATTAATACATAAACTACATAATTTTTCAAAATTCCCACAGGAACGAAGTCCCGGGCAGAAAGTTAGAAGCAAACACCGAAACTAAACCGACCACATTTCCATTGTATTCTAGGCGGAATAAAAAGGACACTTGAGCGGTTTAGTTTTAGTAATATGTAAGTGGGGCTGCTTTTGTAAATCGATACAATTTTCAAAAGCAAAGGTTCGATACGTCTCAATATCGAGGTATCAACAATTCAACTAGCTCCCCGCCAGAGGTCGACCCCAATAAGTCTGTAAACCGTGATACAAGCCAATAGCTTAGCCAGACCGGAAGCCCTCTGGAGAGATTTAATCTGTTGGCTTGCTATAAAGCGTCCCGATAAAATAAACTGACGCTAACAATGGTATTACTCGGAAGAGAGGTAGATTACGTATACCTAACCTTGTTTGGGTAAGAACGTTTTTATTTTGCCCTTTGTGAGCAATAACGTTCTTTTGAAATAAAGCTTCTGGAAGTTTCACAGTCAGTACATATGGACTACAAAAAAAAGCTTTAATTTAGAAATTTATATCGCAACATCGTTGTATTGGGAAATCCAATTGAAGACACAGACTTCAATTGTATTTACTAATAAAACGGAATTTTGTAATGATATTAAAAAGAGCACCTTCGAAGTTTCTTACCTATTCTTTTCTGAGGAAGACTGCACCTGTGCGAATAGGCGTGGAGTCAGTATATTCAAAAGAACGAATATGTATGTATGTATTTAAATCATTTAATGTAACATCCTTAATTTTCTATGAAATAAAGCTATTTTGAATTTGAATTTGAAGACAGACCCCTGACCCTCATCATGAGTAATGGTGTATTCTTCTTAGTGAGTCGATGGCAAGTAACTATAAAGTTGTGGCCCAGAACGTAGCCACTTGGACGGCGGATTGAGTAGCGTCCATTAGGTCTTGTTGCGTGCAGGCAGGTGGTAGGGCACGCACTGCATGTTGCATGGTGTATTTGTATAATTTAATAGAACCTAGGCAATTATTTTATTGCATTGTTTAACGAATCTCATAATTCTAAAATAATCTTTGCTGGGTGGATTGAGGATACGAAAATTATAAGTATCGAAAAGTGGGACAGAGAATAAACTTTACTGCTAAATGTTAATAATTAATCTACCTTTTTATAGTTACAGTATCATTGGATTTAAAAATCTCCTTGTCTCAGTACGGGTAAGATTACACATAAAAATGTTAAATGGCTTAGAACGAGTATTGAAAAAATCGGGCAAATGACGGGAGAAATTGGTACAAAATGCTGTGTACACGACTTGAGGAGGGTGCGGAGTTTTAAGTACCTATTCTATGACACAGAACAACTTTTTACAACATTAATAGATATGCTTTCATACCGTTTTTTATGTTGGACTGGTAACATCGAGTTTGGTTGACAGTAGGATCACAGAATTACTTACATAAGAACGCAGAAAAATATAAGAAAATATGTTTTATTACAATGGAACATTGAATTCGTTAGGATGGTATTCCATTCAGCCAAGATCTTTGTCCAATTTCTTTGATTAAAAATCCCATATCGCAGATGAACTGATGAAAAATATTTGATAAAGTCGTCCTATTTGTTTGATCAAATGTACTTACCCATATTACCCATAACTATGGCATTGATTTAATGCAAGTGTTTCTTGTAGATAACCAAAATGTGGTGGTGTAAAATATACCTTTGTTTTCTATCCAATAGTCGACACGTCTTCTTAATACTTTGCAGTGTATTTGACATCCTTCGGAAATAACCTTACGCCACCCACGCCTCTGTTCGTGATCGGTACATTATTATTGATAATTTTAGAAATATCCCTACTCACGTAAGAAGGACCTGGGAGAGCGTATGTGATGTAATCGTAATTTCTAATAAAAATATCTATGTAATATCTTTTGTAATATCTTATGTGATACGTTAAATTTAGAGGATATACAGGGCTTTAGGTATCTTTCTTTCAACCTTTAGGGTGGTTAATCAGTCCATGAAACTGAACAACTTTCCCCAAGAACATAGGTAAAAATACGAAAAATTTTTTTTGAGTTCCCATACACACTTCATCAGCATAATAGCGCACTTTGTATGGGTGATCAAAATTATTTTTTCGTATTTTGACCTACGTTCCTTGAGGAAGTTGTTCAGTTTCATGGACTGAACAACTTCTGAGAGGTTGAAAGAGAGATACCTAAAGCCCTGTATATGTAGATGTATAAAATATTTTATTATTATTAGACGTAACAACAATATGCAACAAAATAAACGAATTCTCAGAATAACATGGAATCATACTATAAGTATTATAAAACGAAGTCCCCCGGCGCGTCTCTCTGGCTGTCTGAACGCGATTAACTCAAAAACTACTGAACAGATTCTCATACGATTTTCGCCAATGGCTGGAGTGATTCAAGAGGAAGGTTTATGTGTATAATTCATTCCCGAAATTTCCATGGGAATGAAGTCCCGGGCGAGATGCTAGTCAAAAAAAAAGTTACAAAGTCAAGAAAACATATGATATGGTGTAGTGATGCCAATCATGTAATTGTACTACATATATTATATGACTTTAAATAACATAGTTAGCGGACATTTGGGAAGCGAATCAGTCCATTAAACTAGACCACTTTCCCTAAAAAAATATTTTTAGAAGCTTAAAATAATTTTTACCTCTTCATACATGAGCGATCAGTTACCAGCGGTCAGTTGCCTTAGTATGAGAAGTAGAACTCCATTTGAGTTTTTTTTTTTGGAAAAGTTGTTCAGTTCAAGGGGAGAATCACCCTCTAAAGTATAGCTAATTGAAAGTCCCCCACAGGCAGTATAATTTCCAAAAATTTCCACCGAAAGAAGTACCGGGCGGAAAGATAGTAAAATATATTTACGAGTGAAAATTAGTATCTATTCATAGCAACAGTATGGTTACAGTGCAATGCATATGTAGCTAAGCAAGCTATAATCAGGCCGCTACAGCTGCGTCTGAGGAACGAGCCAGACAGGGCTGCCAACTTAACATAAGAAGAACTATTGTTAATTAACTACAAAGCGCTCGTACCCAGTGGAGCATGCTGATCTCAATCGATCAGGAGGTTAAGCAACCTACACAGTGGCAGGGAACCTGAAGAGTGACTAAAGTGGAAATTTATCACGCGCGTTTTGTGCTTCGGAGTACCCGGCTGTCATCGATTGACTACAGTCGTTAAAACCAAGTCAGAGGCTATTGTGCAGTTTGAAAACACTGACATCGGGGTTAGCCAAGTTCGCCACATACTTGACTATACCTACACGATAAAAAGAAGAATTAATTACAGTCGATAAACCAATTCACAGGCCATTTGGAGATTTTTAAACTTTGACACCAGGTTTAGTCAAGTTTGCCATGTACTTACGCGAGCGAAAGTAAATGAAGATGAAAGCCAAACACAGCAGTGTACGAAAACTACCTTTTGGACATTTACAAAACCGAAGTTTCGTAGCCGTTACGAATGTATCATGATTCGAGATCTTTCAATTGTAACCGACATCGTCTGTAATAGCCCTCTTGTACAGACAGCAGCACGTCAGGCTATACATGTGCACTACGAAAGCCGACGCTATTACAAAAGGCATAAGGGCGACTTCGAGGTCGAATTGTATAGCCTAATATGCTGCTGTGTGTACTATTACTTTTTGTAGGTTATCATTACGGACTGGCAACCCTATCTACCGCCATATGCCGCTAGGAGCGAGCTTGCCCTTAAATTACACAAGTTCGCGAGCTTGGCGCTCCCGCTCATAATAGAGAGATATGCCTTTAATATCTGCCGGAAACGCTCGCCGAACCGTACCCGCCTTGTTTGCTTTTGCCTCGTTCTTATATTAGAAATTGTGTACTGTTTTTCTCGTAAACAACGCTGGGCTTAAAACTCCTGTACGGGGTATGGCTTTTTTGCAACAGATATTTACCACGCAATGTTGTTGGTAGAAAGGCAAATTGTAGGTACTAAATAACAAATTGTAACAAGATCCTATTGTAGTGCGCGGATGTCTAATAGGATGAAATTTTATACTTGAAATTTGTTGATTACAGTCTTAAACAATATGAATACGCTGCTTCTAACTTCTTGTTGTATTTCGGCAATCATCGATTTCCCGAATGCACACGAATTATTTATTTATTATTTGATTTATTGATTACAATAATTTAAATTTACCATGTACTTATTGTTTTTTATTTTCATTTTCACGTCTTTTATTTATTGTTATAATTTCGGAATAAATAGGTTTGCCGAGAAGTAACTAGAAAATAAGAGCATCGTTCAAGAATAAAACTTGTTGAACTTAAATGTGACACTGCATTAGACATAGACATTAACTGAAATAATAAATCACACAAATATAAAATAAAAAAAAGGAACACACTTAAAAGTAAAAAAATAATTTTTAACACTTCACAATTTCACTTGAAAATCCGAGAATTACGTGTAACGGACTGACTGGCGGGTCTGTTTTTGCTAAGTTATCCCTTACATCCTGTATAACGTACTACTATTACGTAGGTAATCTACTATTCCGCGAAAACAAAGTCGGGGACGGAAAGCAAGTCGTTTATGAGTCACAGAAAGAAATACCCATTAAATTTTTCATTGATTCTCATCTTGAACGATTGCGTAAGATTGCCTAAAACACGTTACGACTCGGGCCATAAAAAGTGACCCCCGCAAAAATTGGATGCAATTTCAATGACAATCGGTAGGGTGTCCCCACCTGGTGCCGACTCGGGACAACACGTGCCCGGCTAAGTACCTACTTAACGTAAGTGACCCCACTTTACGGAGACACTCTCAAATCGAAACTAGTGATGCGAGTTGTCTGTTTTACAGCTTCTTTGAATGTGTTCGTTTTTCAGAGAGCTTCGTATCGATACGATTTCTTTGCTCAGTTGCTAAGTTTGTTAAAGCACCAGGAGATCTAATCCTGGGGTTGTCGATTCAAGTCAAATTCGTGCCGAATATTTTTCTTTTCCTAAAATTATTTGTGAATCCGCACCCGCGTTTCAAAAATACTTAATTTATTACTGTATTTGAATATGATAATACTTTTCAAGTTACTTTCCAAAGACAGACATTTCAAGTTATTTACTAGTTTTTCTTGGTTTTAATATCTTGTCAAGATAAAGGTCCTATGCACTCACGAATTTTATTACTTACTAGCTGATGCCCGCAACTTCGTTTGCGTGTTAATTTTTTTTTGTACAGAGTACACAGATTGAAAACATCTATCTTACGTGATTTAGATTTTTACATACAAAAGTTTTTTCCCGCTAACTCCCGTTCCCGTGGGAATTTTGCAATATCCTGTTGCAACTTAGCTTTAAGTTTACTAAGGTACCTGCATGCCAAATTTCAAGCGTCTTACTTAAGCGGTTTAGATTTTTCATACAAAAGGATTTTCCCGCTAATTCCCGTTCCCGTGGGAATTTCAGGAATTCCTTTCTTAGTGCACCTTTGCGGTACCTAAGCTACGTCCCTTCCAAATTTCAAGTGCCTACGTTTAGCCGTTTAGGCTGTGCGTTGATATGTCCGTCAGTCTAGGTATAATTTCTCCCGTTTTTTACACATTTACCACTATATCTTTGCTCCTATTGGTCGTAGCGTGATGTTATATATAGCTTATAGCCTTCCTCGATAACTGGACTATCCAACACAAAAAGAATTATTCAATTCGAACCAGTAGTTTCGGAGATTAGCGCGTTCAAACAAACAAACAAACAAACAAACAAACTCTTTAGCTTTATAATATTAGTATAGAGTATAGATAATATAGCTGATGCCCGCAACTTCGTTTGCGTGTTAATTTTTTTGTACAGAGTACACAGATTGAAAACATCTATCTTACGTGATTTAGATTTTTACATACAAAAGTTTTTTCCCGCTAACTCCCGTTCCCGTAGGAATTTTGCAATATCCTGTTGCAACTTAGCTTTAAGTTTACTAAGGTACCTGCATGCCAAATTTCAAGCGTCTAACTTAAGCGGTTTAGATTTTTCATACAAAAGGATTTTCCCGCTAATTCCCGTTCCCGTGGGAATTTCGGGAATTACTTTCTTAGTGCACCTTTGCGGTACCTAAGCTACGTCCCTTCCAAATTTCAAGTGCCTACGTTTAGCCGTTTAGGCTGTGCGTTGATATGTCCGTCAGTCTAGGTATAATTTCTCCCGTTTTTTACACATTTACCACTATATCTTTGCTCCTATTGGTCGTAGCGTGATGTTATATATAGCTTATAGCCTTCCTCGATAACTGGACTATCCAACACAAAAAGAATTATTCAATTCGAACCAGTAGTTTCGGAGATTAGCGCGTTCAAACAAACAAACAAACAAACAAACAAACTCTTTAGCTTTATAATATTAGTATAGAGTATAGATAATATAGCTGATGCCCGCAACTTCGTTTGCGTGTTAATTTTTTTGTACAGAGTACACAGATTGAAAACATCTATCTTACGTGATTTAGATTTTTACATACAAAAGTTTTTTCCCGCTAACTCCCGTTCCCGTAGGAATTTTGCAATATCCTGTTGCAACTTAGCTTTAAGTTTACTAAGGTACCTGCATGCCAAATTTCAAGCGTCTAACTTAAGCGGTTTAGATTTTTCATACAAAAGGATTTTCCCGCTAATTCCCGTTCCCGTGGGAATTTCGGGAATTACTTTCTTAGTGCACCTTTGCGGTACCTAAGCTACGTCCCTTCCAAATTTCAAGTGCCTACGTTTAGCCGTTTAGGCTGTGCGTTGATATGTCCGTCAGTCTAGGTATAATTTCTCCCGTTTTTTACACATTTACCACTATATCTTTGCTCCTATTGGTTGTAGCGTGATGTTATATAGCCTATAGCCTTCCTCGATAACTGGACTATCCAACACAAAAAGAATTATTCAATTCGAACCAGTAGTTTCGGAGATTAGCGCGTTCAAACAAACAAACAAACAAACAAACAAACAAACTCTTTAGCTTTATAATATTAGTATAGATAAACTGTTTTTTTTTCAATTCGGCTCTCTCCTTAATTTTTCTAAGACAGGAGTTATTCTTAATAATGTACGTTATTCGACTATTTCTGTACAAATTGTATTGATTTGATTTAAATAAATCACACCGGCACAAATATGTACTCTGTGAAGTGTTTTCAAATTAAAATAGTTTATTTTGGTAATCATTATAAAATTCCATATGTTATTCGAAAGTTTAGGTAGGTATGTCTTACATTGGGATTTGTAAAATCCTTACGCAACTGCCCACAAAAGAGTAAAAAAATTTATTGATGGAACTCCGTGATAACAAAATTAAATCTTTTTTTTACCGATATCCGTTCTCCAGTAACAACACTGGCGCAATTTCACAGCGCGCGCCGCCAGCTGCGACCGACGCTCAAAATATAACCGTTCCCAAAAACATTCGCCAAAGAAAAGGATATTAGTCTCCGCGGACCCATAATCGAAGCCAATCGGCCCGCCAACGCACGACACGACACTTTTTTATTTATACCATTACGCATAAGGTAATATCGTAAAATATATTTTTATGGATACGTGTAGACACCTTGATTTTACAAATTGCTATTTTGATTTGTTAACTTAGGGTTGTTGGTCGTAAAATATTCAATATCTGATCTCTTGACTTTGTAAGACCCCTGCAAGATCGAACAATTTAAATTACAAGTATATCCGTCTAAACTACGGCGTTTTATGAAATGAACTATCATTTTCGAAGAAGTTTTCTTATAATTTTGTTGGTATGGTCAAAGTCAGAATAGATTTATTTATTTCTAAGAACATTAGAATGTTACTTAAAGTAAGTCAAAGTATTTTATTCCACTTCTGCTTTTACCTTTACGCCTATTCCTAAATGTGCAGTCTTCCTCCGTGAAGGCTTGTAGTTGTTATGTATTATAATTACTACTTCCACGCTTTTTGAGAAGCTACAAAAATGACTAAAAACATGTAGAGAGTTAGAATTTTCAACCAGAATGTACAGACAACAGCTTGTACTACGCACTACAAAAGCCGGCGCTATAACGAGGGAGATAAGGGCAAGATTGTCGACATATATAGCCTGATGTACTGTCATATGCACTTATAGTTACAATTATTAAAAATTAATTGATAAACGATTATTATAACATTTTTTAAAATAAGATGACAAAGGTTGAAATTTAAATTTTTCGGTATTGTCACCAATCTTAAGCCTAGTAGACTGAAAATATTAACACTCTGTACGTCTCTACTCAAAAATATTAATGAAAAATCGTGCATGATCCCTACATACTTGCAATGTATAAAACACAGGTTGAAATTTAAATTTTTCGGTATTGTCACCAATCTTAAGCCTAGTATACTGAAAATATTAACCCTCTGTACGTCTCTACTCAAAAATATTAATGAAAAATCGTGCATGATCCCTACATACTTGCAATGTATAAAACACTGACATGCATACATACACACACATACAAACATTATGGTTTATATACTTCACTATTTTGCTCTATATGTGTTTAGTTTTTAAGAACTATGGAAGAGCGGGTTCTTCTACCACAGGCAAATTAAAATTGCCTAGGAGTTCACTATTCTCCTTATAATATACAGGTTGAAAAAGAACCTCCTAGCTTTATTGAAAACCCTGAACCAGTATCACTTACTGAACACTTTTTATTTTTTTAACTTTTATTTTGGGGGGGGGGATTTTTTTTTCCTAAACGTAGACACCACTCGGGTGCACCCCCGAGCGCTACCCGCAACCCGCGCGTTCCTGGTGTAGGAGTAATGTCTACGTTTAGACAAAAATGAATTATTCCTATGGAAAAAATATATATTTTTTTTTTTCATAAATGTGTTCTTTGAGTGATACTGGTTCAGGATTTTGAATATAGCTAGGAAGTTTTTTTTCACCCAGTATTGTAAAAAGTGTTTTTCGAAATAAAATAAAAATGCATTTTGTACAAAAAGCGAGAAAAATAAGTGTGTATTCCCAGGCAGTCTACGCACACTATATCCGTTTTGGCGAACACGTTAAACACTGAACAAATATGTCTCAGTACGCAAACACCTCCAAAATTGGTTGTCAGAACACATAATGTCGAGGGAAAAGGGCACAGCTCGGCAACCCTACAACCCTTTCCCTATTCTTGACATTTTAAATTGTTTATTTGCGAACAAGTGTCAAGTTATTTATTCAGCGTTTTCTGCGTTCGGCGTTTATGTTTAAAGCGAGTACCTTGTGCTGTAATGGCTTTTTTACCTAAGCAAATAAATATATTTAGGTATCATCTACTTTATGAGTAAACATGTGTAAAAAATAATGTATTTTATTGTCTCACATGTGGTAACTGAGTATCGGATTGACGTGATGTGTGCTATTTGGTACGCCAATGACGTCACTATCTAGTTCATTTATTTTTTTCATTTACTCAGTGTACCCAACTGTCTAAAATCAAATCTTTTAATCTCCTTTACTTTATTGCGTGCTTTTGATTTCAAGCTCTCTTTTTTTCTGTTCTCAATCAAAAAATACATATATGAATTCCCAGAATCCCTAACATTATAGTTTACAGACAGATTCAGGTATAACTTACTAGTTACATCGTTGTATAAAAAAAGATTTGACCTCAAAATGTGAAAGCCAAACGAGCGCCAAATAAAACAGTATCATTGGCTTGCCAAATTGGTAATCGCTTCATAATTGAGGCTAAGTTCTAGGCCAGCGGTTTCCTAATATTATTAGCGAGTGTAGGAAAGTGGTTGGCGGGCAACCTGCAAATTGTCAGCGACCGCGACCGCGGACCACGGACCACGCGATTAGCCCTCATGGCCCGTTTTGTTTTGATATGCTCCCGCTTGTGGCCACAGACCATACCATACGAGTTGGGTGCTCCACTCGTCTCACTTTGGCCACGTTACGGGTTGAGGTCGCCCGCTCGGTGGTTTACATTTGTAGTTGGGTTTATTGATGTTTGGGATAGTTCGAGTCAGGGTCAATTGTAGAGTTTATATATTGTTTAAGATTCTCGCGGTTATTTTCACTAGGTTCAAATATATTCCTAGTACTACTAGTTTGAAACTAGTGTAAAGTTGATGGTTAGAGATGATTTTAATTTTAAGTGTGTACATGTGTATCATTTGTCCAAGGTTTCATATGATGGACTTGATAATTAGCTTAAGAACTTATTGTACCATTTGAAGGCAAATAAAGAAATATGAAATATGAAAGTATTACCAGTCATGGTTAATACACATACACAACACACCCGTTTTCCTTTGAGGTAAGCCGGGACAACATGATTAATAAATGAAATTTGTTTTTCATGAAATAAACGTAGTGAAAATAAGATTTTTTCCACAGAAAACTTAAGAAGCTGAAAAATTGCTGAGCTGTTTTAAATCCTTTCATCCAAATTATCATGTATTTATACATTCCGTTATTGATAATTCAGATTATCAATAGCAGAACGTAGAATAGTCTATAGATGTTAGTGTAATAAAGAGCGTCGTTCATCCTTTATATCGAAGAGCATTCTAACCCCCGGCACGCCGACTGTCCGTGGAAACGTCTCGAGTAAACTGTCAAAATTGGCGCGTACTGACGTCACACGCCTGCGCGAAAGAGAGCTTGAGAAATATAGGGTCTCTCGCTCGCTCCGATCGAGGTCTGCGGGTCGCGGCTAACCTTCGGCGCGAGGTTTGCGGCGGGAAAAATGTGTGTTTCGGTGTGCCGATCGTGGGCCCCCGCAGCCCCGCCCACGGCCACCCGCTAACGCGTCTTGAGCCACTTAGTCGGTAAGACGACGCGCACATTGCCAGCTAAGGCGAGCGAAAATGGGTCACCGTTTTCCCGGGAATGAGTTTTTGTTGGCGTTTTTGTTGCGAGTTTTACAGGTAGAGATGTTGGATGGTTGCTGACTGTTAATGGATGGATGGATGGATGATTGAAATAAGATTTTCTGTAGATTATAAGGATGACACGAACTAATAAAAATAGTTTTATTTCCTGATCTACCTAATTTTAAAATCGGTTTAGTCAGATTGAATAAGGATTTAGAAGTTACCTTTTCTAGTTAAATTTTGGCAGTAGGTTTTCAAATATCTTTAGGATTCGATTATTTTTGTAAAAGATACTTAGTTGGAAAAGTCAGAGGTTTAAAGCAACAGGCATACGAATGTTAGATGTTACTTATGGAAAAAATAAATAATGTAAGTCTGAATGAGGCCTTTTCTTGAAGGAACCCTTATTAGATCTTCATTTCGATAATGTCTGTGAACGCTGTCTTATTTTCCGGCCAGATATGGAGCCGCGAGCTGTCAAAATGGAGTGGGAAAAAAGGCGGGAATGCGGCGTCGCTTTATGTGAAGCTCGTCATTGCGCGGGAGAGAGAGGGTGCTATCTGGGAGTGCGGGAGGGAGCAAAACGGCGAACACAACGTGGTTTATAAGAAAACCCAAGACGTTGGGCGTGTTTGGCGGGTGGGCGTGTGGTTGCGGGCTTGTAGTGGTGTGTGGGCTAGTGTGCGTGTGTCTGTACACGACATGTGGCAACGACATGCGCGTGTGTGCGTGCTCTCGCCTGAAGCATGCTCATCCTTTTGTCAACGATACGAGCCTGTATCGGCTTCAGGCTTTAGTTATTAAAGTGCACAGTTAAATTTTACGAGGATATAAAATTTCCATTGTCGGCCGGCTCGAGCGCACTCAACTCCTTTATGCGGCGGCGTGTTGGCACAACGATATTGTTTTCATCATTGCCTTTCATTTTTAAATGCTTTTCCCTCTATTACTAATTTTCTTTGAAATTGAAATGCAAAAACCACATTTCGTAGCGTTTCGTAGCAAAGTGCTACGACGTAGTTATAAAATACGCTACATAGATAATGTTCAGGAATAGTTTTCATTTTGAATACGCGCAGATAGTTTTGGCAATGTACCAAATATGAGATTGTGGTTTAGTTATAAATTGCATTGACTTGTTATTGATGAGATATTATGCTGATCACGAATATCACCACCCTATCTCTCTTTGTGAAATTCATGTAGGGATTCTTCATTCAAGAAAAAAATTGACCAACCTATCGACACTATCGACGTTAACACTGTTATTTTCAAGTTGGGGAAGATTTTTGACTAGCATTGAGCTGATATACATAACAATGGCAGTTTATTTTGTGTTATAAAAAGACGCGTAAAGCTCATTGACAAGAAACCATTCACTCGGACTTTGGCTGAAAAGCCCTAATTACACAACTACTTAATTTTGCTATTATTGAAAATTGAAACCAATTTTATTTTCATTTATTTGTTATTTTTTTAATTCCTTTTGATTATTTAATTTAAATTGGTATTTTCAGAAAATGTCTTCATTCCAAACTTATAGAATAAATTAACATATACATATTTTATGTATTTTTTTGTTATTTTACAAACTGACTGTATCTTATAGAACGGAGATCTGGTACATAATATGGGACTGAAAATAGATAGGTTAGTCGTTAAGGTTTACAATTATTGTGATGAGCTATTGCAAATAGCTCATATGGACTACACCGAAAGTTGTACCTTTTACTAAACACAGTCATATATCTTTACATAAGGTAACCTTTCACTTAAATAAGTATCAAAACTTGTTCTCTGAAGTGGTTTCATTGTTTCAGTAAGTTCACTCCAGTTCAGTTAATTTTTGTTCCAGTACCTTTGTGTCTGAGCTCAGGTTCTTGATCGCCATCTCTTATCAGTTTTTGGAACTAATATTTTCTTATTTTTATTTTGGAAATAAAAAAAAAGATAAATCAACCTTATGACCCAAATGCTCCTAATCTGTGAATTTCATTAAAATCCTTATAGCCTATTTTGAAAAACTGATTACATACAGGGTGTAAGATACAGATTAGCAAAAACTAAAACCCTGAACTCATTCTAAATAATTTGCCAATGGCATATTCCTACGGAATTTTTTATTTTTTTCTGTTAAAAAATCAATTAATTTATTCTAATACACTGCACTTTCGTAAACACGTAAAACAAAAAGCGTAAATCACAAAAACAAGCAATGTACATCGTATTCTAGGATTACTGAAATAATGTTCTTCATAAAACTCATCCCAAGTAGCTACAAACTTCTTGCCAGTTACTCCCTTTACAAAGACCCTAATTTTCCTTGTTTCAAAAATCCTTGTGTTTTCTACTGACTTTTCATGATTTCGTTACTGTTGAATTTTTTACTTTAAGTGATTTTTATAAAACGAGTCGTATGTAGCTACAAACCATTTGGGAATTATTATTATAATTTTTCTAAATTTTTAATCCATAATTTCACAAACCTTACTTTTGTTCCCCTTGTACCTTCATTGTGACATGTGTTAATAAATTAAAAATCTCATGAAGCTACAAAAGTCTTTAAATTTTTGTTTACAATTTTCCATGTTCTAAAACTTGCATACCTTAAATCCTGAATATTTTTGTCTATAATTTCCTTTACTCCAAAAAACAAATGAAGCCTCTAACCTCCCCAAAAGTGGCGACATATGGCTGAATATAGCACGGCGAGCGTAACTATCTGTTTTAATACTTATCACGCACACAGACGCAAGTGTAGCCACGTCGGCACGTCGCCGGCGTGTTTATGTGTGCGTGACTTCTTTCGGCTCCCTTGTGTGCGGGTGAATTTCTTTCGAGAAGTAATAAGGGGACGGTTTCTTTCCCGCTAAGGTTTTAATGTCGACCACGTTTCGGTAGCGGACGCGCGCGCTTCTCGCGGTTTCGAGGAAAACTTTTTTCTTCTTAATTTTTTTTCTTTAGTGCGCTCAAGAGTTTTGTGTTCGTGGATTTTTATGAAGACGCCAATAAGTTGATTGTTATCTATTAAGGTAGGAACTTAAAACTTTAAAACTTTTCTTAATAATTTTACTTTATAACTAGTTTTATAAGTTTCTAAAAAAACCCTTTCGGACAGAAATCAGAAACCCAAAAAAAATCACAAAACATAAATCAAACTTCATTTTAATAACAAAGCATCTTACGAGATATTTGAGTAAAATTAATTAGTTGGAGGTAAAGGCAGATCCACACTGGTGCGGTGGCGCGGCGGCGGGCGTGTTGTTTTCAAACCGCAGGCTCATTAGGCCGCGCGCACACTTGCAGATAAACCGTCGCGATAGCACCGCCGCTAAACGACGCGTGGACTATAACTTTAATTGGGTTCATCTAAGTTTTGGAAAACCCTTATAGTTAGTAACGTAAAGGTAGATGTATAGTAAATGATACTTCCCTTTGAATTTTGATAAGATGAAATGTCATTTGAATTCTGTTTAGAGATAGTAACCTTTTTTTCAAATAACTTCTGTAAACATTTAATTACGAGTAAGATAACTCTCATGGCTAATTTTATAATCGAACATTATTAATAAATTAATCGATAATTTTACAGAAAAATTTTTTATGATGGAATTTAATCTTTAGTTGTTGTTTTTTTATCTGAGAGAAAAAAATCTCTATAATATGCTAGGCTACTCTACTTCGAAGTAAGACAATGTAAACAAATAATCCAACAACGTATTTAAAAAGTGATCAGAAAAAAATTCGGTCCAGTAATTATGAGTCGCAACTTTTCTGATTTTCCAGAAAATTTTATAAACTCAGCATTAACAAAAAAGTAGGAAAACTTTTTTTTCATTTTTAATATTTTATGGTAATTTTCATAATTTTTACACATATTATTTTCACGATTATGGAAACAAAGCTGTAATCTGTGCTAACTTATTTATTGTACATAATTTTTTCTAAAGTTTATTTTACTACTGCTAATATTGGTCTAAATGTGCGTCTCGACAGTAAAGAAGTTAAGCCGTGTACGCAACTTTGTCGGAAAGTAGTTCAAAAGTGCTCGCAAACTGCCATTAGAGGTGAGCGTGTGTAACGGGTCCTAACCTGTAATTGTTACGAACGAAGCACCAAAGTTTAAGTTATGACATTTTATTATTATTAAAGAGATACACGGGAAAATCTATTTTTCTAAAATACGTAATTGTGAAGTTTATTTAAAATCCACTAAATTGACTTACACTATTTACTATATTAGTAATCTAAGTGTCATTAATTTGTTTACTAATTAATTATTAATTTCTTGCTAATTGTGTATCAAAGTTGTATCAAGTTTTTGAAATATTATAAAAACGGACGTTTAGCCTGCAACACAACAAACACATGAGTTTGTTTATTAACTGATAGTAGAAGTTTTTGTGAATCTCATTAGGTTTTCGCATTACCTATGTACTCATCAAAATGAATTACGAGTATATCTTATAAATAAAATTCTCGTCTTTTATAAATATGAAAATATAATAACTACCCGACGCTCTTACGGTGAGGAACATTGTTAGGAAACCTGTACATTCAGGAGACTGAATGTGTAACCATATTCCAATCCGGTCTGGTTCCTCTGTTAGCCGGGTCAGAAAGCAGTCGCTCCACTGTAAAAACACAGGCATAGTTATAGGACTGAACAGTGACATACGCTACTTCTTACACACAAGCAGTATACAATATTTATTGCAACTTTGAACTTTAGTTAAAGTTTGGCAGACGAGACCATTTGATTTTTAATTTGTGTACAAAAGTGACAAATCGAAGTGACTGGATCACCCTCCATTTTGGAACGCTCCCTTAAAATCTCCCATACAGTGGGGTGACGCGGGAGAAAGCATTGTTCTTGTTCGACGTTTGAATTTGGAACAACATTTTGAATTTCACACGATCCGGCACCCCTTGATGATTACGACACTACTTGGGTTTAAAGAAAAACAATTGCGACGCGTAAAATATCTTCTATGAGAAATAAAAACCAATTGTGCAATTAAATGTAGGTACATATGTATCTGTACTAAGAGCAAAATATAGCTCAGCAGAAGTTGGCGTTTCAGCGAAAAAATTACCCCTTGTAGTCGATCATAGTTATGGGTATATTCTACCATTTGAGTATTTGTTAAGTTGTCAATCAGAAGCGAATATTACGGAAAACATTTTGAACCTTCGATGGCTTGGAATAAGATTGATTTTTAAATAGCTGGGTTAAAATTGAAAATGCACAACTGGCTTCCACTATTTTTGATTGACTTTTTAACCAACGTTACATGCAAATGTAAGTAGGTAAGAAAGGGACAGATGATTGATCACCTTTTATAATACTCTTGATTTTTAACCAAACATGCTATATATTTTATAGGCACACTATGTACTTTTCCCAAAGTGTCTTAAGTTTTGTTTTCAGAAGACTAGGTTTTTATTATTTTTTTCCATTTGGAAATGTTTTTCATAAAAGCTTTTTTTTGTATGCCTATGTTGAATTTTTCTTATACACCATGTAGTGTAGAGCCTTTTAGAACCATTTCATTCCAAAGTGGTCTCATAATCAAAGTATTTCTTGAGGCCCGCTCGTACCCCAGAAAGGGTCCTTCCCGCCAATATTGGTGACAATAAACAACATTGCGCACAATCAAGCAGTGAAATAAGAATCGCGAAGAATGCGTCGGGACTTGTGACGTCATTTATTAAACCCGCCCCGAGGTCTGCACGCCATCCGATTAAATTAAAGGTTTTATTCTGTTTGAAGTGATAAGAAAGTAGATTTAATGGATAAAGTATTTTTAAAGGAAAAACAAGTCGTGGACAAAACGTAGTCGTTCACAATACCTTACTGCCCACACGCATAATTACACATTGCAAAGCACAAGCTTATAACGACCAAAAATGTAAGAAAAACAGTTTTTGCGCATGTTTTACGCAGTTTGTAATTTATTTATTTATCGAACCTGCTCATGAAATTTCACGAGGATCGGTTGAGAAATGCGACCTGTAGAGTAGAACAGAGCTTCATTCAAGCTTTGCACTTGGTCAGTCAATTACGACACAACCTGAAAAAAGGATAAACAAACACATTTTTCAATTTTTAATATTCGTGAGAAAGTTAGGATAAGAATTGAGGGCGTCGGTGATCTAACGGTTATAGGGGGTCGAACTCGTAAGCGAGAGGTACCGAGTTCGATTCCAAGTGCCACCATGTAACAATCACTCGGTTTTAAGTTATTCACATTAGTTGCACTCTAACTCATGCTTTACGGTGAGGGAAAACATTGTGAGTAAATCTGCACATTCAGGAGGCTGAATGTGTAAATATGATCCAAACTGTCTGGTTTCCCTGTTAACAGGGTCACGGAGGTCAGGTGGCAGTTGTTCCACTGTAATAACTTGACCTGACAACTTTTGAAACATAGTAGCATATCTCGAATAACAAACATGACTAAGCGCTTGGAAGAAAAAAGAAGTACAGTTGATGAAACGTAAATTTCATAGTAGGTTTACATTTACTTCATAGAAGTGAAAAAAAAGTATTTGTTTTTTACTGTACTACATAAATTTTCCCCATAGTTGTGTCGTAAGCTATTGTAATAAGAGCGATTTTGCAATCTAATAATGTCATCTAAATTTAAGCTTAATCAGGGAAATATTTTCTTGAGATGTAAATAAACCTATCGATCGGCACGTAAACCTTTCGCGAAAATAATTCCAGCGTGCGAAAAGCCACTCGAAAATTCAAATTAGAATGCCTTACGAAGGAAGCAGGGGTTAAAGTACACAAATCACACAGTAAATATTCTAACAATAACAAACACAAAATATAAATCTGTTTATTGAGAAAAATATTAAGAACATAATAATGTTCGACGCGAAAGTGTCCTATAATCCATGCGGTTTGGTAGGCTCTGTATAATGCAGTCTGGTTCGCGTCCATCCTCCTATCCAACACAAAACAGCTTGCTGTATTTCGTCGGTGAATGGGAGTACCTGTGACTTAATAAGCATTTTCTGGGTTACCTCGCTCCATTGTTAACCTCATCTATGACCTTGGTCAAGTCATAAATTGATGCAGCACATAATAAAAAACAAAATAAAATGCATAAAGGAATAGTAAGGCTTGAGAGTAGCATAGGCTTCTATTCCACGCGAACAAAGTTTTTCTTACTGTACAATAAATATCAGGCCAGAAGGGATAACTTGAGGGCTTTAATGTTCTCTTATTAATTATTAAGACGCGACCGTGCGTGTTATTAGCTGATTTACGCGCCATAATGATTCTGCATTATTCATCACTGAATCTGCCATCGTATTGTGGAAAATGTATGGGGAACACTATTCCATTTATGAGGAAAATTGTAAAAATTAGTGCATCAACAATATTGAAATGATTCAACAACAAAACACAATTACAACAAATTTTGTGACAAAATACTTTTAAAACAAAAGCTCTTCTGCATAATTATTAAAAGCGCTTGTTATCATTTGTTTTTGGGCCTCAGTGTTCTTATGTATAAGTTATGTGTCTAAACCAAAGAAATTGAAACCACACATTTCGGGTATGTCGCGATAGAGCAATTTTTTGTGTATAGAAAAGAGATTTTTATCTCTATTTCTACGATATTGTAGACTTAACTTTTTGCACAACTTTTTATCATCTTGGTACTACGGAAGAATCACTTTAAAACTCTTTCCCCACTCACCACTGCTACCTTTTAAAGGACTGAATTCTCAATTGGACAATTAGAGGTCTAAATGTGAAATGGACATTGGACGTCCAAATCTCTACCAGACATAGCATTTCCTTCAGCCTGACGCCTGGTGACTTCAAATCAGTCGACCAGACTGTCTTGACTCAATACACACGCCAAACAAGCAGTAGGTATCCTTAGGTGAATTAAATAAATTATTGATAATAACACTAAAATTAAAAAATTTGAATCACCCCCGACAGTCGATTGCTCATAACTTTTAGGCAGTTGAACACATTTTCATGAAACATGACTAGAACACTCGGGATAAAATTATCTATGACACAAAAAAAAACTAAACGAAAATTTAGTTCTAGCCACCACCCGCTTTGCTTTGTTACCTCTCGGAAAATATTCTAGCCTTAAGGTTGTCTGGAAGAGATTGCTACCTTAGCAATAAGTCCGCCTTTTTGTACATTCTACATGCTTGATTATTTATGTTCATTTACTTTGGTGTGCAATAAAGTATATTTCATTCATTCATTCATCCATTTGGGAGCTACGATACACAGATACACAGACAGACACGTTAAACTTATAACACGCCTCTCTTTTTGAGTCGGGGGTTAAAAAAACCCGGAGGGATATTCCACTAATCAATGGCGTGACAATGGTCGCCATTTTATCAATTCAGGTGGCGGAATAGGAATTTACCCATATTTCATACCTTTGATGACGGCTGCTTTAACTGACGACGCCACCGCACTAAATGTCAAGTTGGTTGCTTAGTAGTTTGCAACATAACGTTCGGTTGGCGGTGGCGCTGTTGGTTATGGAGGTTTTCATAAAATGTATGAGGTTTCGACAGTTCTTAATTTTACCACCTGAATGGGTAAAATGGTCACCACCGTCATTCAACCGCCATCGAGACGCCATTGATTTTATTGAAATAGACGTCCTGATAGCAGTTCATTAATTCAAATTTTGAATAATTCTAGTGGAAATGTTTGTCTAAACGTAGCGTGGACAACCAAATGACGCAGTAAGCATTTTATTTACCCAACGATGCCTGATAAACACACATTGTCGGTTATATTTTTGACTATGGATAAAACAATAACAAAGGCAATATTGTGCTTTGTATTAAAACAATTTCTATGGTAATTTTATACTTTTCCATACAAAGTCATTCTGATTCTTTCCCACCATTGTAGTTTTTGTGAGTAAAGCGACATTTTTTTTCCTTTAAATATCTTAATTAAACACAAAGTGTTTAAGTTTGTACGAATGTTAAGCAATGAAAAGAAGTTATAGTAGAAAATTAAAAGAAACTATAGCTTTTTTATAAGGCAACTGAGACCGCTTTTGGAGTAGGGTTTATTGCAACCCTTTCTATCTTTGCGGAAATATGATGAGATTTATACGAACATTACTGCTTGTTAACACCATTTACGGCAATGTATTGGACGTCTTGGCTCCTATTTGAATGTCGGGCCCACGTAGGCCGGACACGGTCGGATATTACATTTGCTAACCCATTTGTATCCGTCCTCAGGGAGAACTGACTATTCGAAGGATAGTTAAGGAGAAGGACTGTTTAATTTCACATTTGTGATGTATATATGTATGCTATAGGCTCTTTGTGAAATATAGTAAACTAGACTTCAGGTCAATATAGTAAACTGTGGGATATATATATTACAGCCTGGAAAAGGACATAGGCTACATTATAATGTAGCCTATGTCCTTTTCCAGGCTGTAATATATCTCTGTACCAAATTTCATCAAAATCGGTTCAGTAGTTTAGGCGTGAAAGACGGACAGACAGATAGAGTTACTTTCGCATTTATAATATTAGTATGGATAGTATGGATGAGTTTATAGTGTGTTAAGTCCCATACGCAAAAGATAACGATAAACCTTTCGATATGACTTTCTAGGTAAGTAACTATAAAATCAAGCGTTCCTAAATGAATGAAATAAATGTATTTACTTATTATCATTTTTGATCGAGCGAGCACGAAGCGCGAGAAAAGCGTCTCTGTTTCAACTTGGGAAAAAAAGCTTTTTTATATCCAGATAGCTGGCTGTCTTTCCGGATGTTCTCCTCTCTTGTAAGAAGGTTCGATAATTATAAAGAACTTTTGGTCTTTTGTTTTTTTCTCGTATTTCAGCCTATTTGAAAAATTGTTTTGTCTTTTAGTTATTAAGCAGCTCGAGCATAATACGTATCAAACTCGCGCGGTACGCCACTCGGCTGACGGTGAAACTTCACTTTGATTGCGTTGCCAATGTTGATATTTTGACATAGAATGAGCACATCGTACTCGAGCTGCAGGTCATTGAAGCAAATAAATCTTTTATCTATGTATCTAAAAGCGTTGACTTGCGAGATCTGTAGATAGCGGAGCCACTAGTTTAATAGGTGTATATTCATATTTTCTCTCTCGGTAGAGTTAATTTGTTTGTAGCGCCTACTGTCTACTGTCCAGTGCAATCATTATCAGTGTCCCTCATCCCCAAGGAATGCGTGTGATTCTCTGTTCAGTGTCCAGCTATTGATGTCGATGGATTCCCTTTCTAAATTGCCCCGTAATACATGTAAAGGGATCGTTGCCTTTGTCCTTACAAATGTGACGCGAACACTATGCGGAGTTTGAGGTAATTAAACTACGTGTTACAAACATGACACACTAACACACACATACACACTTACGATATTGTCAACTCACGTTTATCAAGATGTTTGTTATAGTTAAACTCGTAAAAAAATTGATCCAAACATAATATAATATTCAAATATTTAAAAATATTAAAAGCTATTATTTCACATCATATTCTAAAAGATTAAATACCAACAGAATTTCATTTTAAAAGAAAAAGGGTAAAATAATTAGGACCGAAATATCCATACAAATGGTTCAAAAGAAAATATCCGGGTGTATCGGGGCGTGAAGTTTTTATTAAAAATATTACGAATGGAGTCACACAGCCTGGGTGTATTGTATCTTTACCCGGCTTTTTCTTTTAGCTTAAGAACCTTTGACAAAAATACGCATATTAAAATAGGTTAAACCAGTTTAAAATATTCTGAGTTTATAATAACTGCACATTTAATTTTTTCCCTTAATTGGGGATGTGCGTGGAACAAAACATGTAGGGATCTTTGGAGTTTTGGAGGAAGTTTATGTCCAATTAAGTATGTGATTGGGCCTTTTTATAATTCGAACGGCATGGCATTTCGAAATTTGAATTACCATTGCCTCCTATATTCTCAGCTTTTAGTAATACTATTACATAGGAAGCAATGGTGATACAATTTTGCCGTGCCGTTTTAGAATTATAAAAAGGCCCAATCAGGCCACGAAACTGAACAACTTTCCCCAAGGAACATAGGTCAAAAAATTTTTTTTTTGCCGTCAGCTGATTTACTTTTGTATGGGCAGTTGAATTTTTTTTTAGAAATTCTATAGAGGTTCCTTATGGGGACAATCACCGCCTTAAGTTTTGGTAACTAATTTGGAGCCAACCAGTTTTATATTATAGTATATAAAAGTTACAATAATTTCTTTTTAAAACGAATGTTTTACACAGACCTCCTGCTCTATTAAAGGGTGGAAGGGCCGCAACGACTCCACACTTGTAGCCCCCTGCCCCATCGTGCATGTTCTATTATTTACGATCTACCCTTTATGCATGTTGTACTAAGATTTTATTGCTCTACTATTCATGAAGCAAATCCTATGCAATCTCAGAATGGGTAGGAAACATTTTCTAAAAATCTCTTTTCGAAGCTAAAATCCTAAAATCAATTAAATTTTTTAGTATTTTTTTTTAATACAGGGAGGGTTCGAAGGGACAGCTTATACTTAACTGGTGGGGTTTACGAATAACTATCATCGACTACAAATCAGAATGGGTATTTTTTCCCTTGTATGTATATTAGGTAACTTTAAATTAGCTAGCAAAACTTTAGGGGATGATTTCACCCTTAAAACTGAAAAACTTTCCTAAAGAAACCAATAATATGATAATTAAAAAATAAAGTTAAATCCGTCGATCTCGCTGTGGATTGAATACAGTCATTGAATTTTACACTAATTAGATTTTAGGAAAATTTAGTCCCGGGATTTCAGCTACCTAGTGGTTTGAGCGTGAAAGAGTAACAAACATGCAAACATACCTACATCCATACACCCTCACAAACTTTCGCATTTACAATATTAGGAGGATACTTATTAAAATCACTTACTTGGGTTAACCAATAGGTCTACGACACGAGCGCGTGACAGTGTGTGGACGGCAACAATTTTAAATGAAGGGTTCAAGTATTCGTTTTAGTTTTGTTGTTTTGTATGAACGTAACATATCTCCTACACGGTAAGGAAGGTTGTCCCTAAAACATGATCAAACAAGTAATGAAGTAACCCTGCACCAAGGCGTTCAGTGCAAATAGTCCGACACTCGAGACGGGTGCGATTGGGTTGTAAACCTAATTCTGATATCCGGAGGGTTACCGTGGGGTGCCGACACATCTTTCACATCCTTCACGTGTACGTAAATACGTAAACGATCGCTTACATTGTTTGACAATTGATCTCTACTCGCATTCGATCGATTGGCTTGAATGAACTAGTAAACTTTTAGATTATTCCTTTACTGAGATTGGAAAAAGTACGATTGTGGGCGCCATTTTTCCGAGCCATTTTTTCAAAGAGTTGAATTTAAATTAATCATTGTTTGTTCAGTTTTTCTTCAGCATATGAATCTGATCCATGGACTTTAGGTGTAAATAAATTATAAAAAAGGATGACTATAAATAAGCGAAACTTTAGAGGTGATTCTCATGAAACTGTACAACTTTCCCCAACGAAACCTAAATGAAATTGTCAAAAATATATTTCAACTTCAAATTCAAATATAAAGGCAAATCAGTTGATCGCATAAGTTTTATGGAGAGGGGAAAATATTTTTTCGTAATTCGATCTATTATGAACAAATACTATCCCCTGTTTTCCTATTAACGCTAAAATGTAGTTTTTGTTACTCTCAGACTCTCCAAGCGTTTCTGTGTAAAAATGAACTCAATCCGGGCGTCTGTTCCACTAATCAATGGCGTCTTGATGGCATTTGAATGACAATGGTGACCATTTTATCCGGGTGTCGAAATCTCATAGACTTGTTGACAACCGCCCCGATCAGCATCGCTACCGTCAATGTAACGTTGAGTTTGAAAAGAGATTTTTACAAAACGTTTCCTACCCATTCTGAGATTGCATAGGATTTGCTTCATGAATAGTAGAGCAATAAAATCTTACCAGGCAACTTAACATCCAGTAAGCAATGATGACCCCAGTCTAGGTAGCTGTCATCAAATGTAAGGGGTTAGATAGTTCTAAATTTCGCCACCTGAACTTCTTCCATGCTGGACTGGGAGTGAAAGAAAAACACAGAATGTGCCAGCTAACTGCTCTTCCCAGGTATACAGCAAAAGTCTGTAAGAGGGATGCAAGAGTTTTGGTGTATAATGGGCGAAAGGCTGACCACCTCTCACCATTATGCAACTTGTTCCATCTGACAACCCTCATAATTTGTGTCAAACGTGGCACGTAGTGGTTCTAGAACCACTAATGCTCTGCCTACCCCGTTAAGGATTATAGGCTTGAGCGTATTTATGTATGTATGAATGAACGGATGAAGTGATCGCCACTATCATTTCACCGTCATTGAGATGCCATTGACAAGTGGAATAGAAGCCCAGATGTTTCATTACGACTTGAAGGTTCTAAAAAGAACAGCATACTGTTACATTTAAAATTATTATGAAATATTTTTAAATCATCAGTCAGGGGCATGTGATTTTTGCCTAAAAAGTCACAGTAGCAGTAAAACCATTACGCCAATAAGCCGGTCATAAAAGATCTCTCTTATGTTGCTAATATTCGCTCCAAAAGGGGCAGTACACTCAGGTTCACCCCTTTCGGAAATCGGAATTAGGTTTACATGCCAATCCGCTATCGAATAACGGGCTATTTGTACTAAAGATGCCCAAAGGCATCTAAGGTGGTTCTACCCTACTTTGAAGACCCCAGTTTGTTCTAATATGAACCTTAACATTTCGGTATAAGGTATATTTGATATGTTAACGAGAAATCTTGTACAAAATTGTAAACGTTATTAACTGTAAACAAGGCAAGATGTTAATCAAAACAAACGAAAATGAACATTGAACTTTTTCGTTTAAAGTTGGACTAGATATTAGCTTAGTACATAATGTTCCTAATAGATTCAATAAAGGAAATGGTCAGTAGTCGTATAAGTCCGCGAGAGTTTCACTAAATCATTAGAGCAAGGCCAAGAACATTAAAGTAATAAACGCTTTCTGATTCATCTAATGATACTAGAATCAGCTCTTCTTAAAAAGGCAAATGTTTGGGAAAAAAGGGGGAGGCCTTTGCCTAGTATTGGGACAGAGTAGGCAAGACAAAAAAGAAATGTTTGGCCCTGATGATACACATTATGGCCCCACATCGGTGATGTCAGATATTTGATGAAGTGTTTTTTTAATATTTAGTATTTTTTTTACGTAAGGTTTTACGCAGTTAATAAAACGTAACAAGCTCTCATATCATCCGATGATGGTGACATCATGCCAAACTTAGAAAGTTACACCTACTTCAAAACATTAATATCCCGACAGACATACAATATGACAATACGCTTTATTGAGTTCATTCAAGTAGAGTCGCTGATTGTGCGTCTCTGTGCGTCGCTCTGTGCGTGCGACTCACTTTGAAGTGAAATTGTGCAGCTTCCGGCGTCAGTCAATAAGTGAACACCTTTGAACACTTCAAAAGTTATCTATTTCTTTGTACCACGCCTCACTTGGCGATAAACGGAGCAGGCATTCTGTTGAGATTATGTTGGATATTACTTTAGTGCATACTTCTACATATTTTTGTAGCTGGTTACTAATTTTTATTTACAAAAACATTTTTTGGTTACAACACAATAATGTTGGTTGAAAATACTAGGGGATCTTCAAGCAACATTGTCGTTTTGAAATTGGCTACCATACAACTTTACTTCTTAAATCTTTACACTTACCATCTATTATAATCATTATATAATATATTATAATCTAAAGCTTTTTATAAACTTTGAGGAGTTATCCAATGGTTTACCGAAAGCTGTATATCTAAAAATACTAAAGTGCGTTGTCACTAACCGATCATCGAACAAAATCTTTTTCACAAATTTTTGTTCTTTTTTCAGATATTCCCCATAGAAGATGTCCGCACTACTTTCACCACCATTTCAACATGGAAGCCTCCAACTATCGTATACAAACCGGACTGTCCGAGCTATGTGACGGATACTGTGGACTGAAAGAACAAAAGTGATGTTCGAGTGAAGTTCTTAGTGCTTGTAGTATAGAAGTGTTTACTGACAATGCATTTGTCGAGTGAAGTGAGCTCGACAACGAGTGGGTTGGGCCATGAGGCTCCGTCCTCGAGCTACGGCGGGGGTCTACCCAGCCAGCCTTTGACCGCTGAGCTACTTGCCGAGCGGACGCTGGAAGGGTTGCTAGCAGACCATCCTGGAGAACTAGTGAAGACTGGTAGCCCGCATGTGGTGAGTGCTGTTTGTTATTTTGGATTTAAAAATGATTTGAGTTAGTATGTTTTTTTTAGTTTCCACCTGCGATCTGTGAACAAAAACATTAGATATCAATTATACTAGAAATTTTTCTTGTTTGGGTTCATAATTACAGGCGTTGGTGTGGTTTTTCATCATTAGATCCATTTTGTATAAAAATCAACATCGATTCAAACCAGGGCTTGAATAACCGAAAAAATATCGGTTAAAAAGGTTAGCGGTATGACGTCATACCTTTAAATTTTAGGTACCCGTAAATAACGGTACCGTTATTTTCCGGTAGCTAAAAATTTCGGTAGCGAAATTATTTGATACCGCTAAGTAACGGTACCGTTATTTTTTGTGGTACATAAATTAATAAATAAAGGTTTTCTTTACACCCCACCGCTGCCGGCAACATCGCGCTGGCGTTTTTTCGGTATACCGAAATAATTTCGGTTACGGTAGCGATAAAAATAAAGGTATAATATTATTGTAAAATTATAAAGATATCGGTTAAGGTATCGGTATAAAACGGTAGCGTAACCGTAATTCCTAACCGTTTTGACTCTACCTTTATATTGATACGGTATTGAAATTTTATACCTGTACCATACCGTTATACCTTAACCGTTTTCAAGCCCTGATTCAAACCTGCGATGTTATTCCGAATTGTAAAAACAATACAATACAAAATCCTGAAAAGTCTGAGTGAATAGGCCTTCTTGCTACAACCTAGACCGCATCTTCGCCTCTGGGCTAGATTGTGGTCAAGAGCAAACACAATATGCTTAAAAAATAGAAAAGTGATTTTCACACATCCATTATATTTTATCAGTATTCTGTTATTTCAGGTATGCACAGTCCTGCCTCCTCATTGGCGGTCCAACAAGACGCTACCAGTGGCCTTCAAAGTAGTAGCCTTAGGGGACGTCGGTGATGGAACCCTGGTCACCGTCCGCGCCGGCAACGATGAAAACTGCTCCGCTGAGCTCAGGAACTGTACTGCTGTCATGAAGAATCAAGTGGCCAAGTTCAATGACCTCCGATTCGTCGGCAGGAGTGGGCGAGGTGAGCTCTTGATTTATTGGTTGTCATTTTACAAAAGACATTTGTTTTGTCTTGTCTTTGCTTGCTCTGAGCTTGTTTTTAGGCACATCAAGAGAGAGCGGACAACACCGCGGTCCTATGTCAAAATGTCAACATTGACAACGCCATAGGGCGAGCAAGCTTTTGCGCGGGTCCCTCTCGCAATCAAAGTGAAGTTTCAGCGTGAACCGAGCGCGAGTTTGTCGTTATCGTGCTAGAGCTGCTGAATGAGAATTATCTATCTATTTAAGTATTGTCAATGTATTATATGAATGTGTATATTATTTATGTAGCATTTCGTATATGTTACATTTTGACAGATTTTAAGTCGTAATAGAAATAATATGCTTTTAACTCTAAAATTAAAAAAAATTGGTATCACCCCCGAAGTTCAATTGCTTGTAACGATTATTTAAAAACCATTCCGATTACGTCAGCTTTCAAATAAAAAAATCACATCGAAATAGTTCCATTCGTTTAGGGTTTTTAACCGTGTGGTGATCAGTTGAGAATAACACCACCCCATCTCTTTCCGTGGGTGTCATAAGAGGCGACTAAGGAAACACAAATGAGACCTGCCTCCTAGTAATCCATCCCAGGCAACGACACTTCATTTTTTTCTGAATCTGAGGTGTCGTCCTATGGTCTCATGCGGTGTGGTAGGCTCTGTAAAGGGCCGTCTGGTTCGCGACCACCCTCCTACCGAAGCCCGACGCCAAACAGCTTGCTGTGTTCCGTCGGTGCGTGGGAGTACCAGTGCATCGTCGACCTCATCTTTGACCTTATGGTCAAGATTGAGGTCAAGAGTTAACCCATCTTATAAAAAAAAGGAGCCACGATGACACAGACAGAAAAACAGATACACAGTAAACGAAACTGTTATCCAACTCTAAAAAACAAAAACACGGACTAGAAATATGTACAACATTGTACAGTGTACCCATAAATAAAACCTCCCTATTACAGCAGGCTCTCAAAAACATCCCCAGGCTGTGAATATTTCAAGAAAGTCTTTGTACAAAATTAAGTCAATGAGGGTAATTGATGCGTGTCTTTGGTGTACGAAGATCTAAGCAGCTTACTTATCAATAAGGAGATTAGGTGCTCTGGGGAGATAAGCTCGGATTTGTCGTCATTGTTTCGATATTTTATTATGTTGGTAGCTTTTGTCCCGATGCGTAACGATTCTTTTATGAACGGAAGATACTTATAGCAAAGATGATTGCAGTCGGATTTTATTTATTTACAAAATCACTTTTGTTGCAAAAACAAAAAACTTTTAGGAATTATTATATACAAGAATATACACTTAAGTCCATACCTATTGGGGTAGGTAGCTTCTAGCGGTCATAGAGTAACTAGAAGCAATAATAAACAAAATATTCTAAGGATTGGTTAGTGCAACATATATATATATATAAAGGTGGTTGGCTAACCGTTCATCCACAATTCAATTAAACCCTTGATTTCCTTTTACTGACTCTTAAAGTACACCTGGGTAGAGCTGGCAGCGGGAACACATTTTGTTTTCTTCCCCATTCCTTGAAGTTCGTGATATAAAAAAATATTATTCTTGAACCCCTTGATGCTCTGCCTACCCCGACGGTTATTTTAATTTTATTTTATCGTGTAGGTTTAATCAAGTCTGTGTCGAACTTGATTAAGCCTGGTGTTTGAATTTTCAAACCACTAAATGGCCACTGGCTTGGTTAACGACTGATCAATCTTAACGTGCCGTCCGAAGCACGGAATTGCTCTTGATAAATTTCCTCCTTGGTTCATCACGTTGCTTAACCTCACTGATCGGTTGAGGCCACCACTGGGCTCCCCACAGTGTTATTATATGTGAGAGTGTATTAACAGAAATATGATGATTTCCTTACCCTATTTTGGCAACTACACCTCAACAATGACCTACCCAAACGTGAAGATTTGCTTCGTGTAACATATAACCGTGTAGTGCGGCTTGTATTGACAAGCCAATGCTGTAAATCTTCCTAATAAAAAGAAATTAAAAAAAATTCTAGACTATAGCGTAATTTGACGCTTTGCAAACGATAATTAGCGTTGCAAGCTGATCTAACACGCGAAGGGATAAGAAAGTGCAAGGAAAGTGCGGTCAAACACACTTAAGCGGTCAACTGACGCACTTATACCACTTCGCAATTACTGCAATGTTATCGATACGTAATAAGATACCGAAAGAAGTACACAGACCAGCACATGAGGTTACCCCGATTCATTGAAAAACCGTTATTATCGCAACAGCACAGAGTGCACGCATCAGAAACCGGTCCTCTTTACGTATTAGCGACATGTGAATGTCTTAGGTTCCGCGGATCTTATAATTGTTTGTTTTATAAAAGTTTTGTTAAGTAAAGGGGTGGACGAATATTATTGTGCGCCCCTTTGCATTGACACCTATCAAAAAGACCAAATATTATTTTATACCTATGAGTCTAACAAGTATCTGTTTATATACTCCTGTCATATGTTCATATTCCACCCAAGTATAATTTCATTGATATACTCTTAGCTATCTTTTAAGAGAGGCCCGTGCTTTGGTAGAGACGTAAATGAGAGGAAAAATAGAAGGCCGTAGCCATAGAGAAAAAAAAATCCTACTATAGCAACCTATTTAAGTGCGTTTAAGGTGTTGAATCCATTTCATACATGTAAGTATGGTGTCAAAAGTGGCAATTTATCACGAGCGTTTCCGTGCTTCGGAGGGTACATTAAGCTGTCGGTCTTGGCTTTTGTCGATTTCCAGTCGTTAAAACCAAGTCAGATGTCATAGTGCGATTTGAAAATTCTGACACCAGGGTTAGCCAAGTTCGCCACACAATTGACTATACCTACACTACACGATAAGAAGAAGATACATGTAAGTGTATTCGTCGGTATCATTTCGCGAAACTGCGGTGATCGATCCAAATGAGCAGTGAACGAACAAACTTAAAGTTTGGGGTCGCAAACACGAAGGAACAGCGAACTGGAAACTTGCCTCGCATCTCATATTCAAATAGTGCAGGGGAGCTAACGAACGGGGTGGGTGGAAGAGAGATGGTGAAACACAGAAATAAAGAGATAGAAAGAGGGGGGTAGGGTAAGAAATATCAACTAGATCCCGCTGCTTGACGAGGGCGGCACGTCAACTATTGTGTCAACTTGTAAGATAACTGCGAACAAGGGCTTAGTCAACTAGGTCAATTTATACGGAGACGCTTTGAGAAAATTTTCCTGGTCTGTTTTCTGTTTTAGAATTTTTAAAATTTTTGGTAGTAGTGACTTTGTGGACTATTCTGATGTTAACTTCAGTAACACTAGCAAGTATTACAATATTTCAAAAACATTTTACAGCAATTCAAAAACTCAAACAAAATCTTAAACAAGATTTTCAATAATTTATTAAGGTGTTCTTAAAGCAGGAAAGACTCATTCACGCCCTAAACCGGCTGCTTCCTCATTAACTTTTCCTTAAACAAACAAAAGCTTTTGGCCATCGTACTTACACGAAAAAACCAATATAGCCCCGAGCGGCGGGAAAGTGGAAAAGAAGTTAAGAGGTGTCTATTTGTCACGTTCCTTCCTGAATAACGCTCTGCTTTCCAATTAAGGGTAAGCGCTCTCTTTGTTTATCTTAAATTGCGAGAAAATCTCACTCAAATTATCGAGCAAAAAGACAAAGGGGAGATCGGTGCCCCGCGAAACATAACTTTTGTTTCGTTCCGGGAGAAAAAGTTGCGTATCTGATGCGGAGAGACGGAGAGGGCGGGGAATTTTTAATAAGCGAAAAATTTAATGAGGGAGCACTTTTTGCTTCACTGTGTCAGTCCGTGGGACGGACAGCTCGCCTTTTAGATTTTAGACCGTAATTATTAATTACGCCGTGACCCTCAGTATTATCTAGCTAAAATGTTAAGGTTGGCGAATTTTTCTACACATTTTTTGGTTATTGTGTTATACACACCAATCCAGCCCCGCCACTTCAAAGGTGATTGAATCCAAATTACAAAATGTAAATAAGTAATGCGTTGACTAACTTTACGGTATAATTGAAATTTTCTGCAACTGAAGCACAGATTAAAACCATCTCTCCATTAGGAAAGTATTTCCAATTTTAATTAAATGTAAAAAAAAACAAAAAAACTCATTTGTATTAGTTTCTCTTAAAAGTCTTAATGAACCAACCAGGAAAATCTAATATTTCACAAAAAAAAAACAAAAAAAAATCTTTGTTTTTTTTCAATAAGCCGCCGAAATCCTCCCTAATTTAAGGGCTGGTTGTCTCGTTAGGCGCTTATTACCGCTGCAGCCAAGGGACAATTTGCCGCGCCAGTAGTCAAGACGCGACATTCTAATCGATTGATTGACCCCACCTACACCTTGCGGATAAAAATACGGGGTCGTTTTCCCCCTGTCTCCTCGTGCGTGGATTTAATTGTGTCTCGGTTCCAAGTGTCTACTTTTAGTTTAAACGTTGAGAACTTGGTAAAACTGTCATATAGCTGAAAGGACTCGGAAAATCTCCTAAGAAATAATGCCGCTGTAGCTACATTTCTGTGAAAAACACAAACATTTCTGTGAAAAATAAAGAGTTCGAGAAGTTCTTTACTGTATTATAAAGATACTTTTAAAAATCTTAGTCAAATAGACGTTTAGGTAAAGCTCAAAGTTTTGCGAAAGCTAACTGTAAAGTTTATATACCAATAGTAGAAGTTAGTCGTCGGGGTTAGTTTGCCGTCCAGTCAGTAATTGATAATTAGTACTTATAGAAAATGTATAGGATATGTTTTCAGGATTGTACTTTTGCCTCCGGTCCACGAAGCCTTAAAGAACACAATGCAGCACTTAGCTTCCTACGCAGCAGGCGGTAGTTAACCCAACAATGTTGGTAAAACGAGACAATAGGCCCCTTTACCCTTGGATATTATTTTTGTATGAGCCGCGGGAGCCTCACCTTTCGTTATTAACTCAAGAGCCCCTTTGATGCACTCCTCCCGACTAGAGGTAATGATTTTAAATTCGCCCTTTTATACAACCTCATAGATATGTTATGGGGCTATTCCGGGTACAAATTAGCATTTGAGAGGTTAAATTATGATAATGGCTTATATGAAGTATCGTTTGAGATTTTCTGTTTATGGTGGTTGTGAATGGGATTAAGTGTTTCAGTAATGAGAATTTTAATGTATACTGGTACAAAGAAAAAAAAAGAAAATAGTAAATGTTAGTCAAATTAAACACTCGAATTGATTGCCTAGAGTTATTGAGTTTATTTGTGACAATTTAGTACCATATGCGGTAAATATTAATTTATCATTGCCTAAAATAAGCATGGAGCGTTCTCATTAAGAAAATATTAAGCTATGAGTAATCCTATATACTTTGAGTAGCGAGACTTAAAACGAGAGCCGTCGCCACAACTAAGAAGGGGCGTCCATTTAAATTTTTATTAATTTAGCCAAGATGCAAGCCCGTGCAAAAAATTCATAAGCGAAATTGAGACGAGAGAGCGAGACGTTGTCATGGTAATATCTTCAAGGAAAGAGGGGGACCGAATGATTTTCTTTACACTTTTGCTCGACTTTTTCAAGTTGTTCTCTTTCCGTTTTTAATTATTGAACCACTCATTCCTAATTATTGTTATTAGCGCTGGGGAGAGTGGTGAAAATTGAGGGTCTCGGCGAGTGATATTGACCGCCTGTGAGGTGGTCCTTAGGGAGATTTTTAATTGTACCCGCTTTGACTTTTCCTCTTGTTCTTTGAAACGCTTCAGTGAACTTGGATTTTATGGCATCTCACTTCTATTCAGCCGGTTTTATTAGTGAGGGAGTTTTGGTTTGTATTTTGGATTTTGTCTATGTACTCGTATAAATTTGCATATGTTATCTATACAGTCTGCTTTATGATTCTGCCATCTGCGTGAAGCATGTAGTCAATCCGCTAATGTCCCTAATGCGTATCGGGCCGCATTAGGCGTTTTATACCCAAATTGCCGTACTCTGAGCAGCAAATCCCCGGTAAGCTCTGAAACCGAGATCAAAGGCGCTGGCAGCCATTACGATTGTGGCTCATTTTTTATTTAGCCGGGAGGTCGGAGGAGTTCTTATCTTAACGCACCCGCCTACTTTATGACGTTATAAAGCTGATTTTTAATCTGACGTGCCGGGGAATTGCCCCAACAATTTCGTTTCATTCGGTTTTGATTTCAAAGAATTCTTTCCAATTTTCTGTACGCTTAATCTGATCTATAAGATGTTTTGCTTATTTTTGGTTAGTAACGTATGTAGGTTTTGATTGGTCACGAATATCAAACAGTCTAAACAGTCAGCTCAACAGAGTTACAATCAAGGTTTTTCTAGCTACATATTAGCAAAATAGTTAATCATATTTTTATGAACATTCTTCGCGCCCCCCTTAGATCGATATCAACAGTTTATGAAGTGTGTCGCACGTGTTGAAGCAATATGTTCGGAACAAGCACAGGGAGTGAAACAAGGGGGCAGACGAAAGCCTTTTTATGAATAACTAAATGATTTATGAAGTACGCTCCGAATGCCTTCATTTTTTCCGCGACTCTGTTTGCCCTTTGATATGTGTGTGGGTAAGGGAGAATTTGTTTTACCCTTGTATCATAGATGCTCGTTTATTTGATTTGGAAATCTCTGTATTGCGATATTGTTCGGTCCTATTTGTTTTTGTTGTAATTGGTTTGCTAGAATCTCTACATACAAATCTATTCATTGGCTAGAAACCATAAAAAATTAAACGGACAAAACTTATGCCCGTATCTATGAAACGGGTGGAATATTGCCTTTTAAAACTTTCTACTGCCTAGACAGATTACGAACGATTTAAATTAGTATACTGCAAAATAATGTAGATGGCGCTACGAGTATCATCATATAACTTATGCAAGGTAGCTGCTAGCGAGTCGGGGACTACATGTTCAACATCTAATACTAATATGGTGAACTAGTTTTGAACATACTTAATTATAACGGGGAATCTTAAACAATATAATAAGTTTTATTGCCAATCAATGTAGGTAGCTATAAACAGGGCTTTAAGTAAATCTCTTTCAACATCTCGGGTGGTTAATCAGTCCATGAAACTGAACAACTATCCCCCAATAATAGGTCAAAATACGAAAAAAAAATTTTGAGTTCCTATACAAACTTCATCAGCATAAAGCGTATTTTGTATGGGAGATTAAATTTTTTTTTCGTTGTTCAGTTTCATGGACTGATTTAGCACCTGAGAGGTTGAAAGTGATTTACCTAAAGCACTGTATATTATCAACATTGGCGTCAACTAGGTATATTGATTCTGTATAAAAAATAATAATTAGGTGTAGTCTTAACATTAAAATGCAGGGTCCTGACTCATTGATTCATAAACGCCCAGTCAACTTGGAACTAGAAAGCTGAATGTTTGCTAAAGTTTCCTTGACGATGTCGTATAGACTTTGAATAAGGAAGGATTTCTCAAAATTCTACAAAAGCAAAGTCCCGAGTATCTTTTTTATAATTTATATTATTTATATTTATAAAGAAACACTATCCAGCTCGGGGCAAAGACGCGGTCTAGGATGTAGCGAGCTCACACGGAAGAAGACTATTATTAAAACTTTAAAAATATTCGGTAATATTTGATAAATGGCGGTGTGTGAATTGTTCAAGAACATTTATTCTTTTTCACGAAAGATCATCGTTTTGGCCCCATGAGGGATCACAACATTGCTGAGTGGAGACCTATTAAAATCAACCCTTTTTTGACGGCCGGTTTGGTCGAGTGGTAGTGACGCTGCCTCTTGATCGGCGGTTCCTGGGTTCGATCCCCAGTCGAGGCAAACATTTGTGTGAAAAGCAGATGTTTGTTCTCGGGTCATTGGTGTATGTGTTTGTCTTTATGTGTGTTCCGAGGGACCCACGACACAAGGGAAAACCTTAGTGTAGGCCTTTGAGTGTGTAACGTTTTAAATGTGTGTAACGTTTTTAAAGGAAAACTGTTACTCTTTCATATATGTAGTGAACAGGGTACTGTTTTTTCATACAGTTAAATTTACGAGTAGTTAAGTTTTCTTTCGTAATAAACAACATTTCTTCATTACTCTTTCTTACTATTTATTTATTTTATCCTTAGCAAACTAGTTTTTCTAGACGCTCGTTTTTCTTCGACTACATTAAATTTTACCTATATCAAAATGTAACTACAGATCGCGACGACATGAACATTCAATACAACGATAAGTTAGACCCGCCAGTAGTTTTCCCCGAAGTATTCCGTACGTAACGGCGCGGCGCGGTACGTGCCCAGCCTGGGAGACAATAAAATAGCTTATTTTTTGCGAACATCGCGTCCTGAAAACAATTTCTTGGTCTCTCTCTTAAGTTCGTGCCAGTTTTATGCGGGTTTTATGAAAATAAGCGGGTGGCCGCTCATTTTGGGTCGAGGGGGCTTGTGGGAGGGTTAGAGGGGAGGGTGTTTATGTCGTTTTCATGGTCCGTAGTCCACCGCGGCGGCTTTTGGCTTCACGCCAGACACTGGGAATTCTAGCTCTCTTTTGTTTTGCCGTCGGAATGCGTCTTTCAGAAACGTTTCAGAACCGAATGGAAACAGGATTCATTCCCCCAAATGAGTGAGGATTTAGATTTAATTCGACGCTATCTTTCGTAAAAAAGCTACAAAAGATAGCGTCGAATTAAATCTATTGATAACATAAATCTGAATTAGGCAATGCTGTTATGTCAACCTTCAGAGATTTTGTAGAAATTTTCAGAATTTCATGGTAATTTGTTATTGACCGAGCAAATCAAGCGTCTCCGTTTTAGCTGGCGCAAAAATGTCTTCGTATGGCTGTTTTGGTGTCGCATTTCGTAACTGACTCTCGTGAAATCTTGTGAGCAGGTTCTGCAATAATATGTTTTTTTGTTAGTTTTATAGAAAAGAGAAAGATATTTTTACAGTTTTATTTATTTGTAATGAACTATTTAGTTTTCAGCCATTTATTAAAATGGTGAGCTATAAAGGGATTGAAAACGTACAAAATAAAATATTTCAGCCGTTTCGGAAAATATTTACTCGCGGAGTCTACAATTCTCAGAGCCACTAGCATAGTCGATACCTGCAAGAACACTTTATTCTGCATATGATTCAAATATTTGTCAATATTCAGACTGTGATTGACCGAAAGCGTACTTCCTGAACGTCTTGTACAATTATTTTTTCAAAACATGAAAGAGATTGCCTAAGAAAAAAATAAATCGTTCCGTTAATCTCCAACCAACCCTTTTTTGAAATGGACTGGCATACCTCCTCGTATCTCTGGATTATCCACAAATCAGCTGACGACGGCGGCGGCGGCGGCGGAGCTGAAGCTGCGACGCTCGCATTCCGATGCATTCCAAAACGCAGATGATCCCAGCACGTTCCTGGAATCGTTTGAATTTCAATTTCTGTTCCGCAAGGGATTATTTCGGAATTCTTACTTACAGAAAATAATACGTTACGTTAATTTTACCAAACTATTACAGTTTCTTGTGTGGGAAAGCATAGAACAAAGGCTGATCTATTTGGAAGACGTAATTTGTTTTGGAAAATTTCACACACAATGAAGCCCCTTTTAGAGCAATAATATTAAACGGTAGGTATTAATCCTAAATACCATTAACTTTTTAATTGAATTTCTTGCTTATGGCTCTACTTTGTCGATTACTTAGGCCAACAAATTATTTTCCCTGAATCTACAAAAACGATTTTTTCATACAATCAAGAAAAGTGCGCTACAATCTAGAACGTCTAAAATCTAGAATCTAGAACAAAGAAGACGTCGTATGTAAGTGATGAACACAGTTATTGACAGCAGCATCCGCAACGAGGCCACAGAATTACCATCGCATCGATCCGACGAGATTGTTCTAATGCGGTCCAAACGCGCCTGTTTGTGGCCTACCATGACGCAGTACCAAAATCACATGGGATAGAATCATAAAGAAATAATCATACTTCATACTTTAATGTAAAACAAAGCCCCCGCCGCTCTGTCTGTCTGACTGAACGCGATAAACACAAAAACTACTTAACGGATTTTCATACAGTGTTCACCAATGGACAGAGTGATTCAAGAGGAAGATATGTATTTCATTCATTCCCAAAATTCACACGGGAACGGGAAGCTAGTTACATATAAATAAAGTTGATGCGTGGCAAAGCATAGGGTAACTTTAGATAGGTTAGTGATTAGATAGGTCACTAATAGCGAAACTTTACGTGGTAGTTCTCCCCCTGAAACTCCCCCTGAACAACTATTCCCAAAAAACCCATAAGAAATTCTCAAAAAAAAACCTTTTCGACACTTCATAACTAGGCAATATGCTGATCGCTCAAGCTGTATGGAATTGAATTTTTTTTAAATTATTCACCTCCTCATATCCTCAATTTTCGCTAATTTAACGTCACCAATGTAAGAGGGATAATTTTGGCTCATCACTATAATGCTAATAATATAAGCATGTGACATAATTTGGTCATTAATATGTCTCTCGATCCGATCTGTACGAAACTGAATTACTACGTAAAAGTAAAAATAAATCTATACTTACTAATAATATTATAAAGCGGAAAGATATCTATACTAATATTATAAAGAGGAAAGATTGGATTCTTTGTTTGTTTGCATTGATTAGGCTTCCAAACTACTAGACCGATTTGAAAAATTCTTTCACCATTAGAATCCTACATTATCCCCAATGGACATAGGGTACACGGGAACGAAGTGCCGGGCGGAAAACTAGTGTTTAATAAACAAAAATACTCGTTCAGAGTGTGTTTTGTGAAATAGAAATGTGTCTATTGTAGCGTGTTATATTTGTTCCTTTTGCTTAGCTACCTACTTAATTAACTTTCTTTTTCACTGGAAAATTTGTTTACCCTCGTCCATCACATACTTGTATTGTTACCATTTCATTCCCGCATAAACCTGAAACGTAATTCGATATTGCTCAGCATACATCACTACTCAGTTTTGATAACTCTACATTTAGTATCGAACGAAACCCGCAGTGTACGGCTATCTTGTTTATATATCAGCAGATTTAACGAATAGAGATTAGACACCATTTATAGGTTCGGTTTTGCGGACACGTTAGCCGCAAATGTCATTTAGTCAGACGTTTTAGATGAAGTTGAGTTTAGTTTATTGTTAGTAGATTGAATAGTCTTATAAAATAAACTGATTGTGACGATAATGAGAAGTGTGATAGCCTCAAATCAACAAAAGCCTAGCTAGTCTAGGCAATAATATCCATTTCCTAACAAGTTCTTCTTCTTCTCTGGCTAATAGACCTCCTAAACTAATTGCTTGTTCCTCACAACTTAATGAATATTCAGTTGCACTGCACTGAAGATCATATTATCCCTTTTAACCCCCGAATAAAAGAGTTTTATAGGTATTATAAGTTTGACGTGTGTGCCTGTCTGTCTATATGTGTGTGTATCAGCCGTTTAAGAGTTGTAAGCAATAAATGTCGGGTGTTATAAAATTTTTCTTTATTTTAGGGTACTCAGGTACCGTATAAGAACAATACGAAGCTCCAATTTGTCAAAATTGATGTGTTCTTGAGTGCATCTAACAACTTCTTTTCTTGCAGGAAAATCCTTCTCTCTGACAATAATGCTGGCGACGTCTCCTCCGCAAGTGGCCACGTACCAGAAGGCCATCAAGGTGACGGTGGACGGCCCGAGAGAGCCGAGATCCAAGACGAGGCACCACGGCTTTCATCCCTTCCACTTCGGTCCTAGATTCGCACCGGATCCACTGATGGGATCTCTACCATTTAAGTTATCAGGTAAATAAGATTATTTACAGAGTTTTTGCGCAAATTCGTTCAAGTTCTTTAAGCAGATCAAATACACAAGAATTTAAACTACTAAAAAACTAGATAGTCAGTTATTCTAAACTAATTAATTTTCATATATTTATGTTGTACGTATTTTTGTGACAGTAGGTATTGCGTTTGTTAATTTTTTTGTAAAGCTTTTTCTATATGTTTATTCAACTAAAACTGTTTTTATAACACACTAAATTTATGGCTAAGTCATCCCGCTCTTATCGTGGGCCTTTCGTAAGCGCCTCAAAAGGGGATTTAATTTGGTCGACAACTTTTGCGAAACAATTAATTATCAATTTGGAACCCTCTTTTGACACCTGTAAGAAACAGTTGACGGCTGCCGCCGCTATTCAATTTAGAGAACGGTACTAGAGGGACCTTTCTATTAAAACTTTCGTCGTGTTTTAATAATCTATTTAGCTTCTTTGTTTCGTGTACCTCGAGTATCTTTTACTCTATAAATGTTGTGATGTAAAATAACTACTTACCTATCAAGGGCTGTACAGTTAACAAATAACAACTGTATATCATGCGATGCCGGTTTTGCCACTCACATGACGGTGAAACTTCACTTTGATAGCCCGAGAAAAACCGCACTAAGTCTTGCTCGCCCTCTGGCTTTGTCATTTTGAATTTTTTTTAACATTCATCAGACAGTATTTTTTTCATGTTGTTCTTGAGCTAATGTTATATTCTTTAAACAAGGTGCTACAACGTAGGTCAAAATATTGAAAAAAAAAATCGCCTCTCCATACAACTTGTGTTATCAGCTGATTATCATTTGGGTTTAAGATTATCCATCGCTGATTGCCTTTTTTTTAAGATTTTAATATAAGTTCTTTTGGAAAAGTTGTTCAGTTTCGCGGAGAGAATCACTCCCTAAAAATTCACTATAGCTAAATTAAAGTCACCCCATATTTATCATAATCCAAACCTGCCCGAGTCTCATCAAGCGTCATTTTACACAGGTGTTGAGTGCGATTATGAAGTGCGTCCCTTCAGCCAAATCCCTCGTATCCAATATACTTCCCGCTGGGGAGCCGCGAGCGTCGCTAGGCAGCCATTACTGGTAACGCAGCCTGTTGCCAGACTGGCAGCGTTGTTAGACGGACAAGTCTACATTATCTACACAATAATTTTCCACGTTAAAAACGTATGAGTCACCGACTTCAATCCCAACAACAGTTCGCACAAAGTAGATAGGTATCTAGTTTTTTGCGGACTACAATGCCTATTAGCAAATAACTACAAACTGAAATGTCATTCATTTATTTAGATGATGTTCTAGTTTGTAGTATATTTTGTTTTTGTTGATTTTTTTTAAAAGCGCTGAATCATTTTCGATAAAATTTATATGGGACCTCTTCAGGAGTATACTCTTTCGAACAAATAAAGAATTTTGAAAATCGGACAACAGTTGCCGGAGTAATCGCGTAACAAATATAAAAAAAAAAAAAAAAAAAAACATACAGTCGAATTGAGAACCTCCTCCTTTTTTGAAGTCGGTTGAAAATTATAAAGAGGAAAGATTTGAATGTTGTTTGTTTGCATTGAATAAGCTCCGAAACTACTGGACCGATTTGAAAACTTCTTTCACCATTAAAATTCTACATTATCCATGTGTAACATAGTCTTCATAATTTTCCCGAATTCCCATGGAAACGAAGTCCTAGGCGGAATGCTAGTAATTCATATTGTAGGTTTGAAGGCCGGTTTGGTCGAGTGGAAGTGATGCTGCCTCGTAATCGACGGGTTCTGGGATCGATTCCTGCTCAGAGTAGACATTTGTGAAAATAACAGATGCTTGTTCTCGGGTCATGGATATTGCACTGTTGGTGTCAGTCTTTTTGTGTGTTTGAAGGGACCCACGACACAAGTATTTAAATATTTTAATGTACTTCACTACTTTTACTTTTTTAAGTAACATCCTGAATGTTCTATGAAATAAAACTATTTTTTGAAGGAAAAACTTAAGTATAGGCCTTTGAGTGCGTATTATGTTTATTTATTTATCAATTTATTTAACTTCTCAATACCTGTTTGTCCATATCAATTTAAAATTGAAAATCGACATTTTGAGAAATTGCACGAGGGTATATGAATGAATAAAGGGAATTTAAACAGTCAACTAGATATGTAAAGAAAATAAAAATACGCATGCTTCATCTGTTTATAGCCTCAAAAAAGTATGTAAAAGATGTCCAAGCCATTAAGTGAATTCGGCAATGGTAGCCTACGCCACCGCCGGCACCATCAAGTCCGTCCAGTTTACCTATTCATAAAATTAATTGGTCTGAAATAGGTATGCCTATTCAGTTTACTGGATTTTAAGTATTTTTTATTATAAGATGGGTTAACTCTTGACCTCAATCTTGATCATAAAGGTCAAAGATGAGGTCGACGATGGAGCGAGTTAACCCAGAAAATGCTTATAAAGGCACTGGTACTCTCGAGCACAGACGGAAAACAGCTAGCTGTTTGGCGTCGGACTTTGGTAGGAGGGTGGTCATGAACTAGACGGCCCTTTACAGAGCCTACCACACCGCATGAGACCATAGGACGACACCTCAGATTCAGAAAAAAATGAAGTGTCGTTGCCTGGGATGGATTACTAGGAGGCAGGTCTCATTTGTGTTTCCTTAGTCGCCTCTTACGACACCCATGGAAAGAGATGGGGTGGTGTTATTCTCAAGCGATCACTACACGGCCAGTTTCCAAATTAGTAGAATATAATTCTATTGGGTACATAAGTTTTACCCTCTCCATATAACTAATGCGATCACCTTTGTTTAGGAAGTTGAATATATTTTTTTGGGAATTTCACATATGTTCTCCGGTGATAGTTTTTCAGTTTCATAAGGAGAAACACCGTCTAAAGTTTCGCTAACAAATTTTTTACAATAAAATCACCCCATATAAAAGACTTCGAATCTAACTTGGTTTGGTATCCTGCTAAAACTTACAACCGGGATTTTTAGTTTATTCGGATAAACAAACAGTGGCACAGTACATAACTTTATGGTTATACAGACAAAATGTTTAAATTACTATTAACTGTTCTACCAGTACCGTTCACTACAGCTTAGAATTTGCTGCTGTAGATTAAATAATGTATATTTATTTAGAGGCCTAAAGTAAAAATCAAAACTATGACACCACTATGACTATGGTGGTGAGTTTGTCTATGTCCTATTAGGACTATAGAAATCATCTAAGATAGTGTAAAGCCTCAGAATTGAAACCACCCACACCGGTAGTATCGGGTGTTAGGGTGCGACAAGTGACGCAAACCTCGTTAGACGCCGTCAAAGGGCTCTAACACAATTACACACCTCTCCGTCGACGCCCGCGCCCGGCTATGTGTTGCGACGAAACTTACACTAATTCACTTTTAGAAACGTGCGACTTGGTTACTGTGGAGGAATTGAGCTTTTCTTTAAGGTCTTTCTGTTGCTATATTTATAAGGACATTTTGATGGACGTTCGCTGATACATATAACGGTTATAGCCCCCTTATAGATTTAAAGTTAAGTGATTGCTAACAGCCTTGCGGGAGCATTCAAAAAGATTTATTATTTCTTTATGTTAAGATATGTTTTGAAACGCTCTTGCGAGGCTCAACTGTCACTTTAAAAACACGTTTATGAATAATGGGTATCCCCATTCTCTCTTATAACTCAAAAAATTCTTCAAATATGATTTGATTTTCCATCATTCGACATTTCTCATAAGAAGGAGAAATGTCGAATTTTTATCTATTTTTAGATTACAGAACATTATTTAGTTTAGTGTGATTTTAATTATCAAAGGGTCTTTGGCGGGAACTCGGCGTGAGCGGTTGCTTGGTCCATTGAATTTTCGTTTTCGGCGTGAAAAAGTTGTTTAATGTGTAATAGTGATAGTGTATTATGCAGTAAATTGACTAAAATTCGTGTAGTGATGAAAAATTCAAGTGATAACAGTGTTTCTGCTCCGTTTGGTACCGACAAAGATCCTCGCGGTTGTGCTTCTCGCCGCCAGTTTTCGTAAAACAGACGCTATCCGGTTTTACGCAGAACATGAGGAGCTTAGGGCTTAGGTTAAGTTGAAGAAAGAAGATTTTTCACTGAAGACACGGCTGTATGGACATTCCTTTCCTTTGCCTTTCCCAAAAGGGATAAATTTAACAAAAAAAAACAATTAATTATCAAACATAAGTCATAATCATGATCATCATGTCAGCCGAAATCGTTAATTGTTGGACATAGGCCTCCCAAAGGCCTCCCACCAAAAATCTCCAAGAAAGTAAGAATTTGTAAACACAGAGTCAATCAGTTGCATTTTAACTAATTTTTAAAAAAAGGAGGAGGTTTTCAATTTGACTGTATATTTTGTTTTTTTGAATGTTTGTTGCGCGATAACTTGGCCAATTGTCGGTCGATTTTCAAAATATTTTTTTTTTATTCGAAAAAGTTTTCTCCTAAAGTGGACTATTTTAATTAAATAGAAGTTAATTCAGCGCTTTAAAAAAAAACAAAAACAACAAATATTTACAAACCAAAACGTCATCTACATAAAATAGATGAAGTTTTGGTTTGTAGTTATCTGCTAATAGGCATTATTGGGATTGAAGTCGGTGGTTCATTCGTTTTTAACGTGGAAAATTATTAGAGTGAAGTTTCATAGTAAAAGTCTCTCTCGAAAATAGGTAGAAGCTAATTGCAGATATGAAACTTTGAACACTCTTCGCCTCTGTCACTTTGCATTTCGAGTCGCGATAGAATTCGGCGGAAACAATTTAACTGTTAACTCGTTCAGTATGTAAATTCTTAAGAATGAATACAGTTGTAGGACGAACAGTAGTGAACCTAAGTTTAATATGATACAGTAATTTAGTAAGCTAGGGTGACTTTAAATGGTTAAGGGATGGTTCTCCTCATGAAATTGATCATTTTTTCTACCAAACCTATACCAAATTCTCAAAAAAAAAGTTTGACTTGCCGCAAGTTGGACTGACCGTATCATAACTATTCGTAATATTATTAACCGTTATGACATCTATTGGATCTTAAATTACTTCATTATTATATTAATAATTGTTCAGCCCAGTTAGTAATGAGCCAAACTTGTAATCGGAAGGTTGCGGGTTCAAATCCTGGTGCGGGCCTGTACCACTAAATTCGTCTTTTCGGATTTATGTGCAGATTTATAATTATCACTTGCTCAGCGGTGAAGGAAAACATCGTGATGAAACCCGCCCGTCCAAGAAAATTCATTTTCGAAAGACGAGCGGTCCACCAACCCGCGTTTGACCAGCGTGGTGGACCATGGCCTAAATCCCCTTCGTGTTTCGAAGGGTGGCCCGTGCCCCTCGGTGGGGACTTATGTGGGATGGTAAAAAAATAATATATATATATATATATATATATATTAATTTGATCTAACATTATATTAGAAACTTCAAGATGTGGGTAACCCTGTGAAAACAATTCTTTCCATGAAACTCAAAATTTCTTTAACAATTTTATTCGTAATATCATTTTTTTTAGACCTGTAGTCATTGTAAAAATGTGATCAGTTTAGAAATTTGATTTTCGATAATTTGAATTAACTAACATAGTCATTACCGTATCATTGCACTACTTTACGACTTTGAAGTCTGACGCTCAGCTGCCCTCTTAGCTGCTTCGCCGATAACCCTCGCGAAATCATGATAAATTATCCACACTCACGTTGTTATGGTAGATACTTAGATACATTTCTCATATACACTACCCTGTTTAAGAAAATTGCGGATATGGCTTTGGTTTACCGCTTTTCTAATTTATTTTAATTATTTTTTGTCAGTTTAGTACCATCGTCAAATTATTTTATACAGCGGGAATAGTTTTCCTAAAGGATCAAACTGTATTCTTTTAATATTATCAATTTATTAAGTCATATACGTGATAGCCCAATTTGTAGTGAGTCAGACTTGTAATCGGAAGGTTGCGGGTTCAAATCCTGGTGCGGAAGGAAAGGAAGTTCTAGAACCACAAGACGCCACCTTTGACAATAATTCTAAAGGTTATTAGATGAAACATGAGTATATTATTGTCTACCGTGTGGTGATCGGTTGAGAGTAACACCACCCCATCTCTTTCCGTGGGTGTCATAAGAGGCGACTAAGGAAACACAAATAGAAACCTGCCTCCTAGTAATCCATCCCAGGCAACGACACTTCATTTTTTTCTGAATCTGAGGTGTCGTCCTATGGTCTCATGCGGTGTGGTAGGCTCTGTAAAGGGCCGTCTGGTTTGCGACTACCCTCCTACCGAAGTCCGACGCCAAACAGCTTGCTGTGTTCCGTCGGTGCGTGAGAGTACCATTGCCTTTATAGGCATTTTCTGGGTTAACTCGCTCCATCGTCGACCTCATCTTTGACCTTATGGTCAAGATTGAGGTCAAGAGTTAACCCATCTTTTAATAAAAAATAAAAAATACTTAAAACCCAGTAAACTGAATAGGCATACCTATTTCAGACCAATTAATATTAACCCATCTTATAATTAAAAAAAAAAGTCTAAAAAGAAAACCGACATGGAATTAATCTCTTACAAAATCATAAGTGAAAGTGCACAAAAAGCTGAAAAGCAGAGCCACTTGCCTTACATTAAAAAAAAACTTAAGAAAAAAATAGACTGCATGAAAGACATGTCGCGCCGCTTCTGCTTTTTGCACATCCTTGCGCCTCGCGCCGTGTGAGCGCCACTTAAAGTCGCAGCCTTGGTATTATTAATGAGGGAGCCTTAGAGAAAATTAAATATAGCATTAGGCCCGGAAGCCGGGATTGGGGGGGTTGAAAGGGGAGATTTAACCCTTCCACCGCCCGCGCGACAATGCGGGTGCATAATTACGCATTTGTAAATTTTAAATGTCCCACCCACCTCATACAGTCTTTTGTACGGCGTGATTCGCGCTTTTATGGCGCCTCTAAATGTTCTCAAATGAATTCGTATAATGATGACGAGGACGTTTAAGGTGTTATGTAAGTACAGCTGTGTATTTCCATCGTTTGGATTAATTTTCAGCAAAATTACACTTTTTAAATGGACTAAGTATTATTTTTCATGTTTATGTCTAAGGATCTAACCACTTACCTGTAGCCTCCCTAAACATCCTTTTAAATTCTTTTCAACGTAATTCTGAAACACACGGCAATTTTCTATGTTGTTAGGATTTATTTAAACATATTTAAAAAGTTTTATAAGAATGTTATTAGTATATCAGTTATTGAAGCCTTAGTTTAGTTTGGGATTATAGATGGCGCTGTGGGAAATGCCCAAGAACATTTCCTTATTACAAAGTTGGAAATAGCTTTATTTAAAAGAACATTCAAGGTGCTATTTAAAATAAGTCAAAGAAGTGATACAAATCTACAGTCAGTTTTGATTCCAATAAAAACATTTTGTGTTTTTTTTAAACGCCCATGTTTTCCTATCTCAAAATCTGCATCAAGTCATTAGTACCCTTTCTTAAACAGAAAACATCTCAAGTAACCTTTAGCCGTCAACTCCCTCGTGTCAGCCACTTTCTACATCGAAAGGTTAATTAAGCAAAACAAAAAGGGGTTAAACAAAATCAATAGACGCAAATTCATTAAGCGCTAAGCAGATTGAATCCAAAATGGCGGGCAAGATGGCGGCAGGGTTAAGGCGCGGTGACAAAGCGGCCTCGTTAGTTCGCGAGCCCTCTTATTAACCTTATGATGTACGGAGGGCATCTGTCTTGCTGGATAACGCCCTCCACCCGAGCCTATGACGTCATTCTCAACTATCTTACTTAAAAGAACATTCTTAAGCCCAAAGTAAAATCAGTCAAAAATGATTATTTCCTTTATGGAATGATCGGATGACGGTACTTGTTCCTATGGTTCAGTCTTCAATATTATTTCAAATAAACCGACTATGTCAATAGTCACCTTCAATGTTACGAATTAATCCACTATGATCACCCAGATCGTATCACCTGGGTGATTTAATTCTACATTTTTGTTTCCTAAAATCAGCTGCCGTCAGATCACCTGGGTGTTCAGATTCCACATAATCAAATAATGTTACCGGGCATCTTAACCGTTGCAATGATGTTTTTGTTGCAACAGACTTTAATACCTCTTCGTTTGCCAGAAACATCTATCTATCTATACTCGCGCATATTGTCCCTTTTGGGGTAGGTAGAGCTTCAAGTACTCGCGTCCCGGCTTACTGGTTTCTACAGTATGCCTGGGAAAAGTTGGCAGCTGCATATTCTAAGCTTCTCTTTCATTTCCAGTCCAGCGTGCTAGAAACATTTGAGCTTAAAATACTAAACTTGACCTTGAAAGCACTTCTACTGATTATGTTTGTCACCAAAATAACTTAGGTTTTCACCCACTATTTCATATAAATATTTTCTATTCTATTAGTCTATTATTTTGAATAAGTATAATATAATTATTAATCTGCACTACTCTCGATTTCATAAAGTTGTCCCTAAAACAAGGGTCGCCTGGAAGAGATTGCTCTTAGCGATAAGGCCGCCTTTGCGCACTTCTGTATTTAGTCACGCCATATTTAGTTCTGTATTTATTCCCTCCGTGTGGTGATCGGTTCAGAATAACACAACCCCATTTCTTTCCATGGGTGCGACTAAGGAAACACAAATGAGACCTGCCTCCATGAGACCTGCCTCCTATTAATCCACCCCAGGCAACGACACCTTAATTTGTTCTGAATTTGAGGTGTCGTCCTATGGTTTCATGCAGTGTGGTAGGCTCTGTGAAGGGCCGTCTGCTTCGCGACCACCCTCCTACCGAAGTCCGACGCTAAACAGCTTGCTGTGTTTCGTCGGTGCGTAGGAATACCAGTGCCTTATAGGCATTTTCTGGGTTAACTCGCTCCATCGTCGACCTCATCTATGACCTTGGTTAAAATTGAGGTCAAGAGTTAACCCATATTATAATAAAAAAGTGAATTATGTAATACTTTTTTGTGACTGTTTGCGATAAGGAGTTTCTGTTTATCTATCTAGTTTCATAAAATACTTCATAATAAATTTAATTACCATTTTTATCATCGGGTAGAATAAATAGAAAAAAGAAATTCTTGATTCTCTTACAAATAAACAAATAAAGTAAGTTAAAATTGCAAGGAGCTGTCTCGTATTTGTTTTCTGTGCGAAAAAAGAATAAAATGAAGAGATAAAGTCGGTACGCTAATTAAGTATTTGCATCAGAATGAAACGAAAGTTTTCAATCAGTGCGTCCTACCCGTGATGACATACGGAGCCGAGACGTGGCCGCTCACAGTGAGACTAGTCCACCAATTTAAGGTCACTCAGCGAGCTATGGAAAGGGCTATGCTCGGTATTTCTTTGAGGGATCGGATTCGAAACGAAATGATTCGTCAGAAAACCAAAGTTACCGACATAGCCCAGCGAAAAAAAAAAGATACAGGCTGATGATGATGATGATGATGATGATCGATCAGGAATGAATAATCTATTTATAGTCGGCTATTCTTTCCTCAAGCTTTCGTAGGTAATCCGTTCTCAAGGAATTTAGATCGCGACATGTCTTTAATCGGCTGTTCATGGATTTGATTCCCGGTCGGGACATACTTGAGTGTAAAATACAAGATTTTTTTCGGGTGTGGATGTTCCTGATCATTTTGTTTGTGTCCCAAGGGGCCCCACTATACAAAGAAAACCTTGGTGTGGGCCTTTATTTTCACGTACAAATCTAAGCTCTACACAAAAATAAATGTTTTCTTTGACATGAAAAATTGCTTTTGCATTGTTTCATTCGAGTTCCGCGTTGAAAGGAAGCAAAGGAAAGGGCTAAGGGTGGCCTCGGACGATTTGCATTTGTTAAAAATGTTGGAATTCTTTGTGTTGTGTGCGCGGTGTGTAATCGCAATCGCCCTAAACCGACGACGAGCGGTCTTGATACTTAAAGGAATTTCTCAGTAACCGACTCTTAAGGGCAAAATTATTTTTCAAAATGAAGGTCAATGTTCAACAATATTTATTACTAGCTGTCCCGGCCAACTTCGTTACGCCTTTTTTCCATATTTTCTCACCTTTTAAACCTTCCCTGGACTTCCACGAATATTTCAAGACTAAAATTAGCCAAATCGGCCCAGCCGTTCTCGAGTTTTAATCAGACTAACGAACATCAATTCATTTTTATTTATATAGATTCAACCCACTATTAGAAGCCAAGGTAGTTTAGATTCATAAATCCAAATGCAATTTTCATTATTTTTTTGTCATTTTCATATTTTATCGATTAACTACTAACTACAGGTTTACCGTGCGTTGAATTTTAGGTGAAAATGTACCTAAATCTTAAAGCGATTTTATTTTGCTTAGCTATTGACACTAATATTCTTATTTAAAGAATTAGGAATACTTACATTATTATTAACCGCTGTAACAGATATAATCCAATGAAACTAGTTATACAAAAGTTTTGCTATATTTTACTTTTTTTCTTCAAATTATTTATTTTCAAATAAAGATTACACTATTTAACTTAAGACTAAAGTCGCTAAACTACAAGAGTAGTTCGTAGGCGTAGCGCTCTTCCTCTGTAGTAATCTTTTACCACCTATTAACTTAACTTTTATGTTATTAATTTTTACTTATAGTCGAAAGTATCAAAACTGCTTAACCTTAACAGTATAGTTACAGTTGTGCGGCTACTAGAAGGCGGCCCGGCGAAGGGGTTGCCCCAGACTTTGAGAAATCGCACCGCGAGACCAACCCCCTAAACATTTTAATGCCATTTGCTAGATTGCGCCTTGCATTTTTCCAGTCTCGAAAACAGCGCTAATCCGCGAAGACGACGTGGATTACCCGGATAAAAGAATCCGCCATTTTAGTGTGATTCCAATGTTGGGGCGGACTTTTTTAACGACTCAACCCTCGTGGTGATTAGAGAAAGGGTTGCGAAAAGCACTTTAGCGTAATTATTTTACATTTCTTCGAACATTGCTCTTGAGCCCGGTTCAATGGTTTCCTTTTTCTTTTGTTTTGGGGTCCCTGAATTTTATATGGGTGGCTGGAGATTGTTGCCTATGTTATATGTTTTACAGTCAGTATAATTGTAATCTCTTCAAGAATTGGTAGAACCGGCGAGGTGTTGCGTTAGTTAAAAAATAATATAATTTTTTAACCGACTTCAAAAAAAGGAGGAGGTTTCTCAATTCGACCGTATATATCTTTTTTTTTGTATGTCCGCGGATAACTTCGTCGTTTATGAACCGATTTTGATTATTCTTTTTTTGTTGGAAAGGGAGTATCTCAAGGGTGGTCCCATGGTAAGGAAACCAGGATCTGATGGTGGAATCCTGAAGAAATTGAGGGAAACTCTCGAAAAAATTGTCTTTTTGGGATTAAAGTCGGTGACTCTTACGTTTTTGACGTGGAAAATTATAAAAATTGCTTAGTTTAAAAAAAAAACTGCAATTTAATTTTGGTTTTATGTGAAAAATAAAACGATCTTTTATGTGCCCTCACAGGGAATGTTTAGATTGTCAGTTCTGGCTTTTTTTTCATTCAAGGAATCAAGTCAGTGACGTTGATTCAGTGACTTGTAACTTTGAGTATTTATAATTTTTTCTTGTAGTCTCTTAAAACTTAAAACTTGAAGCGCTCGTAGCCCAGTGGCTCTCACTGATCTCAACCAACCAGTGAGGTTAAGCAACGTACACAGAGGCAGGGAACCTGATGGGTGACCAAAGTGGCAATTTATCACGAGCGTTTCCGTGCTTCGAAGGGCACGTTAAGCTGTCGGTCCCGGCTGTTGTCGATTGACTACAGTCGTTAAAACCAGGTCATAGGCCATTGTGCGGTTTGAAAACTCTGACAACAGGGTTAGCCAAGTTCGCCACATACTCGACTATATCTACACAATAAGAAGAAGATACAACTTTACAACAGCTTTGTAGATAATTTACGTTTAGTATTGAATTCAAATACTGTAAAGCGATAACGCAAAGTTTCGATATAGTCTAAACTGAAACATATTCACGCGTGTAAACTAAAATTAAGGATTCTCCATCAAATATTTGCAAAACTATAAGTTTGTGAAATTACACTTCGTGTTGTGAAACACGACTGAAATTACTCAAATAACAAACAAGTTTAAATTAATATCTGTAATCTCTTACGTGTCAGAGCGTAATCATTGTTTCACCACGTCGTATATGAAACTTGGTATAGGCGTTTTCATTTTAATTGGATGGGTAGATAAACTTTAAGGTAAGTATAACTACTTAAAGTTTGTTGAGACATCAAGGGATGTGTGAAGATTATTTTAAGGTGGTATAACATTGTATGACAGTTACTGTTGTGCTAATCAAATAGTTAACAATATTTATTTTATTTTATTTAATCTTAATAATGTTTTAGTCAAACTTAGGTTAAGGCACCTAAGTTTGACTAAACTTACTAGAAAGACTAAGTAAAACACTTATTCAAAGTTTCTATAAATAAGAATGTTACTAAGTGTTCACAGTAATAAGTTTTTATTGGCCAAAGTACTGCTGTTGAAACGAAAGAAGAAGAAGAACTACAGACAGACTAGATTACTACAGAGTGAGAGCGCCACGCCTACAAACTTCTCTTGTAGTTTGGCGTCTTTGGTCTTAAGTTAAATAGGGTAATCTATATTTGCAAAAAAAAACCATATTATTGAGATGGCTGGGGAGGTACATATTTTTTAACTTGACTGTACACAATTTTCCCGAATTCCCACGGGAACGAAGTCCCAGGTGGAGAGCTAGATAATAATAAAAACGCGCCAACATAAACAGTAAAGAATGATTTATTTATTTATTATTATCACATAATGACATTCAGGAAATTTAATGAGTCAAGTTCCGATAGACAATAAACTAGCACACAGCAACCGTTCAGATTCAATATCTCAAATCGTTATCGTAAAAGACTGAGATAAGCCCGGCTTATCTTAAAAAGCAGTTCGTCTAATTGCAATGACTCATAGAGCACAAAACCTATAAAGGATAAGCGGTTGGATTCAAAATAATGTGTTTTACATTTTCGTTGCGACGGTATTTGCGACATAAAACGGCTTGTAATTTATTCTATTGCTGAAAGGGTTAGGTAGGGTAGGGTGGGAATTACCCAAGGTGGGTGCTAAAGGGTTAAGCCAAATATACGGGGCGCGCCGACAAACTTCGTTAATTTATGCGCTTAAAAATGTCAACTGGAAATTATGACGCCGAACACATTTCCTATTTTATTTTATTTGCATTAAGAAAATGTTTGGTTTGAAAAATAATTTAATTTTCCATAACTTTCTGTTTGTTTTGGAAAAAACAGAACCTGCTAGACTTCTAGATAATGTCAAATTCGATAAAGAAGATCTAAAAAAGTCTCGTGGTCAGTCCATGTCAGTGCCATACATCTTCAAGTAATCACTATTTAACAGCAGCAGGCCGAGACAAAATGTCAACATTGACAGCGCCATAGGGCGAGCAAGCCTTTGCGCGGAACCCTCGCGTAATCAAAGTGAAGTTTTAGCGTGAGCCGAGCGCGAGTTTGTCGTTATCGTGCTAGAGCTGCAGGCCGAGTACGATAGTGACAGCGCCGCGACAATACCGCGGTCCTATGTCAAAATGTCAACATTGACAATACAAGAAGGTGAGGAAGCCTTTCCGTGGGGCCCTCGCGCAATCAAAGTGAAGTCTCACCGTCAGCCGAGACGCGATGCGCGAGTTTGTCGCCATCGTGCTCGAGCTGCTGATGTGATGTGAAGATAAGGTCCAAGAAGTGATGTAGCTTAGTGGTGACGGTCATTACGAAAAAAAATGACAGCAACTCACTGACCAAATTATGACATGATGACAAATTTTTAGGTCACCTCTATATGGGGTTACTTTAAGTTAGTTAGCGACACCTAACGGAGTTATTCTTCCCTTGAAACTGAATTACACACATCAACACGGTCTAGGGATATTGCACGATTTTTCATACTAAAGAGGCCTGTTTGAGAAGCTATAAAAGCATACTCGAGATACATGGAGGGCTATAATTTTCAGAAGAGCAAGTGCTAAACCTGAAATTTTAATTCTAGTTAATAACTTTCGTTTTACTTGAAATTTGTGAAAACGTGACGGAAACAAAAACGAAAATGCACTTTTTGCCAGCTTTTTGTATGAAAATAGTTGAATTTACGCATTTTTTTTTTCATAATCGTCACGTTTTCACAAATTTCAAGTAAAACAAAATTTATTGATTAGAATTGAAAATTCAGGTTTAACACTTGCTCATCTGAAAATTATAGCGCTCCATGTATCTCTAGTATGCTTTTGTAGCTTCTCAAACAGACTTCTTTTGTATGAAAAATCGTACAATATCCCTAGACCGTGTTGATGTGTATATTTTCCCCACGGGACCTATAAGAAATTCTCAAAAAAAACCACTTCCCCTACAAAGGTAAATTAGTTGATCGCACAAGTCATTTTGACCTAATGTTCCTTGGGGAAAGTTGTTCAGTTTCGTGGACTAATTCACAACGTAAATTTTTGCTAGCAATTTTAAAGTCATCTAATATAGCGCTCGTAGCCCAGTGGCGCTCACTGATCTCAAGCGGTCAGTAAGGTAAAGCAACGTACTTAGAGGCAGCGAACCTGATTACACGATAATTAATAAATTCCAAACACAAAAAAAAAACAAAATTGACTAAATATAAAACACACACACAACCGCTAAAGCACATACATAGACATAACATACACTACACATACACACACTCTTCCACAACACAGAACTTGAACTTTCTCTCACTCACACAAATTGATCTCACTAATTTTAAGCGACTAGAATAGGTTTGCCCCTATTAATTACAGTGCCCTAGAACAGGGTCCATATTGGATACTTTATTGGATTGTAACACCTATATGTAAAACCTATGGATGTAATAAAATATTGAGTAGTATTGAGTATTGGGTGACCAGGGTGGCAATTTATCGCGAGCGTTTCCGTGCTTCGGAGGGCACGTTAAGCTGTCGGTCCCGGCTATTGTCGATTGACTACAGTCGTTAAAATTAAGTCAGAGGCCATTGTGCGGTTTAAAAACTCTGACACCAGGGTTAGCCAAGTTATCGCCACACACTTGACTATACCTACACGATAATAAGAAGAAGAATCTAATATATGTTTAATGTACACTGTTAAATATGAAAATAGTTATATAAAACGTATGATTAGATGATCGAATTAAATAAATATGCATTCTTTAATTTTAAGTTAAGTTTTTCTTTAGGTTTAAAATTAATCACTATTGTGTACACAGTCCTTTTAAACAATAGGACGTGGAAACGAAACAGGCCTAAGTGTTAAAGCAGGTTTGATTCCGAGATTCACACCTGCAAAGTAGTTGTCAAGCCGAGGACTGTCGCGCTAGATAAGGGAAGTAGAGAGGATATAATCACACCTAGGGATGTGGTCTACCTGGCCGAAATTGAGACGATTTTGTTTTTTATGAGCCCATATACGTCCCCACCGAGAAACATGAGCCGTCCTTCGAAATATGAAGGGGATTTAGGTTATAGTTAACCACGCTGGGTGGAAAATTTTTGCGGGTGGTTGAGAAAACGTCTCAGAAAATTTATTTGGAACATTTTTCTCAGACGTGTGGGTTCCATCACGTTTTCCGTCACCGCTGAGCAAGTGAATAAATAATTCGTACATAAATCCGTAAAGTTGAATTTAGTGGGACAGACTCGCACCAGAATTTGAACCCGCAACCTTCCGCTCACATTTATTAACGATTATTGAAATTGAATCAAGAGGATGAGGATGATTCCGATGGAGAGGATGATTCTGAGGATTTTTATTTGGCTTACTATTATAAACTATATATGCTCCTAATTGTTATTTTATTGAATCGAATTGACTTAATAAGCAGGGGGATATTATAGCTCTATTATAGTAGTCCTCTTAAATTATGACAACTCATATAATTTGATCTGAGGAATAAACTTTATCGAACTATTATAAAGTATTCATTTTCCGAGTTGGGGAGTTCCTGGTGTCCTAAAATACAAGTTTCGGCTTAGTTTAGGCACCAGTCTCCCACAAAATTTTGTCAATTAAAGTGCATTTTTATCTATTTAAGATAACTAGACCATATAGGCAAATTTTGTGGCAGAAAATAAATTATTTATTATTATATTATTATTCATGGAAATCACCTTTTTTATCAAAGGCAAACATTTTAAACCTGTTGTACAAGAGTTTTTCTTTATTCTTGTTACAACGATACAGTGTGTGTGTGGAGGACTAGCTTTGACTTTCAGTTTAACTGAATTTCAAATGTCAGACTTAAAAAAAATTCGAACTCGAAGACCGAACTCGTCCCATCCCTAGTAATGAGAGGCCTGCGAATGCGAGAGGGCTCGGCTCGGCTCGGCTCATTATTTAAATATTCTGATGAGTGCGCTAAGCGGGTGGCGGTGGAGCGTCACGATAACTCTTACTGCCGTTGTTTGTTTGATTTACTTGTCCTGTATTGCTCTATCATTGAAAGGTACATAGGAAAGGAAATGGAAATTTGATATACTATATACTCGCCTTCATGAGCGGAGTGCCTAAATTACCAAAAGCCTACGAACATGAACTGACGTCTTTATTTTTATTGTCTTAATAAAAAATCTGTCAGCAGTTCTCATCTCATGCCCAAATTATCCAGCAGGATTTTAGTAGGATAATTTTGACCCTAAATAATTTAATGGCTGTAGGGTGCACGGTATGTCAAAACATATCCCTGCCCTATAGTAACAGTAAAGATGAGGGAGGAAAACATTTTTTTTAATATATTTTTTTCCCTGGAAAGGCAAAATATAAGGTTCGGATCTTACCAATTTCATTCCTCCGGTTGCCAAGCAATTCTTTATAGCCTTTGATGTAGTGGAATAAGGTTGCAATTGTTAAGATTGATTTGATATTCTCTTGACTGTAGTTAAGTAGTACAAGGAATCCAAATTTATTTATAACTAGCTTTTCGCCCGGGACTTCATTCATGTGGGAATTTGGGAAAATTATGTAGCCTATATGTTAATCGGTCTAGCCGTTTGAGCATGAAAGAGGAACAAACATCCATACATACAAACTTTCGCGTTTATAATCTATGTATATTATAAAGAGGAATGATTGTTTGTTTGCATTGAGTAGGCTTATAACAGTATACTGGATCGATTTGAAAAAATTTTTCACCATAAGAATGCTACATTATCCCTGAATAACATAGGCTACATAATTTTCCCGAATTCCCACGGGAACGAAGTCCCGGGCGGAATAATACTGTTTAATATTAGTAAGGAAGGATACGTGTTACGTTGCCGATATGTGAAAATGTTTAACTTTCTGCGCACACAGGTATTGCCCACCAATTAGCAGGTCTCCCGGGCTCAGAGTGGGGAGCTCTAGGCCGGCACTATCCTCCGCCCCTGCTACCTGCGCCGGCGCACTTCACGCCGCACGTACTGCCCCACGCGCAGCCGCATCTGTCTGCTGTCTCACATGATACTGGTCAGTAAAAAATTACACAGCTACAAAGTCTAAAATTACATAAATTGCGTAAATTCGACTATTTTCGTACAAAAATCAGGCAAAAAGTGCATTTTCTTTTTCGTTTCCGTAACGTTTTCACAAATTTCAAGTAAAACAAAATTTATTGACTAGAATTGAAAATTCAGATTTAGCACTTGCTAGTCTGAAAATTATAGCCCTCCATGTATCTCGAGTATGCTTTTGTAGCTTCTCAAACAGTATGAAAAATCGTGCAATATCCCTAGACCGTGTTGATGTGTATAGTTTAGGACCTACACACATACTAGCTAGCTGTTAATTTTGCAGGTCATGGTCTCCTAAAAAGTAGTATGTATTTAATATCATTAAACTGTTACAGACGTAACATCGGACAACCCGACGACGATGCGCGCGCACAGCACCACAAGTCCAGCCACGTCTCGGCCGGGTTCCCCCCAAGATGACGACATCTCGGTAACTGCTTCTAGCAGCCCCCCTCCAGACGACCGTCCAGGAGCCTTCACCTCCGTTACCAGAACCAGAAAACCTTTACAACCACTACCTCCTCCTACTACGTTGTTCCACAGCGCTTTGGCGGCTCAACTCTTCCTCAATAACCCTCTCCTACCTACTCCACCAGCGTGGCTGTACTCCCAACTGTACGGAGGATACGATTGGTGGCTCAGACCTCCCCCTCCTCAAGAAGATTCTAATTCTAGTCCAGATAGGGAAGAAGACGCTGGTTCCACTTCGGCGGTTGGGAAGAAACGCCCTGCTTCGCCAGAATGGAGCGACCAGGGTGTCAGAACGCGTAGCAAGGCTCTTATTACTTCAGAACGACGACCTATTGACGTATGGCGTCCATATTAAACTTCTATGGAGAAGGTTTTCGGGAAGTGAACCGTCCGAAGTGTATAGCGACGTGGACAATGGACAACTTGTGGTCTCGTGATTGTCTAAGTGGAATACGAATTCAATAGTATAGTGATCATTGTCAATATGTGTTTTTACGTTAGATAAATAAAATTTCCGATCGTAATGTTTAAAGAAATTGTTGACTGTATTATAAGATAATGCAAAGCCTGTAAATAAAGTTATTGAATTTTTTTTTACATTCTTGTTTTTAAACTCACGGACCACAGAGCTTGGCTCTTAGAAGAAGAAATTTTGAGCTTTATGATCAGCAGAAAAGTAATTTAGAGGGATATCTTAATTGAGAGAGCTGAGTAGTGACTATTGAAATAAAACACCTGAATTTAAAAACTAAAATATTTAATCCAAAAATACGATTATAAATACACCTTCATAAATCATGATATATACAAAAAAAATTGAGATTTTGTATATTAAAAGCTTTGATTATGTCTCATAATCACAAGCTTAAAGATCTAATCAATTAATCCCAAAATTTTATGATGAACAAACATTAGTAACAAACTTTCACGTAGTTCAGAGTTATTCAATTTTTTTAAGTTATTTAAAACATTTTATCATTTGGGACATGAACAAGACTGTGTGCCTCTACACCGTTTGTCTGTGTATTCCATTAGCCTTAAAATCGCTTGATATACTTCTTCAGCTGTTGGTAATATTTCTGTTTTGGGGAGAAGGAATCGATGCCTCTTCCCTCGGAGCTCCAGCATGTAGGAGAATGGAATTTTTGCTTCCCCATAGCTCCAATCGATGCTGGTACCTGCAGCATAGTACATCAGGTCTTTGGTGCTGCCTACTTTGTATGTGTGACCCGTCGTCTCATGGATAGCCTGGGGATAAAAGAACAGACCCTCAGTGGTGACGTCATCATTAATCAGCGTAAAATGTTATCATTCTACTACACGTGCTATATGGGGTGATTTTAAATTAGTTGGCGGAACTTAAGGGGGTGAGGGGGTTGTGGGGCTGAATAACTTTCCCCAAGGAACCTATAAGAAATTCTTAAAAAAATAATTCGACTTCCCATAGAAAGGTAAATCAGCTGATTGCACAAGTTGTATGGAGGCGAATTTTTTTTTCATATTTCGACCTATGTTCCTTGGGGAAAGTGATTCAATTTCGTGGACTGATTCACATCCTTAATTTCTGCTAACTAATTTAAAGTCACCCTATACAGGATGTAAAAGACAGCTTAGCAAAAACTGAAACCCTGGACTCGGACCATTCTGAATGATCTTCCAGTGGAATTTTTCTCCGGAAAATTATCAATTTTTTTCAGGTTTTTTAATATTTTCTGCTTACATTTTTTATTATTTAATCAAATACAATCCATTTCACAAAAAAAATCATAACAACGTAAAATCATAACACGAAAACCAGCTATGTACATCACACTCCGATAGCAGAGCGGCGCGGGGGGATCGCGCGCGGGACGCAGTATCACGATACGTTGCGTAGCGCCAAAGTAGGTAAATAATGAAAACTCCTAAATATATCGTTTCCGGGAAAAAAATAATTACTTATAGCTGATGATAGTTATGGGTAGATCACACTATTTAAGTATTTGCTAAGCTGTCTTTTACACCCTGTATACTTCTTATTTCATTGTTGCTCCTGTTGTTTTAAATAATACTTTCACGCGTATTTGACACTCATGCTTTTATCCCTATCAGAATAGGCAGAGGTCTCAAATGGTAGGAACCCACTCGTTCCAGTTTGTGCACAAAATATTACAGAAAAATGTTTTAATAGTTATAAGTTTATTGCACAACTAAACTTTCACTTATTTAAGAACCAATTTTAATAAAATTTTGTATGGAGATACCTGACACCCTGGATTTACACAAAGGCTAAATAATTTTCTCGAATACCCACGGAAACGAAGTCCCGGGTGAAAAAGCTAGTATGAGTATAATGTAAGTTTTATCTACCTTGGCCATAGCAGCGCCGCCTTCTATCAGCTCGACATAATCTGGACAGGGTTCACTGGTGTAACCCCAAGGGAAGATTATCACCTCCCCGTAGCTATGCAATGACAGGAACACTTTGAAAGTCGTGTCCGAATTCAATATTACGTTCTGAAAATAAATAATTCATAGAATTGAAAAATAGAAAAGGTATATCGTTTTTTTAACCAGTTCTAGTAGTTCTTTGTAGCCTACAAGATGCCACTTGTGAGCTAAGTAGCACTGTCTAGGAAAAATTATGGAAAAATTATAAAGTAAGTAAATAATATTTTTGAAAGAGCATTGTGTCGCGGTCGGCGGTTTCACTAAACGCGAAAACTAAAGGGGTATCTTAAATTAAACTAAAAATACGGTTGTAATCAGATTAACCCTACTGTAATAATAATAAGCATCATAATTGCGTGCAAACATCTAATTTTAAACTTCCTTAACATGAAATTATGTCTAATGGAAGCACCCTCGGAGTTTCTTGCCTATTCTCTCCTGAGGAAGATTGCACCTTTGCGAATAGGCGCAAAGTTAAAAATGCTGATGTAATTCACTATTTTGACTTATTTTAAGCAACGTTCTGTATGTTTTATGAAATACAGCTATTTTTGACTTGACTTTGACTTTTGACATCACTTACTCTCACAGCAGCTGTTTCAGGTTCAGAAAATGGTTCCGGGCCTCTAAAGAAAATATTTCCAGGGTCCTCAGAGGAGCCTTCTTCTCCGTTCGCTCCCCAACCGTAACTGATATGAAAAAAAGAAAAGAAAAATGTGTTCACGATGGTAGATCCATACCACACGCCTACAATTCCTTCCAGCCACTTGACGCAACATTTGACGTTTATATTATTTTATTGAACAGGTTACCATTACAGTTTCCGAACAAGCACAACATAAAAATAACAAACTCAATTTCACTCCAATTATAGGTAACTGACGGCAAGTCTAAAATTCTGAGTGTTGCTAGATGGAATACCCGTATAATAGTGGTAAGTTGTCAGCCCACGATACAGGAAAACCCTCACGTTCCACCAACTAGTTTTTACAGTATTCCTGGGAAACGTCGGCTTTCGAGTTATTCTTTCACTCACAGTCCAGCGTGGTCGTAACAATGCCGGGGCAGAATAACACGTAAATTGGAGGATATGTTGAAAAAGAGAGTCACCTGAAGTTTCTGTTGAGATCTACTCCGACGCTGTCTCCGTAACGTCCTCTGTTTTTTCTCCACATTCTGTCGTGCAAGTGTGTGAACTCATAGCCGTCTGGATTTAATACTGGTAGTATGTACCTGGTTGAAAAAACAGGAAAATATCTAAATAAAACTTGTACGTCATTTCCAAGAGATGAGAGAGTCGTTAGTTTTATTTCTTTCTTAAAAAAAAGTTCCTAAGTAATTTGATAATAAAATAATAAATATTAGTTAAAAACTCGTCGTTTGACGAGCGTTCCTCTATAAATATACAAGGTGTTTTAAAGAAAACCCAAAAAAAATAATAATTTTGCGCAGTGACAAGTATGTCATATTAATTATAAGAAATTTTCATTTTGAAAGATGACAAACCGTGCAACTGATTACTAGAGTTGCGACTATTTCACTTTTAAAATTAAATTTTGGAATTTCTTTTTTCTTTGGTTTTTTGAAACACCTATAGATTAGATATGTGGGGTGATTTTAAATTCGTAATGATAACTAAAAGAGGGTGATTATTTCCTTGAAACTGAACAATTTTCCCCACGGTATGCAAGATCCCAAAAAACGTTTCCATCCACGCCTGTTATCCCTAACGGGGTAGGCAGAGCATCAGTGGTTCTAGCGAATTACTTGATGCCACGTTTGACACAAATTGTGAGAGCTATCCGAGTTCATACCTAGTTCGGGCATATTATTAGTATAGTTAGCACTATAGCAATTTAAGTTTACAGCATTATTTTTATATGTGTATGAACTTTTTATTTTTATTTATTTTATTAATGGGCCGATTTATACCCCTGGTTTCCAATAACTAATTGAAATCACCCAATATGTATAGATAGATAAGTAGATAAATGCACAAACCAGTCCTTATTGGTGACGGTGGCAGGCAACTGGTGGAAGGAGCGGACGAGAGAGTTGGCGACGAAGGTGGCCACGGCTGGAGTGATCCACTCGCGAGGGTGGATGGCTGCGTCTAACCACACGCCTAGGTTCCCCTCGTTCCCATTTGATATTTTCATCATCTGTAACAGTGTCCAGTATAAATAATAATAATAATAAAGAAACGCTACACACTCAAAGGCCCACACTAAGGTTTTATATTCATGCCTACTAGCTTTTTTCTTCCGGCGTGGAATAAAAAAGTAGTAAAATATCTTAATATTGAAAGGATTAGAAGAAAGTTAGTTTGAAAATGACAATTTAGTCTTATATCTTCGTTGGTTTGGAAATCGCGTTCTGTAACGCGACTTAGACTCTGATCTATACTTAAGTAGCAGTAGCCTTTTTATTTTAATAAAAAGAGAAAGAGACAATCAATACTTAAGTATAGATAAAGACTTGATTCTGCTTCTGTAACACGGGCCTTAGTATACAGTTAAGTACAGAACGTTGCCTTATTAAAATTTTTTTTGGTGAAGATTGCAATGAGCTGAAAAAATTGTGGATGTGGGCAGCGCAGAACTGAAAGTTAGACTAAACGCTGATTTTTGTGCAGTTGTTTCTACTTCGAACCCTAATTGAGAGGAGGACATCCTTCTTCCCAAAATATTTTAAAGAAAAAAAGGTACTCACAATCATTTTACGGCCCTCAGCACTTTTTCCTATAGTGGAGAGGGTGACCAAATACGGATACTCCCGCGCAAGGTTATGCATGAAGAGGTAGATCGTGTCAAGTCTGTGATAGTTTTCCCAATCCATTACTGTGGGCACTGGAATCATTGTCACCTCTCTCAGTCGGTTTCACTATACACTAACTTAGGATTAAAATGTGATCCTCTTTTTATTCATGCCGATGAGTAATCCTAAACTTAAATGGTCATCTGTTAATGATAAGGTAAGAAAGAATCTACGACAATAATAACACTTTATTCACAAAAAAAGAACTCCGAAAGTTCATATTAGCATGAACCCAAATTGAATGCAAATTTCTTTTCAACAAACATGATTGTTAATTACTCTTTTCATGATAATTACTCCAAAACAATTTTATTTTTTTGTGAATCTTACTCAAGGGTGCGTGATTAGGATAATGATTAGTGCATGAATAAGTGATTATGAAACAACAAGCCCATAATATAATTGACTTCATTAAAAAGCATTTGTTGATGAGTTGTAACTAATTTTCTGACAATGTTTATGTATTATTATATATGCTAGCAGCAAATTATCAAAAACTATGTTAGAAAAATTCAGACTGATAATGGAAGTCTTTTTAATTTACCTTGTTTGTTTATTGTTCTTGAAAAATATTTAGAAATACTAACGTCGGTTTGAAAATAGATGCATAGAATTATTCTAATACACTACATTTTTGGTAAACTAAATTAGAATGTACACACAGCAACAGCTTGAGTTGCATTTTGTGAATTTATGTGATTTCTTAATCCACTTAATTTAGCAGTGTATACTTCTGGCTGTGGCTGAACGTACATTGTCGAGTATTTTAGAATTTCTTTATCAAGGTTATCAATGTGTATTTAAAATAACGCACCTAAAATGTGCTTCAGTTCTCGTATTTCAACAAATTTAGTTCTACAATTTTCTGAAAATTTGAGAAATTAAAACGCAATTCTATTTAATAGTTAAAAAATATAACAGAATCTCAAAAAAATGTAAGGTAAATATGAAAATATCCCAAATATTCTAATGAATCTGTTTAAAATGGATAATGTTAAAACATAATAAAAACATTTTCTACTCCACTGACCTTCAATAGATGATGAATTATGACTACAACAAGCACACTGGATATTTTTTATAGAAATAGGTCGTATTTCTAATGCGCCGCTACGTTGCGCTGAAACCATGTAGGGTATATTGTATACAGAATTACAGGACTGAGTCACAAATAAATCTTACAGAGAAAATAGTTACGTATTTTCGTCTATAAGATATATTTGTGTTTTCTCATTAAATATTTAAGTGAATATGGGCATCATATCCAGTGTACTTTGTATTTTATTAGAGGTCAGTGGCTCATAATGGCTATAAACGAGTCTTAGGGCTAAATAGAAAGATATAAACCTCTAGAGTATGTGTATAAAGGTTAAACTTTGAAGATGAAGTCATTGACTCAGTAATGTTTCTGGTCTTTTTTGATCCTGATCATTGTCATCAAAAGGAAAGAGATAGAGAGCATAGCACCTCATATCATATTAGTTTTAGGCCTTAAATTGAAGCTTTAGTCAAATGTACTTGGATGCAAACTTCGTTCTGTTGGAACTTAGTACAACTGAAATATTCTCAGGGCTACATCTACTTAAATTATTTTACGGTCGTGATAGAGAACAAACAGCGGAAGCGAGATCCCTTATTTTCATTTTTTAGAGATTGACCTTTTCGCCCGTGACTTCAGTTGTGTGAAACATTGTACATCATGTAAATTGGTTCAAATCTGTTCAGTAGTTACAGTGGACAAACAAACACGCGGAAACAATGAGCCAAGATTTTCGAATTTTAAATTCATAACATAATAAGGCTAACCACAACAAATAAATTGTTTATAAAAAAATAGCTGGAATACATCACAAGTACGTTAAAGTTCCAAAGCTCTCTTCAGAGGCAAAATTTCATGAGACCGCGGAATATCTAATTAAAAAATTCGACGCACACTGTTAAATCCCGATGTTTCACATTAGATACAAAACGAAATAACGATATTTTGCATTTGAAATTTTGATTGATTCTTAGATAGATTGTTCGTAAGAAAAACCTTCGACGCGTTTACTTAAGAAGAAAACTTCCAGCTGTTAGAGCGAAAACTTAATAAAATTCTCACATGTTTTAACAGATTTGTAGATGGGCTTCTGCTCCAGCTCAAGGGCGGCAGTTACATCAGGTATGGCTATGGAGTATGGGATGTCTCTTTCATGGATCATGCCCGCGACCTGGGCGAGTCTATGCCCGGCCACGAGCACATCCATTGTACTATGTTCCTCCTTCCATATGTTTATTGCTAGAAGTAAAGTTGTCAGAGAACATTTTATAGTAATACACATACCTATGAAAGGTATTCTTTTAGAGAAGGACGGGTGATTTAATTAATTTTTGAGGTACCACCAGCTTTATTTCGGACCACTGGGCATCATGTCATTTTTTGTAGTGTTTCCGTTGTTTTAAAAGAACTGATTAATGTTTCCTTATGTAATTGGCATAAACAAAAACAGTACACTAGGATTGATAAAGGTAAGTCACTCTTGTACAGAAAATCACCGTTATATTGTTGTATAGTAGCTTATACAACACGAATTGTACAACATCACAGCTTTGCGTAAATACATTAGCAATTTAAAAACTTATGTGTTGTTTGAGAATTGCGTGGTCTACAATAGGTCATTTAATTTTATGCGTTTGTGTAATTATATCGTTTTACTGCTGAAGATATCATAGTCAAGATAGACTACAAATATAACAAACACGAATGCCGTCTACAGATGTATCAAGAATTTAGTCCCGTGTGTCACCATTACGAGGATGCACGAGCGATTTAAAGTTATTAGATGTCTATCTTGGTTAGAATTTTTGCTATAAACGCCCTATTTTTCGTATTGGTTTCTGTAATAAGGGAATATTAAAGTCTATTTTTTACAGGGTTTTTTAGTGAACCTCAAGAAGAAAAAAATTAAATAAAAATAAAACAGCACATACGGCCGCACGTCATATCTATCGCTCGTGCTAGCCACAATGTTATAATTCTGCCGGATATATCATTTGTTGTGGTCACTTTCTGGTCTTCAGCTCGAACTGTGGTCCCTTTCATCTTAGTTCTAGTCATGGTGCTCTGAAGTTGCCTTAACAATTTCGACATTACAGGAATCAATTTAGGAATCAATTTCGCTCGTTCATGTACCTCCGACAGTGTCCAAGCCTTTAACAAATCGTCTCTGACCCTCCTGCGTTAATTTTATTTCCCATACTTGACCTGAACGGTAGTGGTGTTTCTCTAATTGCTTAGCCACTTTTAAAGTTGTCATCAAAAATGTTTTTAGATAATTTTAAAATAAAATAAAATCTCGTCTCGGAATAACTTGCAATTTTGAGGCTGACAAATGCAAAGGACAAATGTTTTTTGATTTGTCAAACTGACCTAACCTATAAAAAAAATCTATGGTTTATCTTGTGATATGCAAACTATTTGTAGCCATTCATAACAATTTAGAAATATTTTTTCTATGTCTATGATTTTATATAATAAATTCATAGACATAGAAACAATGATATTCTACCCTATATACAGGGTTATTGGTATGATGATGATGATGGTGGTAACACGTCATGATCCCTTTAAGGGGTGATAGAAGAGATGAATGCAATAATACAGGGCTTTAGGTAAATTTCTTTCAACCTCTCGGGTGCTATCAGTCCATGAAAGTGAACAACTTTCCCCAAAGAACAGGTCAAAATACGAAAAAAAATTTTGATCTCCCATACAAAATGCGCTATATGCTGATGAAGTTTGTATGGGAACTCAAATTTTTTTTTCGTATTTTGACCTATGTTCCTTGGAGAAAGTTGTTCAGTTTCATGGACTGATTAACCACCCGAGAGGTTGAAAGAGATTTACCTAAAGCCCTGTATATTGAGTACTGAGTATCATTAGTTGTCAAATAACCCTTGTAGCTCAGTCTGTGGGTAGTTTTGCATTGCAAAAGGTGGCGTAGAAAATGTTTTGACACAATATTGTTTAGGTATGGCAGGTTAATAATTAATAATTACTCCGAATTTCGCTTGTAACTTTTTACCTATAAAACTTACAGAATAATCATGTATGCAAAAAATTTAGGCAATTTTGTCTTCTTTGAACCCTTCATAGACACTTTTGTGATTTACAATTGAGAAGTTATTTAAAATATACCTAATTTTGGCACCTTTAATTCAAGATGGCGGCTAACGCCTGGGTCCTCCAAGGTCGAGAACTTGGATTTTTATTAACCTGCCATACCTAAACAATATTGTGTCAAAACATTTTCTACACCACCTTTTGCAATGCAAAGGCCTTTGCATTTTCCCACAGACTGAGCTATTGATTAGATTTGAGAAAATGTTCCCATTTAGGAAAAAAAAATCCTCTATTTTTCAAGAAAAGTTTTCGAAATTGGTACATCTTTTCCCAGCTGAGAGTGATCTGATAACTGATGATCTCTGCAATTTTTTTTTGCATGTAGTAGTTTGTTATAATAGTTATTTGAGGTCTATAACGCCTGAGATACGGGTAATATTAGTTAAACTGGTTCAGATTCTTAGGGTTAAGTTTTTCCTTTTATGCTGTACACCTAGCTCCAATTGTTTTACTGTGAAATACATGGTTAAATAAATAAATGTAAAATTACAATAGTACTTATCACAGCAGTGATGAAACCCTCACGTCTAAAAAAATCTTTTTCGAAAGGCGCGCGGTCCAATAACCCGCATTGGGCCAGCGTGGTGGACTGTGGCCTATACTGTGGACTATATCAGGACTAAAAATCCCCCGTGCCCCTCAAAGAGAGAACCCGTGCCCCTCAGTATGATCGTATGTGGGCTGACAAAAAAATAAATACAAAAAAACTCACCACGGTTCTTGGTTTAGTGGGAAGTTTGTTTCGTTTTCCGTCTCCAATTTGCGGCGTGAGAGGATATTTATCCACAAAGTCCATCAACGCTATAACACAGTTGAGGATCTCGTTGCCAGTTTCTTCTATCTCTTCTTGTGGTGGTTTGAATCTGTGTAAGAAAGAAAAAATCATAGTAAAGAAATAAAAAGAATTTGACAAAGAACCTCTTATCTGGCAGAATACGATTCCCTATGGGTCTTATATTGGGAGACTTCAAATTAGTTAGCGAAAATTGAGGATCTGAATCAGCCCACGAAACTATAAGGAAAACCATTTGTGTTACAATCTAGCCTAGTGACTAATGAGTATTTTTTAACGTAAATTGCTAAACATTGGAAAATATTGTTAAGTTTCAAGTTTTCTGCAGCCAGTTGTTTGTTTAGTAAAGCTGATTTATATATTCCGCTGATTTATATATGATTATGTATTATATATTTCTCTGTTCCGCGATTTATAGTGACAGGTTGGAAACCACTGAAAACTGAGTTGATAGAAGATTTGAGAAGGTTGTTACACCGCTTTAAAATAGAAAAAATAATCTTACTTGTGTTTTTTGCTCCTGAGTTCGATAAGATAGCAATAGGGGATGCCAACCTCGCCGTAACACCAATCGTTGCTCGTGCCAGACGCCACATACATCACATCCTTCGAAGTACCTACTTTATATGTAGTGCCGTTGGTTTCATAGATAGCCTGAGTGACAGAGGCATAGTATATTAACAAGGGTTCTGAATAAAAAGCAAGAAAACTGCGGCCTTGGTTTATTATTTTTTATTAGCTCATATAAATCCGCACCGAGGGGCATGGGCCTCGCTTCGAAATACGAAGGGGATTTAGGCCATAGTGCACTACGCTGCCCCAATGCGGGTTAGGGGACCGCGAGACTTTCGAAAACGAATTTTCTCAGACGTACGATTTCCATCATGATGTTTTCCTTCTCCGCTGAGCAAGTGATAATTAATGAAAAATCGGTACATAACTCCTGGAAAGGTAAATTTAGTGGTACAGGCCCGCACCAGGATTTGAACCCGCAACCGGTTACAAGTCTGGCTCATTACCAAATGGGCTATCATTGCCAATATGTAATGCACACAATCTAAAAATGGACCCTAAAATCTACAAGAATTATCTTAATTGATAAGAATAATTTATTCTTATCTTAGTTTTTATTTTTATCGCCGATAAAGCATGTGCTTTTAAAATTCTTACAATAATCGTGCATTCTGCCTTATTCTAGTATTTGAAAGTGAGCTTATGTAAAGGGTGACTACAAATTAGTTAAACGCCATAAACGCCATACACTCAAAGGCCCACATTAAGTTTTTCCCTTGTGTCGTGGGTCCCTCGGAACACACATAAAGACAGACAACACCCATGACCCGAGAACAAATATCTGCTTTTTACACAAATATTTGCCCCGACTGGGATTCGAACCCAGGACCCGTCGATCAAGAAGCAGCGCCACTACCACTCGACCAAACCGGCCGTCAAAGTTAGTTGCGTAATTCTACTGATAAAACCAAATTGAGACCCTCCTCCTTTTTTGGTTGAGATGGGTTTTTTTGTTGCTTTTTGCAGTCTGTTATTTTAAAATAATTAACATTGGTCCATGTCACTGAATAAAGACCTGGTATATTTGTTGGAGCGCACGTAGCGCACGTATTATTCTTCGGATTCGTGATTAAGGTTAAGCTATGTGCACATAGTAGCATATCTATACTAATATTATAAAGAGGAAAGATTTGATTGTTGTTTGTTTGCATAGGCTCCGAAACTACTGGACCGGTTTGAAAAATTCTTTTACCATTAGAAAGCTTTATTATCTCCAATGGACATAGGCTACATCTTCATCTTCATCAGCCTATATACGTCCCCACTGCTGGGGCACGGGCCTCCCTCAATAACATGAGGGGTAAATGCCATACTTACCACGCTTGGCAGACGGGTTGGCGAGGGTTTTGATATAATTGCAGAGTTTTCCTTCTCTGTGTGCAGATGAACTTGCTTGCATATTTACCTTAGTCGCCTTGGACGACACCTCGGTAAGAAAGAGGGTGGTCCTATTCTACTCTGCCGGGGACTCACACGGCTTTTCCTATAGGCTACATAATTTTCCCTAATTTCCACGGGAACGAAGTTCTGGGCGTAATGCTAGTCAGGCTAGCACTTGGCGCTATATTTGACATTAATTCTGAGGCTTATTCGATGGAACATGATATCTTAAGAAGAAAGGACTCATGACTCACCCTAGACATGATAGTAGCACCCTGGAGGAGTCGAATGTAGTCAGGACATAAGTTCTCTCGATGGGCAAATGGAAATATGATAACTTCTCCAAAACTGTGCAGTGTAATATACACTTTAAAAGGAATTTGTGATCCTGATATCACGTTCTGAAAATATATTTTAAATTATTTCCTGTACGCCATATTCCTCATATGCTTTTCTAGCCCTTCAACTACAGCATATATGTGCTAAACCACGTAATTATTGTTATAACGAGGTTATAAGCACACACAAATATTAAGACATTTTTAAATTATTTGTTAGAATATTTAAATTGTTTGTTCGGGTCAATTCTTGCAATTGAATTTTAATGCAGTTACTCTTAATAGATTGAGAGCTGAAAATTTGCATACACGATTAGTTTGGATGACAATGCATGGTTAGGTAAGGGTAACCATTCTAATTTATTTTTTTACAAAATAAATATAGGGAAAGAAAAATGAACTAGAGCCCGCGACTCCAGGCTTAATAATAATATTATAATAATAATAAACGCTACACACTCAAAGGCCCACACTAAGGTTTTCCCTTGTGTCGTGGGTTCCTCGGAACACACATAAAGACAAACACAAACACCCATGACCCGAGAACAAACATCTGCTTTTCACACAAATGTTTGCTCCGACTGGGGATCGAACCCAGGACCCGCCGATCAAGAGGCAGCGTCACTACTACTCGACCAAACCGGCCGACAAATCTCCTGGTGCTCTAGCCTCTGAGCTAACTTTTCATTATTTAACATTAAAACTTTGCAGAATTGTTTACCAATGTAAAGGCTATATTTTCCAAAATTTTAGCCAAATCCACCGAACGGCTTTTCCGAACATTTTGTGCGGGGTTTTTTCTCATATATTAATGTATGTACAGTACAATTTCATTTCTAACTAAGCACATTACGTCGGGCGTGTAAGTTCGGCGTCTTCGTGCGCCAAATATTTTTCTTACCTTAAAATTATTTGTGGATATCACTCACGCGGGTAAGCGTTATAAAAATATGTAGTAGATTTTTACGATTTACTTATTTAAATTTTATCTGTTCTTGCCTATTTTTGCATATTACGATCAATACAATGTAAATACACGACTCGAATTTCAATCACAAAGTACGCAAATATGACATTACTTGTGTAATTAAAAACATATCGATGAAATGAGTAAATAGTAAATTAATAATTTCAGCTGAACTGTACAAAATGAGAGCCGTGAACTGATTTTCGATTAAACCCCGGTAATCTCGATGTTGTACGCTGATGTCACGATCCGGGAATCAAGAGCACGTTACAACGATTGATAAACAACTCTCATTGCTATTTAGACAAGAATATTGTTGTGTTACCTAGTGGCAAATACTTGATTATTTCATCTCTTTCTGTATGTTAGGTCAATTCTATTTTACTCAAGATATGTCATACTCCTGCAAAACTAAAACAAAATCATGACTCTATCGATTCAAAATGTTGCCATGCGTTACCTTGACAGCAGTAGACTCCGGCTCCGAAAAAGGCGAAGGACCTCGATAGAAACAATTATCAGGGTCACCTGAGGACCCTTGACCACCCCACGCACAACTGAAATAACATTACTTGGTTATATGCAAAATTGTATGTTTAAAGAAGTAATATTTGTTTATAGGAGGATTTATTAATACGGCGGTCCAAGGTTCGCTTCTCTTTATAAGCAAAAATTCCTGTGAAATTGTGAATGTTTGTTCACAGGCCTTAACAAGCGAACTGAGGTATTTTAGATCAAGAATAAGTTTTTACCAGCCTAGTGTAAATACAAATACAAATTGTATAATTTATGATTTTTGGGGAGTAGATATGAGAAAATTTGGTCGCAGCATTTCCAGAAAAAAAATGGATATTAACTGAAAAGGCAAATTCTCAGCCAAACGAAGTACGATCTTTTCTCCTAATATGAATGTTATCTTTCATAATAGTTTGTACATGATTTCGAAAGACAGCCGAGACATATTATGCCCCAACAATTGAATGACTTTTAAAAAGTGCATTAAACACTGCACTTGGTGGTATAAAATTATGTCAGTTAAGTAGACTTGCGGTCTAGAAAGGAACGCAAAAACACATTGGATGCGGTTAGCATAAGATCGGTCAATTTGGAAGTCCTAAGGCCAATCTCTATCAATATAAGTTCTGTAGTAGATATGATAATAACGATAACAGATCCGATTGACTATCCATAGTTCCTATTAAAGTAAAGTTCCTCTATCCATACCTGAAGTTCCTATTAAGGTCGACGCCGACGTATTTGCCATCAATTCGGGCTAGATTCTTCCTCCACATGCGGTCAGTAGTATGTGAGTACTCGTAGCCATCTGGGTTTATCACAGGGAGGAAGTACCTGAAGGTATAGGTTCCTGTTAGTTTTCGATCCCTATAGTAAGCTAAGATTTCAGCCAATGCGTACTATCTGTTATATTATAACATACAGACCCGAAATTTGTTAAATTGTGGAGTCCGCGTACCGGGAGACCCTGTATTGAGGGGGGGGGGGCGCCGTAGGGTGGCTGGTTTGGGTGATGCGGTACGCCTTGGAGAGGCGTACGTCCAGCAGTGGATTGACACAAGCTGAGAAGACGATTATCAGTTTTGTGATGTCGTTTACAAATTACACCTCTTTTCATCTCGTCGGTTTCGTAAAAGTCCTATAAAAGGAACACCAGAAGATAGGAAGCAGCATCTTTACAAGTATTTAGCTACCGTACTGCAATCATTAATCCATCTGCCACAAACCTTTATGATGGTTCTAATATATTAGGTGGTGGTTGTTACGTTTATTTGTACTTGTGGTTGTTTTGTATGTTTTAAACCTTCGCGTGCTTTTGAACACATGGTGTACAAGATTTGTATCGCACGCGGCGTAAACAAGCACGCGACGGAATATATTTTTTGTAGGAATATATGTATTTTTTGTGTGGGCGTAATACAGTATTTATTTTATTTTATGAGATGATGCCTACTCTGTAGTACAGACTGCAGTATGTCAGGTTATTACGAGTGTCAAAAGGGCTATGTCAAGATCAACACGTATCGTCTGATGTGCTGCCGCGTGTACCTATCAAAAACATAATTTTCTATTCGATTTCACTACATAATATTTCCTTGTTACACACATTTTCTTACCAGTCTTTGTTAGTGCAGCTAGCCGGAAGGTTCTTGAAGTTTCTGGCTAAGTGATTAGCGATGTAGGTGTTGACAGCTGGTCCAATCCACTCACGCGCATGCATTCCCGCGTCCATCCACACCGCGCAGTTGTTAGCGTTTCCGTTAGATATTCTCAGCAACTGGAAATTTTAACTTATTAATGTAGCTTTAAAACAAACATTTATAGGGCTTGTACATCATGTTTCTGCATTATAATAACTCTCAGAATTTACGTCAAACGTGGCATCAAGCGCTGTTGCTCTGTCTACCCTTATGGGGATTATAGGACTGAATATATGTATGTTTAAATTAAATTCAAGTGAATCTGTTACTTCTATTCCTTCTTTCCATTTCGTGTAGGTATAGTCAAGTATGTGGCGAAAGTATGTGCCCTCTGGGTTGATGGGGTGATCAAAGTAGCAATTTATCACGAGCGTTTCCGTGCTTCGGAGGGCGCGTTAAGTTCTCGGTCCTGACTGTTGTCGATTGACTACAGTCGTTAAATAAAACCAAGTCAGAGGCCATTGTGCGGTTTAAAAAACTCTGACAGCAGGGTTAGCCAAGTTCGCCACACACTTTACTATACCTCCACGATAAGAAGAAGAAAAAAGATAGATCACAAGCTTAATAGGTACTAGACGGAATCAGTGTACGTTACCCGTAACGCTCTCCTTTGTAAAGAATATCCAATGGTACCAACAGTACAGAGAGAAGGAAATTCAGATTCCAGCTCATCTAGGAACTGATTTATGACACCCAGTCGCTGGTAATTCCTCCAATTCATCTTTGTTGGCCTACCTGTAAGATAGTTAATTCAATACCACAAAGTATTCAAACTTAAAATAACTAGACATGCGAATTGCAATACGTATGGTGATTGTAACCACTATTTGTATTAGACACTAGCTTCCCGCGCGGGACTTCTTTCCCGTGGGAATTTGGGAAAATCATTTACCCTATGTCAATCCCGGATAATGTAGGATTCTAATGGTGAAAGAATTTTTCAAATCGGTCCAGTAGTTTCGGAGCCTATTCGATGCAAACAAACAAACAATCAAATCTTTCCTCTTTATAATATGTATAGATATAGATATAGATTTAGATAAAGATATAGACAGAGGTATGCTTCGTTGCTTAAAAGATTAAGGTGTTGTATTTTCCAAACAGATTCTATAAACATAAACCGGCTAGCGGGTCGGACTCGTAAGCGACTCATTTTCTAAGTTATGTACATTAGTTCTTACGGTGAGGGAAAACATCGTAAGGAAACGGAATGTGTAATCATGATCCAAACCGGTCAGGTTGACAGGTTCACAAAGGTCAGATGGCAGTCGTTCCACATGTAATAACTTGACTTGCCAAATCCTGCATCATGGTCAAGCGTAACCCAAATGAGAAAAGGGACTAAGCGCTAGGAAGAAGAATAAGAAATAACGTACTCAAATCGTCTTCTCCAGGCACTTTGTAAGGATACAATCTTGTAAAGACGTTAGCATTCTTATTGTACTTTCTTTCTTCTCGTTTTTTAATATCTTTTTCCTTAGGATTTATGTATAAATCTTTAGATGACAGTATGGGTAGTCTTTCAGAATCTGGTCCCAAGAAAGACGTTTCTAACGGTGGTGTAGGCGGAGAAGTATTATGAGACGCATGAGAAACATTTCCTAATTGTTGACACTTTTTTTGATAAAGATGATGATGGTGATGTTGAAGGAAAGATGCCCTTGGAGACATTGGAGAAGAAGTTCCTGGTTGCTGCTGTTTCTGTTGAAGCTTCGGTGTTGATACAGGTCTAACTGTTTGTTGAATCACACTTTGTTTTGTATTAAGGGAACCAGAAGAATCATGCTTTGAAGTAAGGGAACCCATTAGAAGTGGTGACGTTTTTTGTGACGAGGACGATTGCTGTCTACGTTGCGAGAGGTTTTTTATGGACTTAACGGAACCACCAGAATCATGTTTTATAGTAAAGGAACCTATTCGAAGTGGTCGCGTTTTTTGTGACGAGGACGATGGCTGTCTTCGTTCTGCGAGGTTTTTGATGGATTTCTCACTTAGCTTTAGGCTTACTTGTTGAAATGGTGATTTTAGATCGCAGTCTTCCCTTATGGGTGGAGGAGGCTGCGTTGCTAGCCGTCTCATTGGTATTTCAGTCGATTGATGGTTTGGTAGAGTTCCAGAAAATCTTCCAAAAGTTTCATATTTGGGAAGCGGTCTTGCTAGTTTTCGTCTTTCTGTAGATCCATTTCCAGAAGTTTTTGATAAGTCAGTATCATCATGTGTCGAGTGAATTGGATGAAGAACTCTACTGCCTTCATACTCTGGAGCTTCCTCTGTGAATAATATCTGCCCATCTGAAGTTTTTTTAAGTATCAATGTGCATGAATTCTTTGGAGATAGCGCAGTTAATGGCGATGTACATGCAGATATCTTACATTCTAAGGAAGACCGCGACCACTCTTTGAAGGATTTGGTACCCTTTGGTGGTTTGTACTTGTGTACGCACCCACGATCACAAATGTATTCCTTTGGCTGTTGATCAAGTATCAGATACTTTATTTTATGTAAATTTCTTGGAATATAAGGAGTATTATACACTTGTAACAAGTGTGATTTCTTTTTGTGCTGCCCTTTTTTGAGGTAATCATCGCCATAAATTCTCGACATTTTATGCTATTCCACATTCATTTGTTGTAAAAAAACAATTTTCAAGTAAATGTAGAAGCAGTAACTGTAGCAGAAATGCAGCTTGGGCTTCTTTGTGTCTTATTATGATTTCTCTTACACTTTTACTTTTTTTTGTGAATTTTATATTTCAATAATAATAACAACGGATTAGTGGTCATTATTATTATTAAAATATCAATTTCTGAAGATTTTCATTCTATTTTTGGTGTGATATTTTGGTTCTAAACATAATTTTTTTTTTGTTTATACAGAGAAAAGGTAATTAGTAGCGTTTGAAGCATTGGTTTGAAGTCATGACCGCAGTGATTACCACTGACATTATTGGATGACAGTGATAAAGGAGAATGCGCAAAATTGCCCCAGCTCCAGCGCAAAATATGTATTTCAAATTGTTGTACATTGGAAGTGATGTGAACTTCTTTCTATTGAAGAAAGATAAAGAAAATAGACATTGTCTTTATTGTCTGTTAATGTCAGTCATTCGAAAATGTATCTCTAATTTTTCTTACATAAAACCTATTATTCAAAGGTTTTGTCTAGTTATTTCAATTTATGTAACAAAATATTGTTAAATATTTAAACTATGGAAAAATATCTACGACCAGAACGCTTTGACGAAGAACCCTCGACAACAACTGCGTCAAAGAAATGGCAGCATTGGAAAAAGACTTTCGATAACTTTATAGATGCTCAAAGGTCAGTAAAAACGAAAACTGATTCATCTCCGCTACTATCTGATGAGCTAAAGTATCAGCTTCTTGTGAATCACATATCTCCAACCGTATACGCATACGTAAGTGAGTGTAACACCTACAGCGCTGCAATGGCCATACTCGACAAATTGTATGTCAAGCCCCGAAATATTATTTATGCTAGACACATGCTTACTACGCGCACGCAGCGAGCAGAGGAGACAATAGATATGTATATGCAAGCTTTGAAACAATTATCTAAAGATTGCGATTTTAAAAGTGTTGATGCCGAGACGAATCGCAATGATAACATACGCGATTCCTTCATCGCTGGAATAAATTCGACTAAAATCAGACAACGGCTATTAGAAAACTTATCTATGTCACTGGATGAAGCATACAGCCAAGCTCAAGCTCTGGAAATGGCTGAAACTAATGCTCGAGACTACAACACTGCGTCTGTTAATGCCATATGCCAACCATCACAATCTAAAACTTCTAGTATCACGAATTTCAATCCAGCTTCCTTCTCTACAAGCGAACATGAAGAAGATATTGCGGCTGCTATAACCCGCTACCCACGAGGAAGAAAATGTTTCTTTTGTGGAGGTAAAGTACACGCAAGAGTAAACTGTCCGGCAAACAAAGCTACATGTCAGATTTGCAGCAAAGTAGGACACTTTGCTAACGTATGTCGTAGCAAGAACTATGCCGCTCCTGTCGAGGTTCAAGAGGATTTTAGCGCCTGTATAGTAGCTGCGTCTCCTGCTTCCCTTCGGAAAGCGTTATTGCCTGCTTACATTAAAGGTATTAGAGTCGAAGCATTAATTGACACTGGAAGCTCAGTAAGTTTTATTAATGAAGCTTTCGCAAACTTATGTGGCTTAAAAAGGAGACCTTGTCAACAAATCATATCTATGGCATCCTCCAATCACACATCTTACGTTGAAGGCCAAACTTGTCAAAATATTGTCATCGGCAAAAATAAATATGAGAATATCAATCTACTTATCGTCAAAAATCTTTGCGCGGATATAATAGTTGGTCACGACATCTTAGAAAAGCATTCTACTTTAGAATTTCAATTTGGTGGACCTAAAGAAACGCTAAAAGTATGTAGCGTAGCTGAAGCAACTGTTCCGCCAGTGCCACTCTTTAGTAATGTCACAGTTGACTGTAAGCCTATCGCTATCAAATCACGGAAATTCTCTTTTGAAGATAAGGAATTTATCGATTCTGAAGTTCAGAAACTAATATCTGATGGTATAATAGAAGAAAGCAAATCTCCATGGCGAGCTCAAGTGCTCATTTCTCAGACAGAACATCACAAAAAGTGACTCGTTATTGATTATTCCCAAACTATTAATAGATACACGGAACTCGATGCCTATCCACTCCCTAATATTGAGGACATGGTCGCTGAAGTATCAAAATACTCTATATTTAGCGCTATTGATTTGAAAAGTGCGTATCACCAAGTTCCCATCTTATCTGAGGAAAAACGTTTCACGGCTTTCGAAGCTTCAGGAAACTTGTATCAATTTAAGAGAATTCCGTTTGGTGTTACCAATGGTGTTTCTGCCTTTCAAAGAACAATTGACTGGGTGATTAGACAGGAACTTTTACAAGGCACTTTCGCTTATCTAGACGATATCACTGTTTGTGGCAATTCCAAACAAGAACATGATCTTAACTTACAAAAATTTCTCAAAGCTGCTGATAAGTACAATCTTACAATTAACAAAGAAAAGTCAAAATTTGAACAAAAGACTATAAATATACTAGGTTACACAATAGAGAATCACACTATTAAACCAGACCAGGAACGTTTACACTCTCTTTTGAATCTTCCCGCTCCGGGTGATCTACAATCAATGAAAAGAGCTTTAGGTCTTTTTGCTCACTACTCTAAGTGGATACCTAATTTTTCAGAAAAAATCCATGATTTAGCTCAGATAAAAACGTTTCCTTTGACAAGGAACCTTATTGAAATCTTTGAAAAATTGAAAAATGAAATTGCTAAGTCATCTGTCACTGCAATAGATTTCAATGTACCGTTTTTGGTAGAAACTGATGCTTCTCAACATTCTATAGCAGCTATTCTCTCCCAGAATTCAAGACCAGTAGCTTTCTTTTCTCGGACTCTCAATCACTCTGAACAAAAGCATTCCTCTATTGAAAAGGAAGCATATGCCATTGTAGAATCACTTAAGAAATGGCGACACTTTCTGATTGGTCGTCACTTTAAGTTACTTACCGATCAACGTTCAGTAGCATTTATGTTTGATCGAAAACACAGCAGTAAAATAAAAAATGAAAAGATTCTCAGATGGAGATTAGAATTGGCTCCTTATACATATGAAATCATATATAGACCCGGTAAAGAAAATCTTGGAGCAGATGCGCTCTCTAGAGTTTGTGCGTCGGTAGAAAATCGTTTGGCAAAGTTACATTCACTTCACGAGGCTTTATGTCATCCAGGAATAACCAGGATGTTTCATTGGATAAGGTCTAAAAATCTCCCATACTCCATTGATGAAGTACGGAATATGACAAACACCTGTCGTATTTGTGCTGAGATCAAGCCTAGATTTTTTAGGAATCAGACACCAGCTCCAAAACTTATAAAAGCGATTGCTCCATTTGAACGCCTAAGTATAGATTTTAAGGGACCAGTACCATCTGAAACGAATAATAGATACATACTTACTGTGATCGATGAATATTCTCGGTTCCCATTCGCTTTTCCCTGTTCTGATGTTAGTGCTGCTACTGTCATAAAGAACTTAAATAATCTTTTTATGATTTTTGGTATGCCTTCGTATGTGCACTCTGACAGAGGTGCATCTTTTCTTGCAGCTGAGGTGAAGCAATTCTTAAATTGTAGAGGTATAGCTACTAGCAGTACTACAGCTTATAATCCGCGTGGAAATGGTCAAGTAGAGAAGCTCAATTCGACCTTATGGAAGACCATAGAACTAGCACTTAAAACGAAAGGCTTGCCTGTTTCTCAATGGGAGAAGGTTCTTCCTCAAGCTTTGCACTCCATCCGATCACTGCTATGTACAGCTACAAACTGTTTTCCTCATGAAAGAATGTTTAAACATTCCAGAAGATCATCAAATGGCGATTCTATTCCTTCATGGCTGAGTAATTCGGGACAAGTCTTGCTCCGTCGTTTCAACAGAGCAAATAAATATCAACCCGTGGTCGAAGAAGTTGAATTGCTTCATTCTAACCCAGACTACTCACTTGTAAGATATCCAGACGGACGCGAGACTACCGTATCAAATCGGCATCTTGCGCCTATCGATGGCAACGGCGAAATATTACATTTACAAGAAACTCAAGCTCCGGATCTGATACGAGATGACTCAACTGAAGAAAGTGAGTCTGGACACATATCTGGTGAAGAGGCAGGGTCATCGTCAAGAGCACATACGCCTGAACAACACAGAGAGTCTTCTGTTGAAGAGCCATCGCCGATCGTGACGCAACCGATGGGTTATGCTAATCAGAGTCCGGTCCCACTTAGAAGATCAGAACGGGTTCGAAGACCACCTGCATATTTAAAGGACTACGAATGAATGATGTGAACTTCTTTCTATTGAAGAAAGATAAAGAAAATAGAGATTGTCTTTATTGTCTGTTAATGTCAGTCATTCGAAAATGTATCTCTAATTTTTGTTACATAAAACCTATTATTCAAAGGTTTTGTCTAGTTATTTCAGGAAGTGTATTAAAAAATATACATGTGATGTCACAGACATCACATGGTCATTCAAGAAAAAAATTGCTATGATTATTTTTACAGGCACATTTTTTTTTTAACAAAGTTATCATTATCACTAATGTAAAATATGTAAAATAATAGCAGTGAATTACATATGCATTGATAATATTTTTGTTCAAGATTTTATATAGACGATATTAAAAAAAAAATTAGAATGTAATTTTAGCCACATTAGTTTAAAAAAAGAAGGGCCTGAATGACTTGAGGCCACTGCCTTGCAGTGTACTGTTTTGAGGTACAATTCCGCTGCCGACCACAGGCAGCAACAGTAGACGACGTGTCACCGCGACATTCAATTAAACCGACTTCAAAAAAGCGAAAAATAAACGTTTGAATTTTTTTCTAATAAGTTTATTTATTTTTCCATTTTTAGTGTAAATTAAAAAAAATGAAACCGACTTCAAAAAACGAAAAATAAAGATGAACCTGTTTGAAGTTATTGCAAAGGCAGATACGTGTAGCCTATCAACTTTGGCACCTATTTTAATCAGATCAGTAGGTACAATACAATACAATACAATATACTTTGTTGCACTCAAACACAGATAAGGTACTGTAGGTAGGTAGCACATTAACTGGAACGTCTTTATTTTTCGTTTTTGGAAGTCAGTTTAATTTTTATAAATAAAAAGTTTATTTATTTTTCAATTTTTTGTGTAAATAATTAAAAGTACGTGAGAAACAATATGAGTGCATAAATTCGAGGGTTTCACTCGATTTCGCTGGGATTTCACCATTAGATCCTGACTTGGTTACAATGGGACCACCTGCGGAGTATACTTTTTCGAACAAAAAAAGAATTTTGAAAATCGGTCCATAACTGGCGAACATATAATTACGTATGTTCACCGATTTCTCCGCCAGTTATGTACCGATTTTCAAAATTCTTTTTAGCAATTAAATAGGCAATCAACATACATAATAGTATGTTCACGGAGAAAAAATTCGCGCCTGATAAGATAATCAAATCAATTTATTTCTTGGTTTGACGGTGATAGCGGAAATCACCTATATTTATTTTTAATACACTAAAATGTACAAAAATCTGAGATAGGTTCCTTTTGCGGCGGTATTGGGGTAATTATACATGAAACTAGCGCATTCTCCTTTTGTCACAACCACTGAACTAGAATAATTCATCTTAACGACACCGATACACCTTATTTTTTCTATGTCTATGCACCGATACATGATGGGTCATAGACATAGAAAAAATAAGTTAAATATTGTACACTTTATGTCAGTGGTCATAAATCGTTTTAACTTATTTTTTCTATGTCTATGATAGATGTCATAGACAGTGGTATTTATAAGATAGATGTATTTCTTTCTCTCTCTCTAAAAACAAAAATTGTTCCCTGTGGTGGAATGCCTAAAAAAGTATGAGTAGGTATGTTTGTTTCATCCATACTCAAAGGTGACAACGTAAACGCTCTGGTGACATGCAAAGAGAATATAAACACTAGTGACATGTTGGTGACATGGACAGCCATCTCCATCTCGAATACTAGCAAAATTCTCACCAAAATTACTGCAAAAAGCCAAGTATCGATTGATTAAATTTAAAGTATTTTAACATGATTATTATGGTTCGGTAGTGTTTCTTACCTTTTTTTTACCACTCATCGCTACATTATTTAGGTTTCTCGAAATTTCAAAAAAATATTTCACAGTGGCAAAGCCAAGTAGCATCGGCAGATATAAAGTATGGGAGCTCAAATATTTGAAAGATGGCCAGAGAAGCTTCCTAAAAAATTTAGATACAAAAGGCGGTAAGAACTGATTCGAATCAATAATTTCCTAATATCTAAGCAAGTTGTGTGTTTAAAGGAGACTGGCCCGAAGATCATATACCTAAATTTGCCTGGTATTGGTAGACACTATAGAGTAAAATAGGTAACCTATCAAAATGAAATACTAAATTAAAAGAATTGTTAATGACGAGGCAACTGGATTCCATAAACTTCCAATGTTAATGTATACATTCAAAAAAGGCAGTCTTATTATTCTCATTGCAATTGCGTAGATCCTTACGTAGTCTTGTCCATAAGGAAAGCAGGCTATATAACCCGCATTAATCGGATCAGATTGGTCCAGTTTTCTTGTTATTTTTTAAATAAAAATAATAGTTATTAACTGGAGCAGAGACTTAGTTTGCCACTCCTGTTGTACATATCCATAACCATATCAAATATAAATTGCACTAAAAAAACTAATTCTGGTTCGAACCAATTATTTTTCAAATTCTTCATAAAAAGAACTCTCTTAAACATTTCAGCAATAAGCATTTGTTCCGAAAATGACCAAGCAATGCAGGTCTTGGTGGAAGGAACTCGGACTTGTCAACTGGAGAAGATGTTGCGGGACAGAGACATATCCTTTGAAATTATTGCAACCGATGCAGGGATCGTCAACTGCATGCGTACGCACAGTCCACGAGCCAGAGTCATTTTTAACACTTCACATCCGAAAGTCTTAAGAAGTAAAGGTGAGATACATCTGGATGTTATTATCGTCATATCAGCCGGGATATGTTTGTACGAGTTTGGGCATCCCTCAAAGATCTCCACATAAATTGATTTAGTAACCTCTGTGAAATTGATTTGCATCACATTAAAACGTCAATCACAGATATAAATAAATTCATGCCTTTTGAAAGCTGAATTAAAATTATATAATTATTATCACTATAATATAGACAATAAGATGAAAGGTAGAGCCTAGCAATTTCTAGGAGCTAGCTAGCAACTTCTTATCGCTAGGTCTCCGCTCCGCTGTTTCTGTACTGATTTCCATTAGCCCTTCTAGATAAGTCTAATTTTTTCCTTCCCCCTTAACTACCACAACTCATAAGCCGCCCCTTTACCCTAATGATAATCTTTTGTTCGCGTTGTCACCACAGCTAGCATGTATGTCGCGGCGTTTCTCTCCTAGGGATCTTAAAGAGTTGGGTGGTCGGAGTAATGACCACGCCGTTTTTACCAAAGCCACAACACGAATTACGCGTCGTAAACTTCTTGCAATCACCGCAATGCATTGTGGGCCATTTTTCACATGTTAGACGTTTTCGGTCTTTGAACCTTACATATTTACAAAATGTTTAACAAAATATATGAATTCCAGCACGAATTATGGATTGGAGAGACTTTTATCCTCTGAATATAGTGCATGCCTGGATGGATGAAATCGAGCGATTGTTTCCGGCGACTTGTACTGTTTATCCTATAGGGAAAACGGTTGAAGGAAGGGCAGTAAAGGTAGATAAATAACACTCTAAATTCAAGCGGAATATAAAATAAAGCTAAGTTTTTTTGACTAATTTCGAAGACAAGGGCGTTAACTTAGATCTTCCAAATCTACTTCTACATTAACTAATCAGCGACTTTTAGAATTCCTTCCTGTCTGTTCTTAATGCACATCTCCAAAACTACTAAACGGATTTTAAAATAGTTTTCACAGGTAAACAGAATACAATTGGGAGCAGAATTACGCTTTGTTTCATTAAAATTTAATATCGGAAAGATTTTTATTATATACCTCTTTTATGAAGTTTGTCGCCGACTTCCGTAATTATTATGTTGTGTCAATAAAGCATATGTTAAAGTTATATTTTAGTTCCTTGTTTATTAATTTTTGTTTTCACAGATGTTAAAAATATCTAACAGTAATGCTTCAAATACAGCTGTGTGGATAGACGGCTGCATTCATGCGCGGGAGTGGATAACAGTTTCTGTTGTCACATTCATTGCTGATTATATAGCGAGAAATTTTGATAAGTTACCTAAACACTTAACTGACAAGGATTGGTAAGTCAGACTACTGATAAGGATTGGTATCAGACTACTGATAAGTTTTTGTCCTGTCTCTCTTCTTCTTTCTAGCGTTTAGCCCCGTTTCTCATTCGGGGTACCTACGTTTGACCATGATCCAGGGTTTGGCAGGTCAAGTCATTACAGTGGAGCGACTGCAATCTGACCTCCGTGACCCTGCTAATAGGGGAACCTGACCGGATTTAGATCATGGTTACACATTCAGTCTCCTGAATGTGCAAGTTTCCTCACGATGTTTTCCCTCACCGTAAGAGCATCGGTTAGTGTGCAACTAATGTACATAACTCAGAAAACGAGTCATTGGTACATGACAGCACTGAGGATCGAACTCGGTACCCCTCGCTTACGACTCCGACCCATTAGCTGTTAGACCACCGTCGCTCATTGTTCGGAATTAATCAGTGTGGTTAAGCAACATTACATAAAACGTAGAAAGCTGGACCTATGTCGATCTGTATTTATTTATGTACACGTTGTCCATTAAATATTATAACATGTATATTATAATTCTATTCTATAGTTTATTATTTAGTTTGTATAAGTCTCTGCACTACTCTCGATTTCATAAAGTTGTGCCTAAAAAAAGTTGTAATGCTTTACATGAAATCTCCTAGGGATCTTAAAGAGTCGGAGTATTATGTAGGTAAATAATTACTTGATAGCCCAAAAGCGGTGATAGCCCAGTTGGTAATGAGCCGGACTTGTAATCCGAAGGACGCGGTTTCAAATCCTGGGGCGGGCCTGTAGTCCTGTTCCACTAAATCCGTCTTTTCGGATTTATGTACGGATTTCTAATTACCACTTACTCATCGGTGAAAGAAAACATCGTAATGAAACCCCGCCCGTCCAAGAAAATTAATTTTCGAAAGACGAGCGGTCCACCAACCCGCATTGGGCCAGCGTGGTGGACTATGGCCTAAATCCCCTTCGTGTTTCGAAGGGAGGCCCGGGCCCCTCGGTGGCGACGTATATGGGCTGGTAAGAAAATAATTACTTAAAATATTATAGGTATTTTGTTCCTGTTGTGAATCCAGATGGTTATAATTTTTCACATACCGTTGATCGTTTGTGGCGTAAGAACAGGAGTCGTTTCGGAAATACCATCGTTGGAGTGGATTTAAATCGAAATTTCTCGTGAGTATTGTGAAAATTGGCAAAATTTTTATCTGGTTTCAGTCGTAAGCAAAATTCAAATGATTGAGAGGGAAGTGTAATGGAAATGTACAAGTTGTCTTAATTGAATAGCGTTTCATGATCGATATTTTGTGGCACCCATAAAATATCAATCATAGAATGCTTTTAAAAAAGTAATTTTAATATGAAACTATATTGGGTGACTTAAATTAGTTTTAAACACATGACTTTAATTTAGTTAGAAAAAATTCTGAATGTAAAACAGCCCCTCTAATTGACCAGCTTTCTCAAGGAACTTAGGTTGGAGTTTGAAAACAAATTTTCGTCTCTCCATAAAAATTGTGAGATCGCCTCAGTAGAAGAGTCAAAATATTTTTTGAGAATTTCTTATGGGTTCCATGGGGAGAGTTGTTTAATTTAATAGGGAAAAATTACCCCTCAAAGTTTCGTTTGCTAATTTAAAACCATGGTACTTTCTGAATCACCAACACTAATTCTCCTTTAATTTTTTATGTTGGTTTGGCATAACATTAAGTTACAGTATGATACACCGAAATATTAGCTCAACGTACTTTGGCCGGGAAAATCCTTTTTTCCAGGTATGCCTGAACTGCTCTTTAATTTGGCCAGTAAAATATACGATGAAAAGGTTTTTGGTATTTCAGACACTTTTGGGGCCAATGTGGAGTAGACGCGGTACCCATGGGTGATCCTAACCATACGAATTATCGCGGTCTAGAGCCATTTTCTGAACCTGAAACAGCTGCTATCAAGGTGTGATTTCCTTAAATTACTGACTTGCTTGTAGACATATTCTATCAAACAAAACCAGCCATAGCGTTTTCCACAAAAGTCACACTTTATTCCGTGTGGTGATCGGTTAAGAATAACACTACCCCATCTCTTTTTGTGGGTGTCGTAAGAGGCGACTAAGGAAACACAATGAGACCTGCTTCCTATCAATCTATCCTGGGCAACGGCACCTCATTTGATGTGGTAGGCAGGCTCTGTAAAGGGTCGTCTGGTTCGCAAACAGATCGCTGTCTCCGTCGGTACGTAGGAATACCAGACATTTTCTGGGTTAACTCACTCCATCGTGGACCTCATCTATGACCCTAGTCAAGATTGTGGTCAAGAGTTGACGCGAGGGAATTGCGCACCGCTAAGTTATGGAATTTTCTGTCTGCGTTTGTCTTTCCGTGATCTTCTGGGTGAGCTCGCTACATCCTCGACCACATCTTCGCCTTTGGGCTAGATTGTGGCCAAGAGTGAACTCATTCGTTTTATAAAAAAAAATCTCATTAAAATATTTACTGAATATCTCCCTAGCTAGGATTCAGTTTCACGGCCTCGACAAAAGTAAACTGTCTCACATACTGGCAATATCTTTTCAGGATGTCATTTTATACTCTGGGACCCCTTTCAAAATATTTTTGTCTTTTCATGCGTTCAGTGAAGTAATATCTTTCCCGTGGTGTAACACGTCAGAGCCGTGTCCTGATTATGTGAGTCTGTTGGAAGGCGGCGCTGTTATGGCAAAGGTAAAAATAAAATGATATTTTTTGTTATGAATTTAAACTATAAAAGAATATTTTTTATTGACCATACATATAAATTAAACTTGAGCTACCTATAGTAGATCTGTAGCCCCGGGACATTTATATTACGAAAAAGGTTACCGTTTGTCTTTGTGAAATTATTATAGATTCCGCCATTTTGTATACTAAAAGTGAGGTCTTAATGACCGTAACCCGCCGTAACCGGCCGCACAGACAAATAAAAATTGTAGGTAAAATTAAAAGTTAATTCTTAATTTGTTTCGCATTTATTTATTTTAGGCGGCAGCGTAGTTTTGAAAGAGTTTTTATATAAAATTATTACAACTAGGCATACGAATTTCACCTATCCTAGTTTAAATTGCTGTTCATGACTTACATTCATTTGGTGACTGAGTGTTCATTGGGACAGTTCTGTTTTAGCCAATTACGAGTGTCTTTCTTTTCCAAGCCTTGTTTCGTTTTTTCGTTCGTGATGTTATCTTGATCATGGTTCAAGGTTTTAAATTTTTTGGCAACTAAGGTTTTTTTTAATAAAATTTTCAACGCCTTACACTAAAAGTCCCACACTAAGGTTTTCCATTGTATCGTGGGTCCCTTCGGACAGTTGTAAAGATGGACACGAACACCTGCACTCGAGAAACAACATGTGCTTTCTACACAAATGTTTGCCCCGACCGGGAATCGAACCCAGGAGCTGTCAAGCCAGTCGTCATACCCTAATTATTCCGAACACACATCTTTTTTTTCACTTATTGTAATAATTATGAATGCTAAGGGCGGTAGTTAATGTGATCATTTAATATGTGAGAAAACAGTTCGCCCGCATTTCAATTTAACCAAACCGCCTTGCTATCTCTTCCTATACCTATGCCTCAGTTGCAAGTACTGATTGTAAATTTTTTTTCCAGGCTATATACGACAAGACTGGCCGCATGTATAAAGTGGGCAGCTTCAAAGACGTTATGTATTTTGCGTCAGGAACAAGCATCGATTGGAGTTATGGAACAGCGAAGATTCCATTCTCCTATCTCATCGAACTAAGGAGCAAAGAGCACAGGTTTATGTTGCCGAAAGATGAAATAATAGATACTTGTAATGAGAGTCTGGCTGCTGTTTTAGCATTAACAGAATTCGTTGAACAAAAGAAGTGTCTCAACTGTAATGCATTTAATAACAAAATACAACAGCAGCAACAGCAAATACAACAGGCACCAGTGAAGACGTTTAGAAGTGATATCTAATTTCAGTACCTTAATTGTTCGATTTGTTCCATATTACACATTTTTTTGGAAAGTTTTGTCAAATTGTATTGTAAATTTTAAAGCTTTATATGAATTAACTTTGTGAGTGGTTGTTTGTGTAGTATATACTTAAATCGAGCTAACAAATTTACAGACTATAATTCATCACTTATTTATAATTATAATACTACCCCTACGACGTCCACCCTACGACCCTACGAGTACTAGAAGTAACCACATATATATAACCACATGGTTATAATAGGCCCACGCCAGGCAGTAGGCATGTTGCGAAGTGAAATACATTTTTAAACCAAAAACTAGTTTAATCGTCACTTAAACACTACGATCACATGATTAATTCAATCTTCTGGACAAGACTAAAATTTTTAAATAATAAAATTAGGTATACATTTTAACATCAAAATCTCTAGTGCAAGCCCACTCTTTTCTATTCTTGATTATGTTGATTGTAGTTATCTGGATGCCACTGAGGAGCTTTTGAACAATCTTGAGCGGCTTCAAATCCTCTGCATCAGATTTATATTTGGCTTACAGAAGTAAGACGTAGGTATATCTGAATTTCGGAAGCAGCTCAAGTAGCTTCCCATCCTTCTTTGGAAGAACGGTCACACTGTCCTGTCCCAGCAGTGTTATTCACGTATCATTTTTTTCATGTATGCAATAAAAAATATATCCAATATCACAATTTTTTTCTACTTTCTTAAAACCAGGTACTTTCGAAGCAAAGTTACTATTTTTTAGGTCTACTTGATTCTTCCTGGTCAACAAAGCGCATAAGGCTTTTGACCGCGCTCCATATTTCCACGCAAGTGTCCAATATTTGATTCTTAGGGAGTTTGAATTTATGTTTCTTGCTCCGTAATTCTATCATGTATGAGTAGGGAATCTTTGCGACTCCATAGCTCCAATCAATGCTGGTGCCGCAAGCGTAATATGTCAAGTCTTTTGTATTTCCCACTTTATAAATTACGCCTGTTTGGTCGTAGATTGCCTGAAAGTTTAGAAAGTAAATTAATACTCATGTAGGAGGAGTGGACGTAGGTTTTTGCGTAAACAACACTGCATCAAAATTCTTATTGAGTGCTTATTATTATTAGCATGAAAGAATAATACTTTTACAAACATAATAAAATCTAATCCCAGTTGTGGTTCGTCGATGAGCCTCTAAATGAAATGAAATGTCTTTATTTACACGGATAATGGTAATTACAATGATAATATATTGAAAGAAATGCGTCTCATAATCCACCAATCGTATGGCATGCAAATATTCAAGGTTCTTGCTGCATTTATCTAACCAAATGTCATATGTGGAAACTCGTGTAAGCCAAATAACGTAATAACAACGGTTTTATGAACGTCCACGTTTTGTAGGTATTTGGATAAACGCTTTAATTAGATCTACTTTCGAGAATATTTGTGAATGGATCAAATTGTTGTTGCTTGGCAATAAACACTCAGTAAGAAATTTGTTGTGGTTTGTTTGTGAAAATCTACGTCCATTTCATTGGTGACCCCGATTCTTTAGAATAGATACGTCATAATTAATTGTCGACATTCGATAGTGATGCTTTGGGGGCATAAAAATGTGCCAACCGCCAGATATGAAAGCACTGGCGCAAGTTTCGGCATTGATATCCTCCAAGGGGTATATTTTACGTTTGCCTACCTCAATTTTACTGAGCTGAGTAAGGTACAAATACGCGTGCAAGTCTACCAGCACGCAGAGTGGAAAACTTTACAAAGAACAGTTTTACAATTTTACAAAGAACCCTCACGAATCCGACTACCACGCATGGAAATGACAATCAACTCGTAAATTGTATGATTGCGATTTAAAAAAAAAATGTCTATCAGGGAGCTATAAATCCGGTCTATATGCTGAATAGGAAAGATTAATAGGCTGAATAGGAAAGGCTTCTCCGAGTAAACTAGAGATTTTTTGATAATGTTTTTAGATTATCTTATTGCAATCAGCCGATCGCAAAAGCCTTGTTCGTTAATCGGCACTATCTGCCAAAGGAAAGTTAGATTGACATTGAGGCACTATTTCCCTCTAACGCCTCTCTTAGTGCTAGAACATTTCTGTTCAATGCTAGCGTTTTATCTTCTCTACTTCTTATATTTTCTTACGTGGTTACCCTTGACATGGCTAGGGCTCCTCCTAGCAACGGTAAATAATTTGGGCACGGCTCAGTCTTGAAACCCCAAGGGAAGATGATGAGCTCAAAGTAACTATGGAACGACAGGAACACCTTGAACGGAGTATTGCTACCCATGATAGCATCCTGGAAATTAAGAAGAAATTTATTCTAAGAACAGATAATCCTAAGTTATTTGTTGTCATTAGTGTGGTTCAGTTACATAGAGCAATCGAATAGGGAGTTCGGCCGTGTATCTGAACGTTTTACATTTTGTGTTTTGATCGGTAACTAAGTAACAAGCCATAGCGAATTGGAGGCTATTTATTGACTTTATGCTGCTATTTATTTGACTCTATATGATAATAATATTATGTAAGCAAGGGTCTTACCCTAACTGCAACAGTTTCTGGCTCAGAAAATGGCGTAGGTCCTCTATAGAAAACGCTTTTGGGGTCGTCTGATGATCCTTCTTCGCCATTTTTACCCCAAGCCACACTGTCAGTGAAACAATTTAATTAAAACATATACAATCTCAGCTAGGGTCTAGGTATAAGTAACACTCTACTGCCTTCCAACTACCCCTTTATAGGACAAAATCAATTCACATTTGGCAATAAAATAATATATACTGTCTGCATCCACCGCCCACTGCTTGAGACGGCTTTTTATATTGATACAAGTGGTATTTGGCATACTCGTCATACTTAGCAGATAAATTCAGTAAAGGTTTTTTGTGTGCTGATGGACCCAGACTATGGATGGACTTCCCTCATAAGTATTTGTATGAGAATGCGAGACATTATACAGCTATCTGGTATGTCACTGACTTCAAACGGAATGAACGCTACAAAATATGTTCCCGAAAAAGACGTTATGGGTAGAAGACGCCGTGGGAATTTTACTCTCCCATCTATGTTTAAAACTAAATAATAATAATAATGAGCCGACTACTAGAGCTATCGTTTTGTTAAATAAAATTGTAATTCGCTTTTTTGTCCTTTTTGAGATATAATTAATGTTTAAATTAACAAAACAAGTATTTATGTTAAATTAAGCTGGCACTCGTGAACATAAAAACTCGCTTTTACAAGTTTTCTAAAATATGATCATTGCTCACCTGAAGTTTCTGTTAAGGTCAACGCCAACAATCTCGTCATTGTACTTGGCTCTATTTTTTCGCCACATTCTGTCAAAAGTGTGTGTATATTCGTAGCCATCTGGATTAAGAACTGGAACTATGTACCTGTTTTAGTAATATATATTTTTTAATTGTTTAGACGATAAACTGAACTTTTCATTGAACATTGATTTGAAAGAAGCATTTTCGAATGATTCTTACGATGTGCACTATGATTAATTTAACTGCATCCTGTATATGCGTAGCAAATATATCGGAAATGGCATTTCGCATAGAAAAATCGACTATACAGGATGTATAATGGACAGCAAAGCAAAAACTAAAACCCTGAATTCAGACCATCATTCTTAATGCAGTGGATTTTTCTTCAGGAAAGGTTTTTTAATATATTTTGCTTAAAAATTAAATTCATTATTGGAATGCACTCCATTTTACAATAAAAAACACGAAAACAGGCAATGTAAATCATATTCTGATAACGGCGTTTCGGTGGTTTCGCGGTGCATTGTGTAGCGCCAAAGTAGGTGAATAACGAAAACTCTTTGACGTTCTCGAGAACAAAATTACTTGTATCCGATCATAGTTGTAGGTAGAAATCTGTAACTTACACCCTACATGTTGAACTGTTATAAAACAAAAGACAAACTGAATACGGTCGGCTGTTCTTTGAAAACCATGGAAGCCCTTGGTTCTATTCGGCTTGTCCTAATAAAATTCCGCTCGATTAAAAATTTAAATCTATCAAAGTACTATCAAAGTACCACCTAAGTGAAGTTAACGCTGGGTAAACGAATGGAATTTCGTCGATTGCTTCTTTATAAAAAAAACTTGGTTAACGACCTGAACCAAATACAGCAATGTAAATAATTTCATTCGTTCAACATTCGTTCAACCAGCATCGACTTCACTTAGCTGGTAGCCCCCAGCCAGGTCTATTAAAAATTGATTTTCATCGGTGAGCTTAAGTTTTTCTTACCAGTCCTTATTAGTAATAGAGCTGGATAGATTAAAGAAGTTTTTGACAAGATGGTCGGCGATGTAGGTGACTACAGCCGTGCTGATCCATTCTCGAGGGTGAATGCATGCGTCGAGCCAAACGGGGGAGTTTGTTGCATCACTGTTTGAAATCTTTAACATCTAGAAATAATAAAAGAAGTCCAAGAGCACTTTTTTAAAAATTTTGAAGAGCACTATTATTTCCGATATTATAGCTATCGTCTGCCATTTTTTAGCCGAAAAATTTATAATTAAGTTTTATTGCTGTTGGGTAATACCTATAAGTGAATAAATTACAACACACAACTCTCCCACCCCCCGCATCCTGCTTCACCTCTCCCCCCGTTGAAAAGTGTCACGTTTTCCATATTTTCGCAATTTTCAGGAAAATGATACAGGCTAAGACCAGGACAAAATGGCCATAAATAAATTGTTTATAGATAAATGATGATTTCTGCGTGTTAAATATTAAATTTCTGCTGCACGCAGATTTTTAGTAAACTTTGACACATCATATTTTGGAAACTATAAGTCGTATCAAAATGAATGTAAAATATATTTGTAAAAACATCTCCACGTTTGTGCCTACCATTCAATTCCTGTTGTCGCAGTGCCACTCAATGTATTCTGTTATTTTCTTGTGCGTTTCTATGCTTTCGAACCTTCTCGGATTTTTCAAATTACCTAGCTTTTCCCCTATAGTACAGCAAAACCCTCGATGTTTCTCTTACGCCGGAAAAACTGATAACTTACTTTAATGTCTCGGCCTTCCACGGACTTGCCAATAACACTAACAGTGCAGATAGAAGGGTTATCGCGCTCCAGTTCATCTATAAAGTCGTACACGTCTCTTAGCCTATGGAATCTTTTCCAATCCATCAATTTCGCTGAAAGGAAATAGTCATTTTAGGTAGAGGTCATTCACTGCTGTGCAAAGAATTATACATAGGGTTTTTTACCAGCCCATATACGTCCCCACTGAGGGGTACGGGCCTTCCTTCGAAACACGAAGGGGATTTAGGCCATAGTCCACCACGCTGGCCCAATGCGGATGATTGGTCTAATTACTAATATTATGTAAGCATGAATAAATAATTTTAGGGAAAGCAAAATGTTCGGCGCGAATGGGACTTGAACCAACGACCCCAGAATTAGATCTCCTGCTGCTTTAACCAACTGAGCTATCGTGCCTTCAAGTCAAGCGGCGAAATTACTCATTACCTTACTAAGCACAATACGTCGTAGGTGGTATTATTTGTGAATATCCCGCGTTTAAAAAATACTTAATTATGTATGCATGTTTTTTTTACATACCTTTCTTTCTTTTGGGCTTGCGTTCCCGACTCATTACAACATTTTTTTGGTTTGCTAGTTCCTTGGAGAGTAATCTTACTGAAAAAAACATTATTTTGTATTTGTTTCTATGTAAAGTTTTTTACTCGTCAATGTTTTGGCTTAGCTTAATGATGAAAAGCAATTTTTGTCGTAAGTAGCAGAAAAAATTAAATGACGGATGATTTAAATTTTAACTTTGAGCCTTAAATAAGGACGCCAATGCCAAACCAACAAACTTAATAACTTTTAGGGAAAAATATAAATCGAAAAGTAAAAAATGAACGCCTCTTCATAAAACTTGTGGAAGTATTTTAAGATTGGTTTCTTTGAAAATTACATATAGCTACACTTACAAAAAGTTTAATAGACTGAAGCTTACAACTTTATTTTGAAATCTCACTAGATACTGTAATCATTAGAAAATTCTTACATTTTGTCTTTCCGCTGAGCAAAGTCTGAGTGCCATTTTCATTGGTATCGATTTTGTTCAAGCTGGCAAAGTATGGCAAGTTCAATCGTATTTTCTTCTTGTTGACGTTGTTAGGCAATGAACGGGCCTTGGGTATTTCAGCTTCTAGCGCGCCCATTGTGCGTTTAAGTTTCTTAATATCTTGACGTTTCTTGAGAACAATAAAAGGATAAAAGTAAGTAGAAAAAAAAATACAGAAGGTTAAAAATATAAACGGTATGTTCTAATTCTTTATCTTCTTCCGTCTTTCTCTTAGCGTATACTGTCCCTTTTAACATCCGGGGTACCCTTTGACCACGATTGAGGATTCGGCAAATCGGGTGATACTTGACCGGATTGAGTAAACATGTGCAATAAATTATGCAGGTCTCATTCTCTAAGAAATTTTCGGTTACCATTAATTTATTGTAAGATAGCTCGGAAACAATTATTGATATGTATATATGTCGGTTATGGGTATTTTTAGTATAATTCCTTTGGCTTATTTAGCACCACTTACAAATATTACCGACGCCCTCATAGATTACAGGATATTGCTAGAAGTTTACTAATATAAAATATTCTTACTGTTTTTCGGAATAGGTATGGGGAAGTCAAGCGATCTGTGAAAGCCTTACTCAGACCCATAGTTTTAGAAAAGACATTGTAAATCCATGAAACCATAAGCGGTGCCAAGAATAAATTGTTTCATAAAAAATGATAACAAAACAGATAATGCAATTTTAAAACAATACTGGAAATTTTTCAACAATTCAAATTTTGACTGATTTAGATAGACAGTTTAGTGTTTATATTCTCTTTGGACAGTTTGATTGAGTTTGACTTGTGTCATTCTTTTGAGTAACATTTTTAACTTTTATTCTTTGTCTATGGTGGCCAGAAAAAAGTAATCACCGGCGCTCATGGACCTTAGGTCCATGCTGGCGATTAATGGTGGCTATTTAAAAATTATGTACATTTGGATGTGTGGCCCTTAATCCTAGGATGAAAACTCCGAGAGATTCGCTCAGTGATAGATAAAAGACTTCATATTTGCATATTAAAATCGAATGTGACGCAATAGTTCAAGAATTATTGGTAAAAAAGTATGGTCCACACATCCAAATGCCTGCGATTCTCAGTAATGAAAATAAGATGAACCAGTTGACGGAGCCCCAATTTTATCATTAATATCTACAGTGACTCATAAAAAAATCGGTTCTGGCTATAAATCAACCCAAAAAACCTAATACTTTGGAAAATATTTACATTTATTTTTGGGCCACAGGATAACGTAGGGCCCACTTCATATCTGGAAAACCAGCAGCCCGAGATAAAAATTAACGACGCTGGCTCTATCACATGTGATATGGACAGCATATAGCGGAAAAAATCTTCTTATGAAACTCTCATCAGAGAGAAAAACGTGAAAAAAAAGGAGAGTCTTAAGTAACAAACTCGATTTTTGAAATTAGTATTTATCCTAACATTTTTTGTTAATTGTTACCCTAATTCACGATTTTAATAGGTACAAAAATAAAACCTCTATATCTCCTAAAACACTGAATGTTTTGAATTTTTTTTTACTCGTCTCCAGTGACGGAAATTCTCTTCATTTGTAACACCTTCTCAACTTATCCACACGTCCAAATGCTTCAGAATTTGATTCACGTTTTTCTCTCTGATGAGAGTTTCATAAGAAAATTTTTGCCGCTATATGCTGTCACATGTCATATGTGATAGAGCCAGTGTCGTTAATTTTTATCTCGGGCAGCTGGTTTTCCAGATATGAAGTGGGCCCTACGTAATCTTGTGGCCCAAAAATAAATGTAAATATTTTCCAAAGTATTAGGTTTTTTGGGTTGATTTATAGCCAGAACCGATTTTTTTATGAGTCACTGTAGATGTTAATGATAAAATTGGGGCTCTGTCTACCGGTTCATCTTATTTTCATTACTGAGAATCGCAGGCATTTAGATGTGTGGACCATACTTTTTTACCAATAATTCTTGAACTATTGCGTCACATTCGATTTCAATATGCAAATATGAAGTCTTTTATCCATCACTGAGCGAATCTCTCGGAGTTTTCATCCTAGGATTAAGGGCCACACATCCAAATGTACACACGACAGCACATCGGGCTATACATTTTGACCTTGACGTCGCCCTTATCTCGCTGGCAATAGCGGTGGCTTTCGTAGTGCAGATGGGTAACCTGACGTGCTGCCGTACGTACATTAAAAATTCTATTTGTCGTAGACACATTACTATTATTATTGTAATTTGTGATTCTATCAGTGACAGATTACCTACTCATTGTAAACGTAGTGATTTAAATTCTCTTTGCTCATTGTCACATTTAAAAAATGTAATAGCAATGTACGACAAATGTATTAGCACAAATCTTAGTATCATCTAAGTACTAAGTCCATGCATCTACCTAGTCTGTGCACAAATCACAGACTAGGTAGATGATACTGACTTATGCACAAATGTTTTATTATTCATTGCAGAATATCTTAAATATATCTGCTGGCATACATAATGCGTAGTGAAAAACGGGAAAAGTTAAAGTTAAAACAAGTCTGGATTAGAAAACCACCAGCTGAAATCCACGAACCGCGGTCACAGCCAATCAAAGTCCCGGGAAAAACGCATGTCATGAGACGGCTGTATTCGGAGATTAGCGTTTTGGTGGTTTTTGTAAAGTAACCACTAACTAAGTATACTTAACAGGAGATATTGGTCTTTTAATTTTTTGTTAGTACACTCGTGGAGTGGTAGGTTTTATAATTTCCTCTCAGACGCAGTGCGCCTAGCTCTAGTGTTAGATACATTTGATACAAAAACAAAAATATTAAATTTTGTAAGAACAAAATTCTAAGAAGACATTTAATTTAGAAGAAATTTTAATTTTCTAAGAAGACATTTGATAAGAAATGAATTAATATTTGTTGTAGTGTGTTCGAAATTTTAAACTGTATGGGGATGAAATAGGGGATGAATAAGTATCTTAAAGAATAAAATGCTACCCAAAGTAACTGTTCCACGCGGTTGAAGTTGCGGGCGAAAGCTAGTATTTAAATAAAAACCCCAGAATCGGTCGTCTAACTTTTCCGTGCAACTTTTCTCGTTGTCAGTTAGTTGCAAGCGAAACACTAATTACACGCAAACTGGATTGATTGAAACTGACACAAAACTCTACCACGTCCACTTTTGGACATTACAGCCGACACCATTTTGATCTTAACTTTTACTGCTCTCGACAGAACTTTTTACCAAGTGCTGCATTAGGCTTTAATGGAAGTGTCTATTTCACTAGGTTTTTATTAACTGGCAATGGATTTATGTTTGTTCAGGTTAAATGTTGCAACTGAATCAACGGATTGAGTTGTTTTGCAAACATGTTTAGTTTCGATGACAATGCTCGATTTAAATCTAATATGGCGGACCGCCCAAGTTGGTGGACTATAAAAAGTTATATTGTTTTGCACTCTCACTAATAAACGGGTTTTCTAAGAAAAATACGAGAAAGTTTAACACCTCTGTAATAAACGAATGAATAGCTTACCCAAGTATCTAGTTTTGGTACTCCAACAATTGACAAATGCAAATCTTAGACAAAAAAAAACAGCCAGCAGACTTTATTCTATTTTTTATTCTAGGTCCACTAGAAGCTATTAGTTTTTAGGGTTATTTACCCAAAGGGAAAAATGGGACCCTATTACTAAGGCTCCGCTGTCCGTCTGTCTGTCACCAGGCTGTATCTCATGAACCGTGATAGTTAGACAGTTGAAATTTTCGCAGATGATGTTTTTTTATTGGCCCTATAATAACAAATACTAAAAACTAGAGTAAAATAAATATTTAAGGGGGCTCCCATACAAAAAACGTGATTTTTTTGCTCGTTTTTATAGAAAGTTTATCCGAGGCTGTATCTCGTGAACCGTGATAGTTAGACAGTTGAAATTTTCACAGAAGATCTATTTCAGTTGCTGCTATAACTAAAAACTAGAATAAAATAAATATTTAAGGGGGCTCCCATACAACAAACGTGATTTTTTGGCGCTTTTATAGAAATAATGGTTTTTATAGAGTCCGACTCGCACTTGGCCGGTTTTATAGGTAATGGTACGGAACCCTTCATGCGCGAGTCCGACTCGCACTTGACCAGTTTATTATTCTTACAGCTACAATTGAGATCATACAATTTAGCTACCTACGATTCGTGTAATATACAATCAAGAATGTATCTGTGTTGTGCTATATTGAATACATACCACTTCACACCTATCACTATTAACATACCGTCGTAGTACAGGCTTGTTAAGCCATAGTTATGTTCACAATTCCTGCTCAATCATGAACGACCTACAAGCTCCTCGACTAGGGATGTGACAGTAGCTCCAAATTATTAAGTGGTACCTACGTACTGCGTATTAATGTACCGTGATAGGATAATATTACGTACCGCGTCTTAATCAGTCATGCAATATGATGTGACTTAAAATTAGCTAGCTAAGCGTTTAAGATCGATTCTACCCATGAAATTGTACAACCTCAAGGAACCCATATGAAATCCTCAAAAATGTTTAAAGCAATCGGCTTATCGCGCAAGTTATATGAAAATAATTTATTTTTATATTTCAACCTATATCTCTTGAGGAAAGTTGTTCTATTTAGTGAGCTGATTTACAATTTTTTTTTACTTTTAAGGCTTTAGGTGACCTAAAGTCACCTGTATATTGAGTCTAGAAAAGGAAAGATACAAAATAGTAAGACGTAATAATGCAATGGGACGTAAAAAAGTGATTATAAAGTCAATGACTTTTACCTATAAGACCAACTCTCAAATTTTAAAGTCATCTGTATTATATTGAGTCTAGAAAAACAAAGATACAAAATGGCATGACGAAATAATGGAATGGGAGGTAAAGAAGTGATTATAAAATCAACAACTTTTACCTATGAGACCAACTCTTAAATAAATAAAAAGTATAGTTATTAGTACAGAAGCCAGCGTATCAGGTTCCCGCAGCACCATCGCAAAACCGTTCGCAGCACGCACAGAGTTCAGTTTAGTACGTTACTCGCTCCATCGTCGACCTCATTTATGACCTTGGTCAAGATTGCGGTCTTTCTCATAAAAAAAAAATAAAGGCATTTGGCGGTTCAAAAACTATGACGCCATGGTTAGTCACGTCAACCATGTTAGTCAGCTTACCCTCAAAAATAAGAAATACTGAACCTTTCACAGTTTTTAAAAAAACACTTGCTCAACATATTAAAAATAGTATTACTATTTAATGTAATGGAGACTTCATTAATAATTATACATACAGCACAGTGAAGTGAACAATGTGAATATCGCTAAAGTGAATGTGTTAAATTAACAACCTACCTGCAGATAATGAACGACTGTATTTTGGATTTTAAGTTAGTCTTCTTCTCATGTAAGTGACTTGTAATTGTCTTTATGAGAATAAAGTTTCTTTAACCTGAACCACATACTTTATTATAATGGTCAAATGGTCTCTGACTTGGTTTATCGACTGATATAAATCGAAAAATGTATTTCTATCTATCTACCTTAAGTACCGAAATTTGTATAAAACAATGTACCAACACTAGCCGTAGCACCTAGTAATAGCCGGGTGGCAAGACGCCATACATTTCAATTAGCTCGGCGTCGACTCGCCGCCGCCTCGGTAATCACGTTACTCCGAACTGAACTTATGACCCTGCACACTGCACCTTTTACCCAGTATTAGCTGGCTTCCAAGTAAACATGTCTATTGGAGCTATCGGTTCTTGTATTTTGACTAGTGTAGAATATTTAATTGTTATTGTGATAAAAATATTTGTTTCGAACTACGAGAAACTAACTAAAACTAAATTTGGTCAAAAAGTAAGTGCTACTGTTGCACATACATTAAAAAATTAAATCTTAATCCTCAATTCTTCATTTTATTTTATTTGTGTAATGTAATAGTTCCATTATACATTCAAGAAAAAACTTTTAAACACCGATAAAACATTTTTTTGCAATTCTATTTTCCGCCGAGAAGTCTCTGGAAACTGCAAAAACTGACAAAATTTTGACTTACCACCGTTTAAGGCCAACAACTCGACAAGTCTCCTCGACTGAACAAATATTTTAATCCTTGACAGGGCTCAATGAAATAGCTTAAATCGATTCTATTTTAATACAAACCCTGTTCGTGTAAACAAGCTTTTTGTTGGCTTCCTCCGCCCGAGGCGACGGGTGTGCCCGGGGGCGAAGGCGGGGATAGACGAGGGGGTATCAAAAAATTGTGCTTCCAATAAAGGACATCATTAATTCTCGCCGGTCGCGATGCGGGGATCCCGCATTACTCTAATAGCGTCTGAGAAAAATAGCGGGTCGATAGCCGGTTGCCCTTCGCTTGTACGCTTTGATTTGTTTCGTGATTTGGCTGGCTAATTGTAGGGACGATACGTGTTCGCTTGATGGAAGATGACACTTTTAATTACATTTCTCTCTTTACCATTACGAATAATAATTAGGTATTAATCTTTATTCTGAACACTGAATTAGAAAAGGTTTTATGTTTTTAGAATTTCTTTGAAGAGATGAGTTATTCTCGTCTTATAAAGACTAAATTCGCCAAGTTCTTAATGCATCAACTATACCATGTACTTAGTAATTTTAGAGTGCTACTTGAATTGATCATAAAGTAGACTACGTGAAAATCCCAAATAAAATTGTTTATAAAACGACGCTTACCTACATTTATCCGCATATAGGTACGTTTATTTATACTGACTTGTTCATGTGTATTTTAAGGAGGGCAAAACAAGCTGTCGAGAGCAATTTCCCCAAGTTTGGCGAAGTATTTCTTTCAAATAATTATCCGGAAAGAACCGGCCGGCATTCTTGCGGAGTTCGTTAGGTCGCCCCTCTAAGCAGAATTAATGATTCCCTTTATTGAAAGTTCAATTTTTTGATTAGGACTTCGCGGGGGCTCTACACTGTTTAAACACCGGATAACAGGGTATTTGCATTCGGTCAATACTGCAATCGTTTATTTGGAAACGATGTACTTTTTTAAGAGTTTCTGAAGATGAGGGATTTTGTAAGGTTAGGGTTGTTTGGATTGTGAAGCTCGGAAGACTTATGTAGATTTTTCGGGGAGTTCAAATACTAATAGAAAACACACGGCTTTCTTGTCATCTACTTCAAAAAGTAAAATGTTAACTTACTATGTATTAGGCATTATAAATAAATAACTAATAAAAAGCAGGTGGAGACGATGATGAAGATTATTTGCAAACATAGAGCTCCATATCGAACTAAATTTTTTCAGAAATTTTTTCCGACGCCAAACAGCTTGCTGTGGTTATCGGTGCGTGGGAGTGCCAGTGCCTTTATAGGCATTTTCTGGGTTAACTCGCTCCATCGTCGACCTCATCTTTGACCTTTATGGTCAAGATTGAGGTCAAGAGTTAACCCATCTTATAAATAAATATAAAATAAACTACAAGCTTTCAGCGTTTGCTGTGCCCACACCGGTTCTACCTCAGTAATGTTACCTACGAGTAATGTTACTATTTATAATTTGTGATTATTTGTAGTTGCACTCACTTTACATATATTCTACTCGATAATTTTTTGAAGGCCATGTAACTCGGCTTTGTGGCTTATGGTTGAGTTGAAAACCCATCATATCACATAAATTCTCATTTGAATTTAATTCTTTTTTTTCCCGTTAAAATAAAAAAAAACTTGATGGGGTACATGCTCAAAGGGACATTGTTTTTGATTATATGAAATGTATTATGTACAGAGATAAAGAGTTGGAATACATATACATAAGTCCAGTAATACATTATAGAGTGTACAAGGGGATATAAATAGTAGGAGCCACGGCGTCGAGTGCTGTAATCTGTTGGCCAGCGCCAGCCGACCTGATCGTCTACTGGCTGCGTACTTACAAAGATGTAGTATAATCAAAAAAGTTAAAACAACATCACATATATCAAGAGTTCGTAAAATGCTTGTCCATGTCAAAACGTATGAATCAATCGACTTCAATGCCAACAATGCCTATCAACAGATAATCAGCACACACCAAAATGTGTAAGTACGTGTTTTTTGTTTTAGTTGATTTTTTAAAAATGCTCATTAAATTTCAATAAAATAATTATTTTGTACCTGTACAAAGAAAGAATTGTGGCAAGCTATGACGTCACAAAAAAAAACATGTACTTAGACGAATTGAGAATACCTCCTACTTTTTTTAAAATTTAAAATTACTATGAAATGCAGCCAAAATAATCAAAGACAGAAAAAACTAACAGTTGGGACACTACTTTTGGTTTCCTTATTATTAATAATAAAGAAGGTACTACTACCTAATGTCATGGAATTACTTTCGTTCCTTCATCATTTTATTAACCACGTGTCCTGAGGGGTAAAACATGGACTTCATTTCAAACATGTCATATGTAGATAGTACGATTACATCTATATCGGTTTAAGTTACGGCTAAAAGTCAAAGTGCTGTTATACAATAGTTTAGTTGCAGCTCAATAGGGTTAATACAGAAATAACCAAGCTAAGTTGAACTCCGTATAAATCTACATGTAACCGCACTTCGGCTTTTGAAACAAATTAATTATAATCATTTTTATTTCTCCCAACAATGTTAAATATACATAAGGCCTTAGCAATTATTAGATTGAAGTATATTTTAACATTAGTGTGAGACTGGTGGCTGTGATAGGCACTTAGCCTGTAGTACAGACCACCAGGCGGCCCCCATCCTCAAACCAAACTTACAAAATGAATAAAGAGCCAATCAACATATACGAGTAGTAACATATCCGTAAGAAGCTCAGATAGAAGTTTCTCAACGCGCAGTCCAGCGGTACGCGGCTACCCGGCTCGGAATCTAATTTGGTTCGCCGGCCGTCGCTCATTTGTCCAAATTACCCCCCTCGCCCCTCTCAGACACCCTACCTCACCCCGGGTGCAGATGCCAAACTTTTATACCAATTTCCAAATGGTAATAGCGATACAACTGAGCAACTTTATGGGTTCTGCGTAGTCAACAAGATTGTGTGGGATTCTTGTTCTATGTTTTTGCTGGTAATTTTTGGAGATGCAAGGAATATCAGTCAGATATTATACTAGCTATGCATTTAATATGTTTTATATCGCCGTTATGTTTTCTTACACTTGTTTACTTTGATTTGGTTTTGGGTCAGTACTTGATTTCAAAAGTGTTGGAAAGTCATCTAAAACAATGTATAGTGTCATAGAAACCCTCAATTTAATTATATAGTTTTTAATTTATTTTTTTATGTTATTTCGACATGGTTCTGACTATGAAAACATTAAATTGTTTTAATCCCATATAAGAAGTGCTCATCAGTATTAGTTTTAATTCATTTACTTACTTTAATCATATTTTCGATCAGTTGATTTGCCTTTGTGTGAGCAGTTAAATTTTTTGTGGAGAATTTTGTTTCGCTAACTGATTTAAAATCACTCTATACAATATTGAACTCATCACGCATGGGAATCAGACTTGCGTCAGACGCTTTTTTTTTACCAGCCCATATACGGCCCAACCTAGAGGCACGGGCCTCCCTTCGAAATACGAAGAGGATTATTCCACCACATAGACGCTTAATTTAAAAAAAAACAGCCTGATTAAACGAAAAAAATTAAACTTAATAACTAGTTTACAAGAATATCCACTGCTCAAAACTGCGACTTATATTTCCTTTGACCTATTTATAGTTTCAAAACGTCGTAACGAAGGTCCCCCATTCCGCGTCCCCTTGTTAAACTATTCAGCCGGAGACGCTTCCGAGAGGTTTCTTTGTCAAACGTGATCCTTCCTTCCTCTGCCCACTCCCTTTGAATTGTACTTTGAAGCCTCAACGGGATTCAAAAACGGAACATGTTAAAATGCTCGATTTGGTTTTTTTGATGGCTCTTTTATTTTGGCGACGAGTTTGAAGATAGTGAATTTGTTGTTACGCGCTATCTTTCTTGCAGCACGAAGAGAGATTAGTCAATATAATTTACAAAAATGTAACATAAAACCATTAAACAAAACAACTTTCTCGAGGAACATAGGTACAAATATGAAAAAGAGGTAAAACCTCTTCATACAACTTGTCCGATCAGCTGATGTCTTAGTTTGAGAAGACCAAATTTTTCTTTCTGAGTTTCATATGGGCTCCTTTGGGAAAGTTGTTCAGCAGTACGGGGAGAATCACACCTTAGAGTTTCGGTAACTAATTTAAAGCATACTGTTTTTCTATGTCTACTCGTATAAACAATAAATGATTACTTATAAGAGGGCTGGGCTACCATGGACGGTGATGTTGATAACGATTGGTCATGCATTGTTTTTAACTGAAAATGTAGACCAAACACAGCAACGACCAGTCTTTCCAGAGTTTTTTTAAAGTCTTCTATGAGGTTGACATGAGCGTAATAAGACGCTTGGAAGCCTCGTCAAAATCTTGATTTAAAAAAACATTGATTCGAAATCATCGGTGCCGGTGCCGGTGGTATCATTATAAAATTCTTACATGTACCTACCTAAACTATATTCAAAACAAGATTTATTTGACATAAAAGCTGATACTATAACATACAGGACCCAGCTCAGCATTTGTTGAAGCCAAGGCCTCAACGCTGGTTTTCAGCTGTAGTCTTTTATATATAGGGTCTTTTATGTGGATGGAATGTCTATCACTTTTCAGTTTTCCAGACGACGTTGTGAATTGTAGATAGGTTTTAGTAAGCCTACAGATAACTAAATTTAGATACATGGCACCTATACAGTATGATGTAGTTAGGTAGGTGTTGTTCATGCCTCGCGCCTCGTCGCTTCTCCTTACTCTACGCTACGCTGCGTGCATCACGGTGCAATTATCTAAGTATGTCTGGTTTTGTGTGTAATAATATTTTAGATAAATATAATATACAGGGTAATTTTTTTTATCACTATCAAAATTTTTTGTACGTAAACTTTATGAAAATTTAACAGACCCGTATTTTTTGTTTCTACGTTTCATATAAATATTTCAAGCTAGATCTTCTGAAGCATGAAAATAAATCAAAATTTTTGTATAGAAAAAAAAATACATCGTCCAATTGACTTGAAAATTTTGTAATAGTACTCTTCAACACAATTTGTGACACCCGTGTTTCTGCGTTTTACAAAATTCATTATCCAACCTAAATCCAGAACATATTATTATCAAAATATATTTACAATAGTTTCCCAATACGGCGCATCACAGACCGCAGTGGGTATCAACATCTGAAAATTTTGAAAAAAAAATTTTTTTTCCTCTTTATTTACGTTCTATCAACGTTACTGACACTGTAAGAAAAAATCGAATAGTGATAAAAAATTACCCTGTATAAATGGAGATCGACACTTAATTTTGCACACACACTTGGCTATACCTAAACGATAAAAAAGAAAGGACACTTTACTGTGTATTCATAAAGAAAAACTTCTGAACAGATTTTGCCTTAATTTATTTTCGAGTATTCATTACAAGTATGTTTAACCTGAATACTCGAAAAAATAATTAACAAACAAGCAAAAAAGCTACAGAAAAAACTATTATTCAATTTACAAATCAGTTAAAATATCTCTTATTTATCAGAAACTCATCGTCACCGTAGCTATTTGCGACGACAATGCGATTTAATCCCGCCGACAATAGGTGTGACGTCAAATGGTGACGTCACTTGGAGGTCTGTCGCCGACGGTGATCGAGTGGCAGCCTCCTGGGTAAACAGTGTAAACTCAACAGCAAACATGACTCGCAAGATTTGTATCTACACTTACGTAATTCCAAGCGTTGATGGAAACCCTGTAGGTTTTTTCTTTGGGCCTTTCTGATTTTCATTCTTGAGTCATTTTTTAATTTGGTTTGCGAAAGGTTGTGCTCTCATAGAACCTAGGGTCACGATCTTCGTAGATTTTTAAACAAGACTATGTAACTGTCTAGTCATTAAACTATCTGTGGTCAAAAAGCCAATTTTTTTTCATATTTCGACCTATGTTCTGTAGGGAAAGTTATTCAGTAAAGTGGGCAAATACTATTTGAAAGAATAACCGGTTACGTCCGGCTCTCACCGGCCAAGAGCACCGTAGCTCCGGTCTCTGTTTGCTTAGTACATCTCATTTACTTACTCAATGTCCAACCCGTCTCATTTGGATAATGCTACGTAAATACGGATTGAATTCGGTCGGTAGGAAACGAGTGTTCCACTAGGGTTGACTTACAAATTCATAGGGGTCTATAAGATTTCGTCATTGAGTTTTCGAGTGGAAATGTGATAATCTTTACGTTTAGGTACTCGCGTAAATTACAGATGTGTGTGTAACTGATAAGGAGAGATAATTTCCTTCACCATCCTACTAATCCCATGTTTGTGAAGATAGATAGATGGATGTATGTTTATGTATGAAAATCTATTGGATGGATTTTGATGAAACTTTCTAGTAATATAGTTTAGACATCAGCATACATAGGTTTCATAACTTTCCCAAATTTCCACGGGAAGGAAGTCCCGGTCGACAAGCTAGTTAATTCATGACAAATTTTTTTGGTGACTGTAGCAGTTCAACAGATTCAATATTAATAATTCAAAATTCTGATAGTAAAGGTATAAAAACTTAAGAAGTTGGCCGTGAAAATAAAAATAAAATGTGATTTTTGCTTCTGTTTTTACGCTGCAAAAATCTTGAATACCTTTACATATTTTTGTCGTTTAACTAAGCAATAACACGTCCATACAGTTAAGGCTATAGCATCGGATGACGCGGCGCCGCCGTCCGCGACTATAAAATTTCACGCGACATAAAGCAAAAACACACCCCAGCGCATTACCACTGTTATATCCTGTGACCACAGTAATTTGACCCCTAAAACTACATACGACCGCTCAAACTCAATACAACACGTTCAAACAAACGAGATGTGAAAGATCAAGGATAGCTGGTGAATAAAACACATCTTGTTATGTTGGCTCGAATATCGACAAACTTCTCTCGGGTACTGCAATAACTATGAAAAGTTAAGCTGTAACTAGAAATGTTTTGGGTTTCATAAACAAACGATTCGGTACAGGTATTTTATAAAACATAATTTCAATTATTTCCTTTAATTTTTTTATACAAAAATGGCTACGTAATTCATAAATTGAATTTCCGTGTAGGTGTTGGTGTTGGGTGAGATATACGACTCAAAAGCCGTATATAACAGTTTGTCGTAAACAGAAACAACCTACAGTATTTAGGACCTTTCGAAGACTGCAATTTGATAGATATAGTAAATAATTATTAGCGACCCTTATGACTCTTTTCTTTGGACTGTTTCACATTAAATGTAAAAGTTAACTATGTGCAACTACTTTACCAAAGAATATCAATGGAGATTTTAATTCCGTGATCCTGATTATGGAGGATATTCCATTGTTATAAGTTTCATTAAATACTTTATAAATTATGTTATCACTTTATGTTATACTGGTTTTATGAGAACGTTTTTCTTTCGATGTTAAGAATTTCAATTGTGCAAAAATAAAAAACAGCTACTGAAACGTGTTTGACTTATACTCGAGGAAAAATTGCCGGGATTTTTCCAAAGGTTACCCTCTCAAAATACTCTCTGCCAGTTTTCCTACAATCAATACCGGGCCAATATCAATATTTGATTGATACGACTCGCCTCATTATAGACTAACGAGTGTAAACATTAAAATTCTACAAGATTACCAACGTCGATTAACCTGAGTTGGTACTTTGAGGAATCCTAACATAATAGGTGCCTTTAATTTTTTTGTAAATATTTATGATATTCATGTAGAAGAACAATTTTAAAATTATAAAGTTTCATCTTAATTTTTGTAAAGACTTTTTGTAATTCTACTTCCTATTCTACATCCTTACTATTCCTTACTATAATAATATTATTAATACGAAAGTAACTCTGTGTGTCTGTCCGTCTTTTATGCCTAAACTACTGAACCGATTTTGATGAAATTTGGTACAGAGATAGATTAGAGCCTGGGAAAGGACATAGGCTAGATTTTATTCCACAATTGGGTACGATATAACCTGTAGACCACGCGGGCGGAGCCGCGGGCGGAAAGCTATATATTATAAAAGCGAATTTTTTTTTAAGGATGGATGGATAGATGTTTGTTACTCTTTCACGCAAATCTACTTGACGGATTATGTTGAAACTTTGCCGTAACAAAGCATAGACATCAGAGTAACACATAGACTACATACACAGACATACTCACGCAATCCCATTCGAAATCCCTTTCGGGGTAGGCATGAATATTGAGTAGTTCTAGATTCTAGAACTACGATGCCACTTTAGACATTCAATTTGACGGCTTCATAATTTTGCAAAATTCGTCATAATAATAATTATGATCGAATATATTGAAGTGATTTTTAAGGCCAGCCTAGAAAAAACTTAACCAACGATTAGCAGCTAACCAGAGATTTGACAATGTCATTTTCATACATTTTTTTTGACATTTTGTCTGATTAGCTTCTAACCGCGGTTTAACCGTTGGTTATATTTTTGGTGAACACGAGCCTAAATGTTTTTAAACGATTTAATTTGTATTGTTTGTTTGATAATTTACCCGGCATAAGACCGTTTTACCAAAGTTGGGCTAAGTAGGAAACTCGGTAAATAGTGAGACGTAGACTAAACTGGCGTGAATGATAAATAAATTATAAAGTATCACGAAGAGTGAAGTAAGAATGGCGGTCGCCCCGCGCGGCCGCGAGCGAGGCGCTCCGCTGATTAACTTGTTCCTAGCAAAGCGCCTGCAGACTAACTCACAGTCACTTTAAACACTGGGACTTTTTAATTACGATATTTAACTGAAGATGAAACTCTTATTCATAGCAGTGTGGTCATTCTGAGAGGATATATTATAATATAAAACTGATTATTATATAATAGATATACATAAATATGTTGATAAATACACCAGTAAACGTCCATGCTGGATTGGGACTGAAGGAAAAACTTAATATATGCCAGCTGCTAAGCTACTATACAAGCCAGTAAGGGGACTTGAGAGTTGGTGAAAGGGTAGTTAGTACAGTAAAGTTTAGTGGACATATGTATACTTTTATCATAAATATTTATTTTCTATGACTATGATGGTGCCGTAGCAAATAGCTACGAAATGTTCAAAAGTAAAAGATCAAATTGTGTTCAGAATATTGCATTTAGATAACGGTAATTCTATATTATTAAAATTTTACATGTTGACTGTTCAAATCCCTAGATAGTATTTAGGCGTAGTCGTGGCCTAGCTATGATGTAGCAACTCGCTACGAGATATTTTAAAATCATTGCATTGCATTTTGATAAAATGATTACCATTTGAGAATTACCATGGATCTAATCCTCGATGGCCATCAAGCCTGTTGTCTCTATTATCAGCAAAATTAAATCTCATGTCGAATGAAAATAGTTGCAGTGACGGAGACGAAGCAGTTTAAGGGGAAATGATATTGGTAACATGTCAAGGGGAGAGAGAAAAAGTCTAGTAATAGGAGGGTTCTTCAGCATTGGGTCAGTTACGATGCTCGCGCCATTGACTGGTCAAACGATCGGTCACAAGTTGGACATTATATGTAGGTTCGTGATTTTTCCCCCATTTTATTACTTCGTGATTTGATGTCATCAAATTGATTTAGATTAGAGCATAGATTTAGGTGTATTTTAAATTAGAAGTTAAGTTCAAGTTTTTAGATTTTATATTGAAGTATACTGAAGTAGAAATAACGTACACTAGAAGTTGTACCTATCTAAATGATTCATTCATAGTTGAGTGTAATTTGCTATTGAAATTTTGATTACAATCATATTAAAATTATAATGATCGGCACATTTAAAGCTATTGATTACTTGAAGTTACTCGTAGTGTACTATTAGTTTAGATACTCTATGTCACAAAAATATGATGAAAATAAGCATATTTTTTTTAAGTGAAGACGATAGTTTGTAACTTTGTAATTCAGTTTTTTCTGTCTGGAAAGAAAAAGCTAGTGTATTAAGTAAAACGAAACACATACGAAATCTCTTTGCCGATAGTACAAAATAAAAATAACACAACAATATCTACTAAGAATATTTCCTATAGTAACTTCTAAGTAAAGTCCAAGTTAACCCGTCATCTGCCTACCCGCCAGATATATCCCTCCCGTAATAGTTTGCAAGTTGGCAACATGCATCAGTTCCCATAGGAAGGGCGATCTAAACGTCACTATAACATGTCTCAATTTGAACTTAAAGTAAGGGGTTAAATGTCTCCAGGGCTTGTTATTCGAGCTTATGTTTATGTGTTCGAAATGGGATACTCGCTTGATGATTTTGTTTGAAATTTTAATTATAATTGAGCTAGAAGTATTACAGAGTCCAGGCTCTTTTGTTTATCTTTCTGTTTACAATAAATATGTAGATTGCATCAAAAATTTAACTGTTGGTTAATATTTAGTATAATGAGAAGAAGGTTTTCGTGGTTTTTTTACCGCGTTTTGTATCCTATGTCAGGCAATAGCTGAAGTTTAAAAGGCTTCTTAGGCTTTTAGAAAATAACATCGAAAGGTAACACATACATGATAAAATAATAAGTACATTTTGACTATCAAATAAGCTACACTAGCTTTAATTGTACGAGTTTTGGGTTTGGAGTCATTAACACTTTTTATTGGACAATTTCGTTGTGCAATGTATATTGTGGGTTAGAATTATGACAATAAAAATAAAATAAGAAGCTTTTTCGGCCATAAGGCAAAAGTAACCTAAAATAAATTAAGGGATAATTTGTAAAATATGAAAGGGAGACCGGTTGCTATAACAGACAAAAACATAACACAAAAAAGTATAAAACACTTTATTTTATAAACGTGTGTGTACAGATTGAGAAGACTCTCTAGCTTTTAAAAGGCTGCTTACACTGTAACGAAACATCTAATTTTGTAGGAAGAAAGTATCATTTTTCTACCTCAGAAATTTACAGTACGTGGTATTCTATCCAAGAAAAGCTGCAGAGATGCATTCTAAAACTACGTCTGTATTTTTTTTTTATCTTTAAACATCTTCGGTCGAAGTTAGAAATAAACTAGTAGCACTGGTTTTTTTTCATCTTTCACCAGGCAACTTAAAGATCCTAAAAGAAAAGAAAATTGGTTACTGTACTTTAATCCACATAAATTCGGCTGTATGTCTTTACTGAAACACTGAAACGTCATTTTCAATTGCTTAAATCGATTTTTGGTGCAGAAAGTTTCTGCTGGTAATTCCATAATTATTCTACTAGAATGGCTGTGTATGCTATACCTCTACATCCAGAATTAGTCAACAGCTTGCTAATACATTCCTGCCGGCGTCTGTAGCGCATATCTTAAATACCAGTCATCAGTCACTGTGCTCCGCGGTGGCACGTTAGGCGCGAGAATTCTACCAATATTGATATAGTACCTGTGCTGTGCTATTTACATTACTCACCTATATTAGTCAACTTATGTACACGAAGTTGCGGATTTAACTGATCATCAATGGAAAATGATGAAGATTGACCATTTAAAATATGCCGTTTGTGAAAATCAAGTGAAAACATCTGAAAAGAGGCGCAATTATTTTTTTCCTTTTTCGCTCGCAAAATGAGATTCATATTGACAAGTTTGCCATACAGCCAAATAATAAAAAATACTGAACTATATATTTTCATCGTTTTAGCATAAAATATGTTTTTCGCTGCACGCGTGTGGTAACCTGATGTGCGGCCCTCTTTACCTTTACTTACAGGTTATCCTACAGCATAAACACAAATATATTTATTACGCATATGACTGAGTTGTGCGATTATAACCAGAAAATACACTGTACATATGACAGCACATCAGGCTATACTTACATGTTGACTTTTATGTTGCCCTTATCTCGCTTGTAATAGAGCCGGCTTTTGTAGTGCAAATGGGTAACCTGATGTGCTGCTATCTGTACATTACTCAGTAGCAAAGGCCGACTTATCCATGAAGGGACCTCTTATAGTCTACCTTAGAGTAGTTAAGAGAGGAGACACATGCGACGCGGGTTGATGAATGAATGAAACTTTATTTGGGAGACACAGGAATTTTTCTTAAATCTGCAATGCAATAAGAAATTTTTTAAAAAAGCCTATGAAATTTTATGACATATGACGGCCAGTTTGATCGAGTGGTAGTAACGCTGCCTCTTAATCGACGAGTCTTGGGTTCGAATCCCAGTCGGGGCAAATATTTGCGTAAAGAGCAAATGTTTGTTCTCGGGTCATGGATGTTTGTGTCTGTCTTTGTGTATGTTCCAAGGGACCCACGATACAAGGGATAACCTTAGTGAGGGCCTATTGTTAACAAATACGTTTTGCTTAAAGAAAAATATTTAAGCAAAATAATGTAATAATAAAATATGTCCAGCAGTGAACATCTTGCGGCTGACATGATGATATTGATAAATATTTATTGGAATTGAGGTGAAAGGGCACACAAAGTAAGTTATATTGAAATATGAAGTTTATAAATGTTTAACCATTAATTTTATAAGCAAAACAGAAAGTATAACGTTTAATCTCAAATCGATTTCGATGCCGCGTAACAAATCACATACGTACCTATATAATGAATAACATACTGGAGATGAAAATGGAAACATCAAAAATACCCGGGTGCATTAGACAAGTTCCGGATATCTTGCCGGGGAAGTTTGACCGGGCTGCCCGCGTGTCGCCCGGGTGATCACGCCAATATGCCCGGATGTCTCCAAATACTAAGCGTTTACAGCTAGACTTATGGAAAATTTACTTTATGCTTTTGCGTTAAGGTGTTTTTAAACGCGAGAGTATAGTGGCAGGAGCAAAGTGTCGAAGTGAGGAGTTCCAACATACACGTTATAAATTTTACCATACTTTACTTGCAAAGAGTGTCCGAGGTTGCTTTTTATGTAATAACTCTAAAATCAAAAAAATTGTATAACCCCCGAAATTTAGACCCTAACCATTACAAAATAAGACTAAAACTTAGACAATGTTTAAAAATGGCTGTATGGACATAGATTCCTTTGCCTTTCCTGAAAGGAATAAATTAAATAACAACAAAATGACTTAAGGCAGTTAAGTGGTGTTTTGATGTTTTGTGGTATTATCAAAGTGAATTTAAACCTCAGATTAATGAAATCCAGAATGGATTTCATTAATCTGAGATTTAAACACTAACGTTTTAAAGTTATTGCTTATAACTTTTTAATAACTAAACCAATTTTAATCAAATATTGCTAAGAACCATTACGATTACGTCAGCTTTTAACAAAAAAACCGCATCGAAATCGGTCCATTGGTTTATGAGTTACGATGCCACAGACAGACTACGGACACAAGTCAAACTTATAACACCCCTTTTTTTTGTCGGAGCCTCAAAATGCGTTGATGATGTAAAAATCTTCCTTAACCAAAACCATTGCCTACAATAACTGTCAAGTAAAACGACAGCCTAACGCGTCATGCCTGTCTTGCATCGCCTCGTTACCTCGTGTCTCTTTGGCTAATTTCACACGAGAGCCTGAGAGCCCTCCCTCACGAGTTATGGGAAAAACTTGTTCAATCAGGATAAGTAGCGATCACCCAACTGGACGGAAGAAAGCAAAGGACTATCGTCATGTGGATATGGTTTTGATATTTTTTATTTATTAGGTTGTCAGAAGTTTTCTTCCTAGAAGTTTTTCTTTCCTAGTTATTTTCACATGGGTTCTGAAAGTTATTTAGTTTCTTCGGCAGATACCTACATTAGACATCTTAGGATTATAATTTTAAGGTTACTTACTTAAAAATCTTTTCTTGGAATTACACATTTTGTATTTCATAGACTTTTCAATGGAATGTTTCGTTAATGACCAATTATGAATAATGATTTGAAGAGTTAAAACTTTACGGTGGCATCAAACTTATGATCACTTATAACTTATCGAGTGTTTATTCTGTTACAGAAAATTTTTAGATTTCGAAATTTAAAAGTTTGGGCGTTTCAGATTTTTGTAGATTTATCAGTTCCAGGTATTTTACAATAATGTTAGATAAGTAAAAGAAAAACCCAACTCACAAGAGCAGCGCTCGCTGATATTAACTGATCAGTGAGGTTAATTAACATACACAGCGGGGAACCTTATGGGTGACTAAAGTAAAAAATCACGGGCATTTCCGTGCTTCGGAGGGCACGTTAAGCCATCAGTCCCGGCCGTTGCCGATTTACTACAGTCAAACCAAGTCAGAGGCGATTTGGTGGTTAGAAAACCCTGACACTAAGGTTTGCCAAATACTTGATTATATCTACACGATAATACTTTTTTCAACCACATGTATTACCAACTCCATCTTGTTTCGTAATTCTGGTCATGTTATCGAGTTAAATGCTTGCGTGCACACAAACAAAAAGAGATAAAAGAATAAAGAATTAATATCCATCAACTAGAATGAGCAGTGACGCAGACGTAAGTGCTCTGCCTACTCATATTGCTCTAACTGATATAAAACATGACGTTACGTATTAAAACTTACGTACACGTATGTCGGTATCAATATACCTCTAGGTATAGGAGGATGGTATACCTCTCTCTTGATCCAAACATACCAAAAGTACTGTGATAATCAAGGCATTGTAGTGGAATCTCCTTTATTTAAAATCTATCTATTTATGTACAGTCAACAGCACATCAGGTTACTACAAACTGTAAATTTCCCCAATGAATAGTAAACTCTATTGCTTGGAGATAAAATTGAAAATCGATCGAAGAAATTTGACAGTTTTGGATAGCATGATGTGCTGTTGACCCTGTATATAATACATATAACAAAAAAAAAACATCCCTTTTGCGTTTATAATATTAGTAGTACCTGGGCGAGCGAGCTTAAGCTCAGGCTCGGCGCCATCTTTTGTCATCTTTTAGAACTTATTATTTTCTTGGTTTCGTATGAATTTGCATTTTTAAGATTTTTGACATGAATTTGCAATAGTTCCAAAATTTTTAACCCGAACTACTCTTACAATTTTTAAACCGAAAATGGTTTACCTACAGCCGTTTTCTTGAATCCGATTACATATATATATTTGTACGTAGTACGTTTATTAGTAAATGATAGATATGATAAACAAATTAAATATACTTTGATGTTATATTCGAATACTCCTTCCTTCCTCTCTTTTCGTTTAGATATAATTAAGTACAAGGTAAAGCTTCAAGATTGAGAAGAGGTAATATATCAGCCTTTTATTCGCCATATCAAGCAATTTATGTGTTGTGTCCAATAGTGCACTGTTAGTAACAGCTGTAAATAAAGTGCACCTTACATTAAATTCAGTGCTCTTATTCTACTATTTTACGCCAGTAATTCGTTTCATGCTTTCTCGACTATCTTTTCGTCATTGATTTCATTTATTTAAAGAATGTTATACTTTACTATTTTATAGGATTTTTACCGAACAAAACATTCGATGTGAATCTTTAAATTGATATATTTTTTATTTATTTACCCATTAAAACAAAACAAACACAAAGTTTTAAGTGAAGCTTACCACAATACATTAGTGAAACCGCACCCAAATTGGTTAAGCCGGTTCTGAAATGAGCGCGCTCAAACGTGCAGACAAACAGATAAACAGACAAATTTTCTAACAATTATTGTTGGGTTCTATTGCGTTGATAAAGGCCCCCAGTAATAGTTTATCTTATATATCTTCCATGTACACATAGCGATCAATTACATTTTTATTATAAGTATAGAAATATACACAGATTTTGTCTTTTACACACAACTTAGTTCGAATAAAAAAGTAGCCTATATCACTCTAACATGTCACTTTATATAATTTATTCCATTAGCCTACTAAAAATTTGACTACGTAATAATGACATGGCATGGCATAAGATTGGAGAAGCTTTGACAAGCCAGAATCAATTGAATTTCGTGAATAATACTCATGCTCTAAAATGTTTTGGATAAAAATAAAGGTAAAATCACATAAATCTGCGATATTTACTGTTCGCTGAAAGTTTGACACCTAGTTTTTTGTTTCTGAATCACTTCTGAATAATTATTTTACAAAACCTAAAGATGATCAATCAATCAATCTGAAGAACAAGTCTAACTATAAATAAGTAGCTTGGACTACAGGTTATATCATGCCGAGCTGTGGGATAAGCTAGTATGTCCTTCCCCAAGGTTTAATCTATCCCTGTACAAAATTTTATCAAAATCGGTTCAGTAGTTTAAGTGAGACACAGTGACTTTCACATTTATAATATTAGTAGGAAAGTATGGATAGGGAATATTAAGTGTTTGGCTAGAAATTAACTGAATATAGTAGAATATGGTCACAATAGTGAGGCGGGCGTGCACCGGGCTCTTAAGCTGCTCTCGCATTTAATTATTAACTCCAGCTCGTACCTGCATATTCATGTGTACCTAGCTTTACTGCCAGCTACAGCACACAATCCCCAGTCTTGGAGGATTTAGCGTTTAGGTTTAGGAAGATATGTGGCGGTAATTAAAAAAGATATTGAGAGAATTGTTGGAGTTAGACTTTAAACCTTATATGTAGTTGAAGCGCTCGTAGCCCAGTGGCGCAAGCTGATCTCAACTGATCAGTATGGTTAAGCAACGTACACAGAGGCAAGGAATCTGATGGGTGACCAAAGTGGCAATTTATCACGAGAAAATTATGAAAAGTTAGGTTATATCATGTTAGGTTAGGTTTTTTTTTGTTAAGTTAGTTTGAATTAATATCATGAAAAAATCGGTTAGTGGGAAAAAATAGAATAGTTCACAAAATACTGAGTGATTATAATCTTATTTATCACGAGCGTTTCCGTGCTTCGGAGGGCACGTTAAGCTGTCGGTCCCGGTTGCTGTCGATTGACTACAGTCGTTTAAACCAAGTCAGAGGCCATTGTGCGGTTTGAAGACTCGGACACCAGGGTTAGCCAAGTTCGCCACATACTTGACTATACATACACGATTAGAATAAGAAGTTGAAGGCGTCATAAGAGACTGTTACTATTTGTGGGTTGCGAACTATGGTATAAACACCGCTCTTAGGGGTACTTACTTAAAAACTACTGCTCATGGTCCTCCCAAGTGAACAAATGAGGTGGACCACGTATAAAATCATAGAAACATGCATGATTGAAATGTTTATATTTTAATATCTTGGGCTGTCATGATGTTTGTGATTGGCAACAATAATTTCAATTTTATTTAGTCGATCTGTTTCACTATTTATCTGTTTCTTATTTGTTGGTGTATGTAGGTACCTTGGTTTACAAAAAATCGGCTCAGTGTAAGACTTTTTTCCTTTCATTACGGCTACACAATTACATTTACACGTCTTTTAAATTTTTTTTTCAAATTGTATTCATAGTTTTTCTAAAACGCTTTTTGGTCTTATTTTGATCTGTTCGCACGAAAAACAAAAACAGTATCGGTAACATTTCGTAGCGTTGAAAAAAATTAGCAATCTTGTGCAACCGTCTGCCTTTATCCTTTAAGAAGAACGTTGAAAGCAAAAAGCCTAAGCTAGCTCTAAAGCTATGCAAATGTAGAAAGATCTTGAGGGTCGAAGGCAGGGCTGAATCCAGATGCTGTGGACCCTTTTGACGGAATACAAAAAGAAACAATTTTGCTAAGGGCTCTTTTATTATCGTGCCGGCCGCAGTCTATCATTTCATACATGGTTTTCTTTTCCCGCGTGCGTGTGGCCCGCCTTACAATAAAAATATGTATGAAATGACAGGTTGCGGGCGGCACGCATTCGGGCCTGGCCCGCATGCGGGCGCAAACAAGCATGACAATAAAAGAGCCCTTATGTTGCGAAGATGTTTGTTTTAGTCATAATGTGTGTTTATTAAATAGTAATACTAATACAAGCTACGTGATCTTTGGATTTTAGGAAAATCGGCAGACTTTAGATAAAAGCAGGGTAATCTACTGTTCAGAAAATTAGGCCAACAGGAAGTTTTCAGTATAAGGAGGTATTGACTCCTCGAAATACCGGCTGGAGCATGGAAACATTTTTTTTCCTGGATTTGATATTTATCTTTTATCCAAAAAGGCACTGTTTCAAAATCGTTTTTCAGATGTGAATTAGAGAATTTAATTATGAATTTTCAGGTGGACAAGGTAAAATTTAACATATTTGGATTCTGAAAAAGAATCTCTCTATGGGGCAGTAAAAATTACTTTTACACGTTATTGTTTAAATCTGGAGGTATTTTACCGAATCCAGCCCAGTGTCGAAGGGTCTCAGAGGGTGTGAGGGGTCTCAAGCGGGTAGAAGAGAGGGAGGGTATCTGGACAAGGGGCAAGGAACAAAATGCCATCGCTTTGTACTCATGGTAATCCTTTAATGGAAACCCAGACGTATGGCTCAGACGGTTCGTGGGACCAGTTGATAATCTTTTGATTTAAAAGTCTTGTTTGTTGACTCAATGCTGAGTTTTGATGGTAATGAATAACTAATGACTGTACTAGTTCATTTAATTCACTTTCGTTAATGACTGTTATTATTTTTAATGAAATAGTTTTTACAAGCTTTAAAATCGTAAAATCAAAAGGAAGAGATAATTTATGCAATGCACACAAAAAAAACATAATCATTTAAACAAAAATACGTTCATTTTATATTGTACAATGTGGTGGCCTTATTGCTATAGTGCAATAATATTGGATGACTTTGAATAAGTTAGCGAAATTTAAGGATGGGAATCAGACCACGAAACTGAACAACTTTTACAAAGGAACGTAGGGCAACATGTGAAAAAAAAAACATCATTCCACTGCCAATGAAATTAGCAAAATAGGCGCACTGATCCTAAAAGCACGGTGGTATATTATAAAATATCTTCTGAGAATAAACAGTTTTTCTGTTTCCGCAATATACACGCACTTTTTATGTAATTAAATACTCAGAATGATACTTTGTCTGACACAAATTAATTAATTACATAGTCTATGTATGATTTCGCAAACTATAATTATAACTAAAGATCTCCCCTTCCACATATATCATATCTTGATCATAAGTCACTTGGACACGCGTGTATTTATAGTTTCTTTGTCCACGTTGGAGATTTATTTCTATTACTAAACTGGGTGCATACCAAATATTTTTTGGGAAGGCAAAATCTTTGGCGCGAATGGAACTTGACTATACACAAGATCCCTTTACAGTCTAGATTCTCAAAAAATTTTTATCTTTTTTTTTTAATTCCACGGCATGCAATCCCGAAGGTCCGCTCGTAAAATGGTTTCAATTTTTCTAAATAAGGTAACATTTCTTAGTCAGATATTGTAAAAGTTTGTATAAATACGCCTTGGTACTTTATTTACCTATCTATTAATTAAGCCTGTTAGAAAAGTAAGTTTATACTTTGTTGTTTGATTCTTGGTACCTGATTCATTAGGATTGATATGAAAAGTAGCCCCTCTGGGTATCGAGTACAGTTTTGAGGACAAAGCATAACCACTTATTTGAAAGCTTCATATTTATCTGGAAATATAGTATGGTTTGTCTGTTGCGGATGCGTCTTTGAGCTTATTTTTCATTTATTAAAAAAAAATGTGCTGTCCAACCTTTTCTTTGTGTGAATAGAGATGCTAAGTGAAAAAAAAACACACAATGAGTCTCCGATTTGTTCTCTCTGGACTTCCTATAAAATCTTATAACGACAGCTTTGTTCTGTTGTAAGTGAAAGACATACTATGTAGAAGAAAAAGAAGAAGCTATTCTCAAGTAAACCTTTTCAAATTTTGTAAAGTTCCAATTATTAATTGAAGCTATACGTACCTCAGCAGAGCAAAAACAGGTAAAAGTTAGGGAACTGTAGGGGTGATTCTTCTAATCAAACTGAAAAACTTTTTCCAGGAAACCTATATGCAATTGTTGAAAAAAAAATCGATTTTTCATACGACTTTTTTCATACGATTTTTCATACCATTTTTTTTCGATTTTTCAGCTTATCGCTGTAGTTGTACTTTTTCGTTTTCCGACCTATTTTTCTTGGAAAAAGTAAGTAGGTTAATTCTCATACTGAATTTTCGCTAATTTAAAGTCATCCAATATAAAATCGTTCATAGGAAATGTAGTAAGAATTCTTTAAGTAAAGATTTTTGCTGAAGTTTACTCCTGCATTCCCTTTCTTTGCCTACGAGTGGGGCGGAAGTTTGCCCTTAATAAGCGAAGTTGTTCACAAAACGTCTTTTTGAGTGAACCCGCCTTGACGAGGGGATGTGATTAGAAACTTCCTTGCTCATTTCTTAGCAACACATTCTATACCCTCCTTAGATAAGGTCTTAACTTAGTTTTATTTGATATTTTGAGATACAGGCGTTACCTATTTTGGTGGTGCGTCAGTTGAATTTTTTTTGTAAGTTCTTTTAATCTGATGATAGTCGATGAGGAAATGGAGAGACACTTTTCACTAGCAGTGAATGACCTATATAACTAGATGAAAGAAGATAAAAAATAACACTAGAACAGATTTACACCACAGCAATAAATGTAACTGTAAATAAATATTAAATAAAATATTTATTTCCTAAACCAAAGAGAATATAAGGTGACATTCGTTCGGAATCTCCTTTTATGCTACTATTAGCTTGTGCCAGGAGATGCCGCTCTTCCTTAATACAATTATAGCAGCTTAATTCTACCTACTTATTATTTTAGGAACAAAAAATATTTTTTTTTTGTTTCTTAAATACCTAGTTTAAGTATTAAATTACACTTAATAAAATTTTAAAACATCTGGTTAAACATGCTATCTTATTTTTATTTTGAGAGTAAACATGCTCGTATTTATTTTATTTTTTCTATACGTTTGTTGTGTTTCTCCGTTAGTGTAATTAATTATAAGGCTGTGGCAGAATAACAGCGACTCAAACCCTCCATAGGTTTTAGTCCGTCTGAGGCCACATACCAATTTGTCCTTAGAACATTATAAATATTGTTTTGTTGTTTTAATTGCTAAATGTTTTTAATGGACAAATAAATGCTTATTATTATTATTAAAGGCTATCTTTTCGTAGTACCTGATATTACTACGAAACGACAGCCTTTAATAATAATAATAATAATAATAATAATATGTGGGGCACACATACATCCTGAACGAAAAACATCCAGACCTGAAAACAAGTACATGCTACAACGAATCTGCCCAAGATTGGGTTGTGTTACCTTAATGAAGACTATGGTCGCATTTTAATTTTAATGTTGTTTGATGAAATGGTCGCATTTTAATTTTTTTTCTAAACGTTTTAATAATAATAATAATAATAAAATTATTTATTTTACTCGGCTTACTTTTCTTTAAGTATGCAATAAAGTCAAAATGTTGCTCTGAAAAGTATTGTCATATCCAGTTCATAAAAAATAATAAAACAGATACAAAAAAGAATTTCCATCACCATTAACAGTTGTATTACATGGGCTGACGACACTACAACCTTAGTCGGCAAATAGTTACAAATTCATAGTCTAACGATGAAAACTGTAACAAAAAGCGTATATCTGAAGTAGACTAAGACATATCGTACAGATACGGTCAGTGTGCCCGGCTGGGAGTATAAATCATCTCTGGCCCCTGGTCCACCGACTTGAGACAACTTTATCTTAATAAACTGCGAAGTGGCTGAGAAGAGGAAATTGAGGGCACGATGTTACACGATTACATACAGTGAAAATATATTGAAATTATTTTTTCGTTTTATGTCAAACATAGCTATAAAAACATTCAGAATATTGCTTAAAATAAGTCAAAGTAGTGAATTACATTAGTATTTTTTACTTTGCGCCAATTCGCAAAGGTGCAGTCTTCCATAGAGAAGAAAAGGCAAGAAACTCCGAGGGTTGATCTTTTTAACTCAATCATATTTTGTAATACTGCATGTATATTCATAATTTAACTAAAGATTTAAATATATTACTCTCTTCCTTGTCGTGTAGGTACAGTTAATATGTAGCGAACTTTGACTAACCCTGACGTCAGAATTTTCAAACCGCGTAATGGCTTCTGACAGCCGGGACCGCCGCCAGCTTAAAGTGCCCTCAGAAGCACGTTAACCTAATGGGTGAACATAAGTAGGGATTTACTACTTTTGTTCACCCATTAGGTTCCCTGTCATTGTGAACGTTGCTTAACCTCAATGATCGGTACAGATCAGAGAGCGCCACTGGACAATATTAATTATGTTAACACAATTGCTTCATTGGCCGAATGCTTATGCGCATTTTGTACCAGTGAAACAAGATTATTTAAACTTTTGATATTTAAGGCGAATACAGCACCCGATAAAGGCAGCACACATAGGAATAGTGCCATCTCCGTCTCTCAACAGGCCTGGGCCGGCAGTGCGAACAGTGTCGATACACGAATTTTACGGACTATGAAAGCGTGCGTGCGTAAAAACATGTTCGAAAGTTAGAAAAATGAGATTTATGGAAAGGTAACAGCTTAAATCGAAAAATGCGCTAACTACTTATCGAGAGTGTTCAATCACGAACATTTTTATAGCAAATTCAAGTTCCTGTGTGCATTTTACTATCGTTTTTACAGCTTAAAAGATACACAATATTGGCTATTTAGAGGTGACTTTGTGAGCTTTTTCTATCGAACCAAAAGTGCTGAATCATGTTTTCAGCAAACTATTTATCTAGTTTATGTCCTGAATATTACCGTAGTATTTTTTTCTTTGATTTAATGCAGTGCGTTATGCTTATCTACGCATCATAAAATCGTAATTTAAGTGCTGTAGTCGCCTTAAGTGTTTGCTCTACGGTTACAAAAATGTCACATTAAATTTTAAGTGGTAATTATTTTAACGTGAATTCTTTTCTTCATTCAAAGAATGCCGCTTCTTGATTACCTATTTTATTGCTTAGTGAACTAAGCTATCTACATTTACAGGGGATCAATAAAAAACTCATAATAAACAACTTGTCAGCCCGCCAAACTGTGACGTATCTCCTGGTACTTCACCCTTGAAGAGATAAATCATATCAGAGTCACCCTCGCCTGGGGTCGGCTTAATATAGTGCGAGAACCCTGCTGGACATTGAAATACACTTACGAAGCATAGGACTTTAAAAGTACAATTTAAATAGTTTTTAAGTTTGACGAAACTCAAACATAGTAAAACATATTTCAGAGATGGATAAAATCTTTCATTGGAAAATGTAACTTGACAAAATATTGACCAAAAATGATTGTATCATTAAGAAATAGTGTATTTGAGAGATTCCAGAAAAATCTGACTTAAACAATGAAATCTCAACGCACCTACAATCGTACTTTACTTTAGACGCCCCTTATCTCCTCATTCGGTCCACCGACCTTCACGATTATTATTCACTTTCGTACGATGCATCAATCTTGTAAGAAGCCCCACAATCCTTTACCGTGCTGCGTCAGAGGTCGCTAGGCACCTCGGCAGCGAAGCGATAAATCAAGCTAGGAGGAAATTGCCGACGACGGCTGAGGGGCCTGAGAAGAGTACGGGGGGATCTCTACTCCCCTCCCCCGGTACAGGGGAAGGCGATTTAATTAAATCTTGCATCGAACTCCTGAGGCCTGCCGCCGCCTAACGAACGGCCATTGTGTTCTGTATTTAAATAATTCGCGTGTCGACTTTTTGCGACTGTATTTTATAGTCTAGTTAGATAAGTAACGGTGCCGTGGGTTCAGCAGAGCCTCGTTTCAGAAGAGCCACTCTGTGTAGGTATAATTTAACATAGCTGATTTCATAAGACCAAATTGAGACAAAAAATTAGGTGTGTTTGCCAAACACCGATATCTGCGAAGAATCTTTATTGATATATTTTTTTAATATAACATGATTACGGTTTATGATTTTGTCATTTTACGAGTTTTTGAAAATAAAAAAAATAAGTTTTCCTACAAAATTGAATTTGGAAAGGTGACAGCATTTCAATTGTTATTTAAATATTTTCGACCTACCATAGTGTAGTACAGACAGTAGCACGACAGGTTACACATTTGCAATGCGAAAACTGTCCCTGTAACGAACAACATAAGGGCGACTCAATATTAACTTGTACGATTATGTACTCTTGAGTGTACGTACTGAGGCAAATTCTTACCAGGCAGGGTCAGCCAAGTTCGCCACACACTAGACTATAAATACACGTGAAGAAGGAGAAGAGGACATTTTTGGAAAGGCGACATTTTTTATTCTTATTTTGTTTTATGTCTTTTAAAGGAAAGTTGTCCCATTTATTTGCCAAATTAACCTTAGCTTATCTCTCATCGAATGGGCCTTTTATTTATAATTCGAACGGCACGGCACGGCACTTCAAAATTTGAATTACCTTACCTTTGCCTCCTATAATATGTTCTCAGCGTCAAGTATTACTGTTACATAGGAGGCAAGGTACGAGTAATACAGTTTTGCCGTGCTGTTTTAGAATTATGATAATTTTCCACGTTAAAAACGTATGAGTCACCGACTTCAATCCCAACAACAGTTCGCACAAAGTAGATAACTAGTATTTTTTGCAGACTACAATGCCTATTAGCAGATAACCACAAACGAAAACGTTACTCATTTATATAGATGATGTCCTAGTTTGTAGTACATATTGTTTTATGTTTGTTGATTTTTTTAAAAGCGCCGAATCATTTTTGATAAAATTTATACGAAACCACCTCTGGAGTATACTCTTTCGAACAAAAAAATAATTTTGAAAATCGGTACATAATTGGCGGAGAAATCAGTGAACTATATAAAAAAAACATACGTCGAACATAGAACCTCCTCCTTTTTTGAAGTCGGTTAAAAAGGCCCATTATTTACCTTCTTCTCTACAGGCAATTTAAGTATCCTAATATTTTCCACGCCTCAACATTTCATCTAGAATTAGTACGAACGAGCGTGCTAAGCACTTATTCTCCTCAATTGGCTGTATTTCATTTGAGGGGTACTAAATAAGGCTTTATCACGTAAATAATAACCCCAAAATATTCGCGCTAATTAATACAAGGGTGAGGGAAGGAGCTCACAGTGGCTTGTAAGACGTCTACCCTTTACTTTTATATTTATGGACTGTGGTGTTTTACTTATCGCTGTTTTTATGAGGCGATACTTCGGTCTTTTTTATGTTCTGAGGTTACTGTGAAAAGGGATCCTTAAAATATTGGGTGATTTTTAATTAGTTTGCGAAAATTAAGGTCGTGAATTACTCCACAAAACTGAACAACTTTCTACAAGGAACATGGTCGAAATATTAAAAAAAACTTTGCTTGTCCACACAACTTGTGCCATCAGCTGATTTGCCTTTGTATGGGAAATCTGTTTCTTTTTTATTTATTATTACAAGCTTTTATTTGACTTCCCCTGTTAGTTAGTATGTGTTGGACAAATCTTGCAAGTTAAATTTGATCCACTTCCCGGTGACAATGCAATATTATAATGACAGGGAGCTGATCTGATGCTGGAGCTGGAAGATGGCCATAGGAACTCCACAATAAAACGACACAACTCCATCAAAATTGGGCTCGTTCGATTTTTTTAATTTTAGAGTTATTTGATTGGTTAAAACACAGTATCAACCCCTAAAGTCTTACTAACTAATTCAAAGTCACCGCATTTATGTATTAACAGCTTCCCGCGCGGAATTTCATTCCCGTGGGAATTCGGGAAAATTATATAGCCTATGTTATTTAGGGATAATGTAGCATCCTAATGGTTAAAGAATTTTTGAAATCGGTTCAGTAGTTTTTAAGTTTATTCGTTACATACAAAAACACAAATCTTTCCTCTTTATAATATTAGTATAGATGAGTTTTAGCGGATATATTAAAAACATTAGCATTACACACACAACATTGCATTTAAACATTGCATTTTTGGCATTAGTTTAAAAACAGAGTAATTTTTAAGTCGGTAAACACAAAACTAGTGAAAGTTACTCATTATACATACTACAAACTATTCTAATCAATTACTTTTGGGAATTTAACAACATTATCTTCAGAAAAAGATATAGTTGTTAGAAATAATAAGGATTTCCCTACCTTATTATTTCTAACAACTATATTTATTAAGTATTTAAAATCACCTGACGCGAAATGATATCAAATGATTGCACAAAAATTCTACGCACAAGCAAGAACTCTCTAGGGAAACCTTTTTAAATTCGATTCAGACTTACGATCCCTTGCCTAGGGTTTGATATTGAAATCCAAAATCAGTGCACATGCTTACCATTTCCCTTCCTCGTAACATGACGACGTGATGTGTACAAGTCCCTGCTGGCTCGTGAATAAGTGATCGCCGGTCACCTGCCTGCAAACATATGCTAATTTCGGGGCTCACGTACTTACTTAAACAACCCTGTATACCTAGTTTGCTAACATTTTCTATGAAACTTATTAAGTTAGTGCGGCAAGAAGGTAAGTTTTTTTCATGATTTTGTATAGTTATTTTGGAAAATATTGTGAAGTTTCCAAGGTGACAACCTAAAGTTTAGCTTCGTTGAATTATTCCGTATAAATTAAACTTTACAAACTAACGTCCCTCCAGTCTTGCTTTTTGTCCGATTTCCGACTAAAGCCCGATTTCCGCGCTTATTTGTTTTATGAATACGTTTATCTCTTTTCTGAATATGGGGTGATTTAATAACCCACGAAACTCATCAACTTTCAGGAAACTTTCTTAGGGAGGAACCTAACTGAAATTCTTGAAAAAAATTCGAGTTTCCACACAAAGATCAGCTGATCGCAAAAGTTGTATGAAGAGACTACTTAAATACTATTTTTAGGGAAATTATTTAAAATTTTCGTATATTATAAAAGCCATTTAATAATCCATATTCTATATACATAGTTCTTGTGTTTTTTCCTCTGAATATTTCTGTTTAGTTATGAGAATTTTTGGGCTAAGCTCTATTAAATCTAGTCTGATATACCTTTAATAAATACATATAGTACAGATCCGCCAAGCAACCCCGCATAGCGTCCTCTGATGAATTTTTAACGCGCACTCAAATCACAATAAGAACGAGACTTTCAAAGGAAATACTTCTGAATACATTACTTCTACATTACTTTATGTATGTGGGTGTATGTTGCAGGAACAGTTTGAAACATCGTCAAGGTGGCAATTTTTCATGCTTCTGGAACTTTTTTCTTTATTAGTTGTGGTGTTTGTTGTTGTGGCTTTTTTCATTTTTCTTTATTAGTACTTATATCCTTAAAGTAATATCCTTTATTAATTTAAGAATATTTTTTATGTGTAGCATTTAAAAAAACTGAAAAAACAACATTCCTCAACCAAACATATACATGTAGCAAAATAAGATTACACATCTTCAAACAAACTGTAAAACAAGGTGAACCCTAAAAATTTTGTAACTAACACTGTGAATTTATCTTTTTTGCACACTAAAAAAGTATAATAATAAAAACACCCCACCTATTATTTTATTCATACAATTTTTCTTGACCAGAAATGTGTATATTGAATAACATTTTCTACGTAGCAGCTGTTTTTTTTTAAGATACCTAAGAAAAATCTTTATAATGTCTTTATGGGATAAGTTGTTTTTGGTTATAGGAAAAAAACTGTTTTTTACGATTGTTATTTATCATAAGGAAAGCGTCAAGTTTCAATACTTTAAAATAATTTGAAAAAATTAGATTCAGAGACAATGATATGCAATTTTCTATTCTGTCCCTACTTCGGCTAGTAAACTCACAGTTTTACGACTTTCAAACCGCGCCGGCAACATCCATAATGTGTATTAGATTTGTATGTGTGTGTGAGACACCATGTGTGCAAAATGTCGGTACAAGTTACATTTTTAATAAGGGTGGAGAGTTGTGCTTATATGTATTGTAGAGTCAATTTGCTCAACTTTATTGGTACGTACTGGTTTTTATTGCTTCTTTCTTTGTATTTAATCATGAAAGAATATTCTAATAGTAAAGAAAGGACCTCATTTTTTGTAATTATTTTTAAAAAGCCATATTAAAAAATCATCGACGTTTTTCATGTTATGCACAAGATTTTTTCTTAGGCTATAAAATGTCACTCCTCGACGATTAGGTAGGTATGTTAGAAGTAAAACTAAAGATGAGATTCAAATTAATATTTAGGCTCTTTTTTAACCCCCGACGCAAAAAGAGGGGTGTTATAAGTTTGACCGCTATGTGTGTGTGTGTGTGTGTGTGTGTGTCTGTGTGTCTGTCTGTGGCACCGTAGCTCTCAAACGGGTGAACCGATTTGGATGCGGTTTTTTTTATTTACAAGCAGGTTTTTTGGCGATGGTTCTTAGATACGTTTTATCAAAATCGGTTCAGCCGTTTCAAGGTCATCAGCTCTTTTGTTAGCTGCGGTAGGGTTCTTAGACTCTTAATGTGTATTTACTTTACTTTCAAACATACATGTGACCTAAAACTTGAAACACTCATGTATGCTTAATAACTATGCAGGATTATGGAACTCTTGGTCTGATGCTGCAGCCAGGATATCCAGAACATTAGCACACTCTTAAAAAAATAATAGCAGATATGTCGTGTTTGGACTCGTTTTGTTCAGTATTTGATTCTGCATACAATGCAATGGTGGCAACACGGTGAGCTGATGCTGCGGCCAGGATATCCAGAACACTAGCACATCCTTGAAAAAATAATAGCAGATATGTCGTGTATGGACTCGTTTTGATCAGTATTTGATTCTGCATACAATGCAATGGTGGCAACACCGTGAGCTGATGCTGCGGCCAGGATATCCAGCACACTGGTACACTCTTAATTATTTTGAAAATAATTTAAAAATTTTGAAATAAAAATTAAATTAAAAATTTAAAAAACCCCCCCGCAAAAAAGTAAAGCGGACATTTAAAAAGTAAAAAATAATACCTTTCGTTGAGCCATCAAATTCATTTCAGAAATACCTATATATATTTTAATTATCGAAATCGATGGATGGCACGATAGGGTTTGCTCATTAAAATGGCGCTATAATGTCGCGTCGGGGTACCGCTTTAGTGAATCAGTGAATAGTCAATCAAATGAAGGGTCTGATTCACTAAAGCGGTACCCCGACGCGACATTATAGCGCCATTTTAATGAGCAAACCCTATCGCGCCATCCATCGATTTCGATAATTAAAATATATATAGGTATTTCTGAAATGAATTTGATGGCTCAACGAAAGGTATTATTTTTTACTTTTTAAATGTCCGCTTTACTTTTTTGCGGGGGGGGTTTTTTAAATTTTTTTATGAAGTACTTAAGATCTGATTAGAGCTCTTAAGTAAATTTTTATTAAATCCTCCTAATGTCTGTTTCGATTGAAAAAGTTCTAAATAGATGTTTATAAAAACTTAACTTTTTTAGGTTAAGGTTTAACCTTCCTCCTCGCACAACTGTCCCGTTTCACAAATCGTGTACTTATACTTGACCTTGATAAAGCCTACAAATACTGTCAACTTGTGTTTATAAAGTAGAGTGAATTCTCTAGAACTTTCCTTCACAATCAGAGGCAGGCTAAGTGCATTAGAAACTAGTTTTTCAGGTGGGCAGCCGCATCGATCCACTGCGGTTTCAGCCGCGCCTCTTAATGAAGTAGAAATTGGCGACCTCTCGAAGACACACTTCTAACCCCAACCCGTCCCGCTTCCCCTTCAACCGCTCGCACCCATGCGAAAGAGACAAAATATATTTATACAAAGTCAAAGACGCTCGCCGAGTGGGATAGCTGTATTCATTATGAATATAATGCGGTCGCGGTTGTGTCCGTGCGTCTGCACGCGGCTGCCCCTGTGTGCGCCGTCTTTCTAACAACGCTCAATCAATATCTCATCTTCGCGAACGATGACCAATTACGGCTTGACTTGTTATCTCTTGGATAACCTTAGCCCTGTTATGACGTCACAAAACAAACGACTTTCGACATTCTGTTTGCGAAAATCTGGCAACTAATACTGACCGCGCACGTTCTATGAATAAATCAGCTTGCCTCGCCTGTAAATAACCAACCGCAGCTCGTAATTCGAAAAAAGAACTGTAGCGTTACTTTGATCGATAAAGAGACGAGCGTCTCGCGTTGTGGTTGGTTTGCGGTTAAATGGGCGTGGTTTGCGGTTATATTTACGGCTTACGATTGGCCGATAACCTGACCTTTGCGGTTAGTGCTGCGGTTTCTAAGATTTTCACCCCCGGAAAAATAAATAGAAGAAAATATATGGTGGGTGCTTTGTGATTGGTCGGTGGATAATTTTGCGGTTAACCACGAAATGTGATTCGTTAAGACGATAATGTTGTGATTGGGAGATTGTCGCGGGTTGGTCGCGGGTTGCGGTTGGAGGTGTCGATTCCCACTCGTGTCATAGGGATTATTTTGTTTGGTGTCAGTCCAGCTATTAGGGCTGGCATTTCCCCTCCCTCTTTACAAGTTACCGAGATAATATCCAATAGAGATGAAAATATCTCCCCAACTAAGTCGTAACCCCAATTAGGACCTAAGACGTCACCCAAAGGACTTGAAACCATCATGCCTTAAAAATAAACAAACCAAACTGGTAAAACTGTTATCTATCTATTTATTAGACCGAACAAAAATTAGATTTGTCTTGGTAATTTATTTAAAGCAATCCACAAGATTTTAAATTACTGAAACTTTTACTTTAAAACAGCACTTAAATTCCTATTTAAATTACTATGTAAGTAAAGTAAAAGTATTTTAAAAATCTCTGCTCAGGCACTAATACACCATAAACTTACCAGCACAATATGCCTATAGATATAAGAGATGTAAGTATAGAAGTTAAAACTTCAAAAAATAAAAGTGCGCCCTCTCACGGCCCTGCACCGAACTATGTCGCCAGTATTTTTCACTAAACTTCTCAAGTGCGAACCTTTTCGCTTTCTTCGTCTTCTTAAGAAAGCGAACTCCTTGGAAGAAAGTTCACAAACACCCTCGAGAACGCACACATTGACACATTACCCAGTCCCCTAAGAACGAATAGGCTTTGCGCATGTCCGAAAAGTCTCACCCACAAGCTTTTCATAAGGAATGTTAAGACCTTCTCAAAATAAACATCGTTGCAACTGCGTGTTTTAATTTTAAAACAGCTTATGTCATCTTCTTCGGAAATGGGTTACGGCCTTTTGAAGTTGGAACATTCTTTCCAGTCATTTCTGTTCATGGAAAAATCGCTCGTATATTCGAATGTATAAGTTTGAAAGTGCACTTTATTACAAAGAGATCAAAGTCTACTTTTCGATGTGCGTTAGAGGTTTTTCGCAGCAAAATTGTGACCGAGCTTTTTTGACAGTTTTCCATTTTTCATGTGTGCGTAGGTGTACGGATAAGGGGGATAAAAATGTGTGAAGCGGCGGCGCTAGTGTGTTCATAGTACAGATATGGTTTGTTAGGTGGCGCTGGAGGTTTGCGGTTTGAAAACGTGCGTTCAGAGAGAGTTCTCTTCGGAAAGATGAACCGGAATTGCTTTTACCAGATTAGAGTTCGTGTAAGTGCGTGTCGGTTGCTGGATTTAATCTAATTTTAATGTGTTCGCGGCGTAAATAGAAATTGGATTTTGTATTCTAATGTGAGAACTTGGAAAGATCAAATAATCATGACGAATGGAAAACTAGAGTCGTGTTTTAGGAGTCTGATGTCTATGTATTACGTAGAACTACGTTCAATTATGTATTACCGTTATTCCGGAGAAAATCAGTTACGAGATAAACTGATTCTATTTCATGTCAACAAACAAGTCACATTTGTCCCACACTGTTATTAAATAGAATGCAAATGAAAAGTTTTTGAAAAGTGATACAAACATTTTCTTTATCATTCAATCATTTAACTTGCGATTTTTACCACGTAAAAAGTTAGCCTAAGTCACTTTTCAGCTCTTAGTACATACATTAAGTTTTTATTTTATTTGTTTTTAAAACTTAATTGATATATTACAACTATCACTTCTCCAACAAACATTTAAGGTGAGTTTAAATTTGTGAAAATCGAGAACTTAACAACTTTCTCAAATTAATAATATAAGTATGTCGAAATATAAAACGTTTTCGGGTCTCCATACAAAATGTGCGATTTTGATGCGATTTCTCCATACGATTTGCCTGTGTATGGCATGGCAAGTAAACAATTTTTTCACAATTAATTTTAGGGCCGGACTTTTAAAGAAAAATTTCCGGCGCGAATGGGATTGAACCCGCGACCCCAGGATCAGATCACCTGGTATTCTAACCAACTGAGCTATCGTGCCTTAAAGTCAACCGGTGAAATTCTCATTATTTGTGAATACCTATCTCTCACGCGGGTAAGCATTTAAACAAAAACAAAAAAAAATTTTGGAGAATTTCACAAGGTTCCTAAAGAAAAAATATTTAATTTAATGGGGAAAGAGGGAAAAATCACCCTATAAAGTTTTGCTTACTAATATAAAGTCACCACACATACATTGCATCATAATATAAATTACATACTCTCCAACAAACTTAATTTGAAGTTCAATAATCCTTGAAACTTTCTATTACACATTGAGGAGTAGTTCTCAGTATAGTTCTCATAGTAGGTAATATTACGTGTAGTCACCCTGTATATTACTATAGTGAATCAAAATACACGTTCATTTGATGTCTCTACATACTTCAAGCTACTACGGTGAAAAGGGGTAGGCAGGAGGAAGGGGTGGTAATTTTCTGCACTATTTATTTCCCGCTGGGCACATTACGAAGGTAACTATTCTACTGATTATATATAGATGAGTATACTCTCATTTTAAACTGTCTGTCTCCCCTAGGTTGAGTGACAAATTATATGCGATTTTACGCAGATAACTGCTTTTTCGAAATAGTAGTTTGTCCTTTTGGCTTAGTTTAGCTAAGGACTATTCTTAGTTTATGTTTTATTATTATTTTTGAGACACGTTTTTAACTAGTGATATTTTAACTTCTGCAACACAAAGGGCCTCTCTACGTGTGGCTCCTAATTTCTAAGTGCTTTAAGACTTGGCCCAAAGGTCTTGTAACCAGGCCATGATCTCCATAAAAAAGGTAGTTTTCTCATAAGAGAACCTAAAATAACCTACCCTTAAGGGCCTTCTGCCAAGCTGTAACCATAGTTTGTGCTAGACTAGACTAGCGTAGCCTGAAATCAGGCTTGGTGGTAGCATTTACATAAAAAATTATCAAATTTTCAACCATTTCAACTTCTAATTATTGGCTGATAAAACAAATTACAATATTAAATCAAGCATTACATTCATGCTAAAACTAAAATGTATAGAGAATGGTGCGTGGGAGTACCAGTGCCTTTATAAGCATTTTCTGGGTTAACACGCTCCATCGTCGACCTCATCTTTGACCTTTATGGTCAAGATTGAGGTCAAGAGTTCAAGAGTTAACCCACCTTATAATAAAAAAAAAAACTAATATACCAGGTATACCCGAAGCCAGTTAATGGGACGCGAAGTTTTTTCTGTAATGAGCATAGGGTAATGAGCATAGGGACCACCTTTCATCCTATAAATAAATAAATAAATAAAAAATAAATAAACGCTACACACTCAAAGGCCCACACTAAGGTTTTCCCTTGTGTCGTGGGTCCCTTGGAACACACATAAAGACAAACACAAACACCCATGACCCGAAAACAAACATCTGCTTTTTACACAAATGTTTGCTCCGACTGGGGATCGAACCGAGGACCTGCCGATCAAGAGGCAGCGTCACTACCACTCGACCAAACCGGCCGTCAAAATGCTTATCTATGCTTATCTTTCATCCAATAAACTTTACAATTTATGTCAAATGGTACATCAAGAGGTTTTTGAACTACATGATTCTCTGCCTACCCCGAAAAAAATTATATGCATGAGTGTATAGATGGAATTTGAAACCGTGTTTGTTTGTTTGTCCTTCCTTTATGTCGAGACAGAGCAAAAGATTGATGTGAATTTCGGGGACGAAGTGTGACAGGCTACCACGCGAACGCAATCACGAGCGGAATTTTAGTCCTTACTAATATTATAAATGCAAAAGTAACTCTGTCTGTCTGTCCGTCTTTCACGCCTAAACTACTGAACCGATTTTGATGAAATTTGGTACAGAGATAGATTAGAGCCTGGGAAAGGACATAGGCTACATTGATCCCACAGTTGGGCACGATAAACCCATAGTCCACGCGGGTGTAGCCGCGGGTGAAAAGCTCGTTACACATAAAACATACTTACCTCATTTTCACGCAAATAAAAATGATCTTTCATAGGTACGGCGAGAAGAAGAGCTATCGTCGAGTACCCTCCGTGAAGAAGGGTAGAAATCTTAGCGGCGGTAATCAGGCGGTGACCGCTAACGGCCCCGGCGGGACTCGCCTGAGACATGGCCCACTAGGGTTGCCAAACTAGAAAATAACTCAACATTATTTGACTGACTAATTTTCATCTTTATCAACCGTCATTTTTTCTTCTTTTCCTGTGGGAATTTTTGGAAATACTTTCTTAGCCTATGTACCTTCATGCGAAATTTTGTAATTGTATCTCCAGAAGATTTGGCTGTGCACTAATACTTATCTGCAGTCAATCAGTAGATCAGCTTTTGTTGAACTGAAAACTTCTTTAGCAGCGTTGTGTACTTTGAAGTATGAGTGGAAACCCGGACTGATGGCAGCCCTATGGTAAAATTATCTCTGTGACAGATGTCAACGATGTCAACGATTATTCGCACATAGTGCACAAATACTATTTTAGACTATTTTACTGAATTGAAAGTCGAGTGGTCGAGTGGAAAAGTTGCCAGATGGAAAGCAACAGGTCGAGGGTTCGAATCCTGAGAGAATAACGGACTCTTTTTGTGTATTTTGTTTTATTTCCATATTAATGCACAACGTTAATGTTCAAGTTTTCACTTCTGCCGGCACTCCCGGAGGTATGATCAAGTATGTGGCGAACTTGCCTACCCATGGTGTCAGAGTTTTCAAACCGCCAAATGGCGTCTGACTTGGTTTAACCATTTTAGTCAATTTAAAGGCAGTTTAAAGTGCCCTACGAAGCACGGAAACGCTTGTGATAAAGTACCACTTTGGTCACCAGACCAGGTACCCTGCCTCTATGTACGTTGCGAGCACCACTGGACTACGAGTTAATAATAAAATTTCTAAGATCCTCCAGGCACCCCTGCCAACCCTGCGCGGCTGTAATTCTTACGGAGGGGTTAAGACGGCGATGTTTATTCTTTATCGCAGTCGTGGGAAATTTACTCCAGGGTAATTAAAATATTCTACGGCTCACTTTGGCGAACATTTAATTAAAAACGACACCCCTAATCAGTATTCACTGATAATTGAACCGAATAATTCCACTATGCTGATTTTAGGAAGCCTTTTGAAATAAGCTTCTTCCAGTGTTGATCTTGGGCTGGTAACATTAGTTTTCTGCCCAAGATTTTGTTCATGTGGGAATTTTGAAAAATTATACATAGTTTTTTGTAAAACACTAAGAGCCTTGAAGGACTAGGAATGCTTCCATTCATTATTAATAAATTTTGATTGATAAATTATGGCTACGTAACCAAGTAATAGAACTAGGAATAACCAAATCAAACCTATCACAAACCTAGTTTTAGCCGACTAATATTAACCGCACCTCAGCTTTTAGTCGAGACAGATACAGTAAAACCACTATTGACAACCGATTTGGTTAAGTGGTAGATAGTGGTGTTGCGTCTTAATCAGCAGTACTGACTGTCTATTTCCAGTCGGGGCAAAAATTTGTTTTTAAGTCTTCTTGTATTTTAGTATTTTTAAACGCTTACCCGCATAAGGGATATTCACAAATAATTTTTAGGGAAAGAAAAATGTATGGCGCGAATGGGACTTGAACCCACGACCCCAGTATATTTCGCTGCATGACTTGAAGGCACGATAGCTCAGTTGATTACAGCACCAGGAGAACTAGTCCTGGGGTCATGGATTCAAGTCCCATTCGCGCCGAACATTTTTCTATCCCAGAAAATGATTCTTGTATTTTTTACTAGATTTCCACTCGAGACTTCGTTTCCTTGGGAATTTTGGAAAATGATGCAGCCTTTATGTTAATTCAGTGTGCCAGCTACCTCTATACCAAATTTTATGAAAATTCGTCCAGCCGTTTGAACGTGAAAGAGTAACATACGTCCTCACAAACTTTCACATTTACAATATTAGTAGGACATTTTACAATAACAGTATACTTATTTACAATATTAGTATTTGTATGTCCAAGGGGACCCACAAAACAGGGGAAACCTAAGTGCTGGTGTTTCTATGTGGGCGTCTGGCGTATGAAAAAGTAACGAAAGTCCATCCGTCCCATCATTCTCAAAACTTTTTAATAAGTCATATTGGCTAGAATATTTTAAACCCTATTCTATATATGGATTTCTAGACAATGTCACATTCTTTTAGAGATAAAAAAAAAAAAAGTTATATAAGTCTAAAATAAAAAATATATATATATGTCACCCCCGACAATCGATAGCTTACTTATAACTTTTAAATGGCTTAACCAAATTTGTTCAAATATAGCTAATTAGCTAAGAACTATTTTGAACTAAAAAATAGTTCTTAGCTAATTAGCTATATTTGAACTAAAAAAATCGAGTCGAAATTGGTCCATGCGTTTAGGAGCTACGATGCCACAGACAGACACACAGCACTGACACAAGTTAAACTTATAACATTCCTATTTTTTGTCGGGTGTTAAAAAATAATAGACAAGTCCCGTGTTCAGTCCACGTCAATCCCATACATTTGAAAACGGATATTATACTATACATAAATACATACACTCTTACGCCTATAATCCCTAATGGGGTAGGCAGAGCATCAGTAGTTCTAGAACTACTAGATGCCACGTTTGACATATATTGTGAGGGTTATCAGAAGGAACAAGTTGTATAATGGTGAGAGGTGGTCAAGCCTTTCGCCCATTATACAACAAAACCCTCGAATCCCACTTACAGACTTTTACTGTATACCTGGGAAGAGTTGGTGGCTGGCACATTCTAAGTTTTTCTTTCACTCCCAGTCCAGCATGGAAGCATTATACTGTCCATCTTAATAATCGCAAATGGAATGTGAGACTCTATGTAGGGCTCAAGTTAGACCGAGATATCTTTTGTGACATAGATTAACACATCAAAGGTTTTGAAAGAACATGAAGGAAAACATATTTTATACTGACTTAATAACATTAAATTACACATTCTTGAACGTCGTCTTTAAACAAATCAGAGAAACGTCATATTCCATCATATACACCGTTCTTTGAAGACTGACTAATTACATTCATTATTATCTGTTTTCCCCTCGGATAACAAAGTACAGAAACAAACGGAGCGCGTTCACTTATTGCAATAATTGGCGTCTTCACACAAACAGAAATACAAAGGCGTAATTAAAAGGGCCTGTGAGAAAGGGCCCTAATTACGACTCAGTATAGGTCTCCTTCTATAATGACACTGAACATCGATTTTGGAAGCAGTAAGTTATAGATATAGTCCACTGACGTAAGAATCAACGGACTTGAATCCTAACAATGCCAGCAGATAACCACAGACCAAAACGTCACCTAAATGTCAGTTTTTTTTTAATGTGCTGAATCAATTTAAATAAAATTTACACAGGCCACCTCTGTAGTAAACTTAATCGGTGCGGAGTAAACATACAAAAAAAATACCTTTCTTGCCTGAATCACCGTCAAACTAACTGATTTTTGATCCTTATCCTTAACTGCTAGCACGGCCCGCGACAAACTCGCACGTCAAGCCACTCTGATGTCGGTAAACTTCACTTTGATTGTGCGAGGACACCCTCTGGCGTTGTCATTGCGACACTATTTTTGACATTTGATCGCGTTGTTTTGATGTTGTGCTTATGCTGCTGAATATAAAATCACGGTTTGAAGTATACGTAGTATCTATAGAAACTGTGTAGATACGAGTAAGACGTTCCACTTATCAGTTTTTCAGTATAATTCAGGATGTGGCTGAACACTTTTCTGAAATTTAACCCATAATTATATAGAATACCTTTCTGTCCCTATACTAACCCAGTTTGCCTAGAAAGATAAATATTTCATTGCACTAGTACACTGAGTAAAGGAAGTCTTTTAAACCACTGCACCGCCTCTACAGGACAATTGAGACTACAAATAAAAAAATTAAAAACTGCCAAACACATTTTTGAAATTATCATCCATTTACGATCTCTTTGAGCTTTGAATAATGCAACTCATGGGAGATGAAGCTTTGACCTACTGTACTGCTGTGTAAATCTTGTACCATGACATTGGGGTGTCGTCTTCGACAATTACCGTTAGACAAAAGCTGACGAACACATGTACTAGAGAATACGCCATTTTACAAGGTATTTGTTTAAAATATACCTGAAAAGCCATTGTATCGATAAACAGACGTACGTACGTCAAGTATACGGCGAACTTTACTTCGATATATACATATTTATAGAAAATCACACTAATATTTAAAAGTTGAAAGTTTGTGAGTGTATGTGTGTTTGTATGTTTGTTACTTCTTCACTCTTAAACGGCTAGGCCAATTTTGATAAAATTTGGTACGGAGATAGCTGACACCCTGGTTTAACACATATGCTAAAAGCAAGTTAATGTATAAAATTGTGTCTACGGGTCCCCTTTATTTAAATGAGTGAAAAGGGACTTAGTAACATGTGAAAAATATGTAGTACTTATCTAATTTACGAGTTTTCTCGGAAAGTTGGTTGGTTCTATGATACTTCTAGGTTTCTGACAGATTCGGTTATATTTTAACATCTTAGTCCTAGATGTCCATCTGTTCACTAGGTTCATTAACATAAAAGATAAACTGGAAGTAACTGTATCTAAAGCTAGTTTATTCAAATAAAAATTTTTCACAGTCTTTTTTTTAAATTATTGGTTTATAGTGCTTGTTAGAAAATATTGGCAACAATAAGGATTTTAGATAAAGTGGAGGAATGTAGCTCCAGTTCAAAATTCAGTCTGTTACAATGCTCTACACATGGTATTTGCCGATGTCACGTCCCGTGCCCCTCGCACTTAATTTCGCGAGAGGTGCAGAGGGGGGGGGGGGTTTAAATTACTCTACCCGCGATTGCTCTTCGACAAGCGACGAGATAATTCTCATTATATATTGGTGCTACTATTGAAATAAGTTTTTTTTTAAGTATGACCTAAAAGGGATGGCTATTACAAATTCGCTGAAAACTATATATTAACAAAAACATCTCATCTGGTAAAATAAAGACTTTATTATTTTCGTAATTAAATCCATTTGTTGTGAACTGTCCAAGAGTATTATTATTTTTATCGATTTCTTTATGATTTTTGATATACATCAATTTATTTTAGGAAAAAAGTTTTCATTTAACAGTGAATAAGTATTTCCTCAGCAGCTCTAGCACGATAACGACAAACTCGAGCTTGGCTCACGCTGAAACTTCACTTTGCGCGAGGGTCCCACGCAAAGGCTTGCTCGCCCTATGGCGTTGTCAATGTTGACATTTTGACATAGAACCGCGGTGTCGTCGCGGCGCTGTCACTATCGTACTCGGCCTGCAGTACCTATTAAACTAGACACATTCTAAAATCAATGTACTTAATAACTATTTTATCCGTTCTCAATTTAGCACCTTCGTAAATACCCCACATAATTTGCCTCCACCTGTAGGAATTTCGCAAAAACGCTAAATCTATGCGCGAAAATCGCATAGTCGGGAGAACAATCGCGTAACGCATAGCTGGGAAAATGTACGCATATAACCGGCGCATAAATCTGTTGGAACGCGGCAAATTCCCACGAGGTTAATTTATAATGCTAAAAATCGATACTTAAGCCATGGATGTAATTAAAGCGGGGTATACGCTGATAGTGTTACATTTTTAATAAGAACTAAGAGAAGCCTCTATTACACGTGGCAAAGCTTGTACCTCCAACTATGTCATAAAAAAAAAGGATAACAAGTAAAAATACAAGTAAATTATGTGTTATTGCATGTAAAAGTGTATTACATACATACAGACGCTCACGCCTATAATTCCTAACAGGGTAGGCAAAGCATCAATGGTTCTAGAACCGTTTTACACAAATTTTGAGGGTTTTCAGATGGAACAAGTTACATTATGGTGGGGAGGTTCGCATTCCTCTTACAGACTTTTACTGTATACCTGGGAAGAGTAGGTAGCTGACCAATTCTAAGTTTACTCTAAGTTATCCATCATTGAAGAAACTATTGTAATAATTATCACTTGCTTAACGGTAAAGGAAAACATCGTGATGAAATCCGTCCGTCCAAGAAAATTTATTTTCGAAAGACGAGCGGTCCATCAACCCGCATTGGGCTAGCGTGGTGGAGTATAGCCTAAATCCCCTTCGTGTTTCGAAGGGAGGCCCGTGCCCCTCGGTGGGGACGTATATGGGCTGGTAAAAATTATATGGCGATTGAAGAACCGTCTCTTAAATCGAATAGGTACCACGTACCGGAAGGCGCAGCGTAGGAAGGCCTCCCACAAGGTACACAGACGATCTGATAAAGATTGCGGGAAGCCGTTGGATGCAAGTGGCAGTACATCCAGTGTAGTTTATTTTGTTTATTTATTTAGGTACATCAGTACATACACAATTTATTTTATTTTATTGAAAAGCATTGAAATGTTAAAAAAATCGTAAATGCCTACCGTTTAAATACGCACACAATCGTTGTTAATAGTGGTCAACATATGTTTTTGAGTTAAAAAAAAACGACGAAATTAGAGTTATGACTAAAAACAAAATCAGTCTGCTCAAACTTAAAATGGAAAAAAATACCTAATTAGATTAAAATATGATGCAATCATTTATTAGGTCAGTTTTGGTAGTTGATTGAAACGGTTATTCATTAGTTCTGGTTGCTTAACTCCTAATGCAGCGTTATTCATAGGATTATGATTTTCATGAGTGCCGTATTATTTTTATTAGCACTTACTATCAATGTTTATGTGGTATCTTTGTTATTCGCAAGCGTTTATCGAGGTCATATGACAATTTCATAAAATTTATTCAGATCCTTTCATTTGATTTATATTTTAACCCCCGATTAAAAAAGGGGGGTGTTATAAGTTTGACGTGTGTATCTGTATGTCTCTGTGTCTGTCTGTGGCATCGCAGCTCCTAAACGAATGGACCGATTTCAATCGGTTTTTTATTGTTTGAAAGCTGTCGTAACCGAGTGGTTTTAGCTACATTTGATCAAAATTGGTTCAGCCGTTTTAAGTTTTAATATTAGCAATCGGATGTCGGGGATAATATATATTTTTTTAAATTTTAGAAATATATTTTATTAGGAAGGTTTATGCCAATGGAAGCCATGCAATACGATTATGAGTAGCACTAAGCCAATTATATAACCTCCAAATCCATATGCAATAATATTCTCCGTACAACTCGTATGTTTTATTAACAGCAAAAATCAATGTAAGTACCTATAAACGTTGTAGTTAATTAAAACGATGTGTCCGCTGCGCCGGTATATTATGGAGAAGCTAAATGCAACTGCATTATGAAAATGACGCTCGTGATAAGCTCGTCATTTTCGACGTAGGGATTTTTGTGCGAGCTCGCGATTTCGGCGCTCATTTTAAATTAATTTAGTCACGTAAACAGACGGTAATGGGTTTTCCAATGTTTCATTTATGTTTTATGTACAGTATATATGTGTATAGATGGTATTGTTTTCATCGTAATTGCGTATTTTTAACCCCCGAAAAAAAAATGGGTGTTATAAGTTTCACGTGTGTATCTGGTGTGTCTGTCTGTGGCATCGTAGCTCCTAAACGAATAGACTGATTTCGATGCGGTTTTTTGTTTGAATGCTGACGTAATCGAGATGGTTATTAATTAGTTCACTGGTTTAGAAGTTATAAGCAATCGAATTTCGGGGGTGATAGATTTTTTTAAAATTTTACAGTTATTCGAGGCTGTAGTGCTTAAACCTTTTTTTCAATCAAACTATATTTATCAAGGGTTTTATGAAATGGCACCCTCATATAAATATAAATATCCCAAAACGTCTAAATTGATTCCTACTCTTTAAGTAAGTTTCCATCAACCCGCATTGGGCCAGCGTGGTGGACTATGGCCTAAATCCCCTTCGTGTTTCGAAGGGAAGCCCGTGCCCCTCAGTGGGTACGTATATGGCTGGTAAAAAAAAGTAAGTTTTATATAAACAGATAATCGTCCTGGCCAAACCAGAATCTTCCAGATATATTTTAGTTTTTTATTGCAATGTAATAAATGTAAAAACATATTATGTCAGAAACTTAAATTATTTAAATCACGTAGATATTGTTATACGTCGTAATTCGTTATACGTAGATATTTTCTCCTTCTATCCATTCTTTCAAATCTAATCTAAAATCTCTTTTCCTATCCCTTCCTGATTAATACCTTCTCGTTAAACTTGCAAGTTGTCATTTACTAGCACCTTTCTTACGTTTTTTTTTCTTCGTTTTTTTTCACGTGTCTAGATATGTATGTATAGTAGATATATACATATATATAACTCTTTGCACGTCTACCGCTTCACCTTCTGTATCGGTTCCTTTACCCCCCGGTTGCCTGGAAGAAATTGCTCTATAGCAATAAGGCCGCCGGATTGTACACTACATCATGAACATTTGTTTTTGTTTAATGTTATGTTTTTTTTGTGTGCAATAAAGAGTATTGTATTGTATTGTATATTAATAGTACATATTAGCACTACTTTTTCCCACACTTTTGGTTACTGAGAAAATAAGTAAAGTCTGGCGACCCTGGGTTTCCGTCTGATAAGAATTTTTAAATTTTATGTAAGTATGAAATCAATACTTTGCAAAACTATTTGGTAGTTTTGTTTTGTAAAATTATTAAAGTGGAAAGTAAAGACATTAACCGTTTTGTGTAGGATGTTATAGCTTCACAACAAATTATCCTATTTAAGAACGTTGAGAAAAAGGTTATTCGCGTGTTTAGTAAAGTGTAAATCTGGTGTTAGGCTCCTTTAAGGGGGCAATTACTAAAAAAAACTCTGGACTAATTAGAAAAAAAAGAACAAACAGACAATTCCCAATACCCTAGGCGTAATGCCATGATGAACATGAGAAAACGTTAGAATGAGATTTCGAAAGCATACGACAAATAAACGTCCGCTGTGACAATATTGTCTCTCAAATTGTTTTCAACCATCATTTCTGTTTTTTGTAAACTACCTATCTGCACAAACAGTCTCTGTAGTTTTCACCCGACCGAGCCAAATTATTGATTGTTGTAATTAATTGCATCCTCCCGCGGCGATAAAATTAATATCTCTTCTATAAATAGCAGCTTATTATCAGCTGCATATGAGAATAAATTAAAATTTGTTGTGAACGGAACAGGGATAAAATGTCGATGAAAGTGTGCATATAAATCTCTACATGTACTGTAAACATCTCATGTTGTAACAATAAAAACTACAATTCATTATTATTTTGTGAAAAACGGTGATTTATTGCATTAAGCGTTGTTGCAAAGAATTTTGTAGTACGACTACCGTCTATTCTAGAATCGTTTTAATATTGTTTTCGTTTCCGGTGAAGGCCTTTTATCATCTTATGGGTAGAAAAAAAGAATTTGCACTTTGCAGTTACTGTAGTAAACTTAACGACTTACTCCATATTCTCTTTGAGTTTAGGGTGAAGCACGTGCCGTGCGAGTTTGTCGCCATCGTGCTCGAGCTGTAAGTTGATCATTGATCAGCTTGTCAAAATGACTGTTTTTCGTTAGTTTCTTTAAAATTCGAGTGAATACGCTTCTTCTATTGGAGTTAGATATATCCTCAACCGCATCTTTGCCTTGAGCTAAATTGTGGTTAACAGCGAACTCATATACACTAAAATAATAGAGAGGAAATGTTTCTATTTTTGTATGTTTGTAACGAAAAAAATCAAAAACTACTGAACTGATTACAAAAATTATTTCATCATTAGAATACGATTATTAAAAAGAAAAGATTGTTGCATATTCTCTACATACACACAATTTACACAGTATACCTACTTATATCACAGTACATTATAATATTGATACAGTGTATTCACGTGTTACTAATCCTCATTATCGTGTGTGCATTTTAAATCTCATTACGTACAAATCGGTCTGCAATCGATTTTTTCATGCATACGAGGCGGACGGCAACGCATACATTATCGCCGCTGGCAATGGTGACCATCAGTTTCGGTGGATTCTTCAATTCATGAAATAAATTCTTAAATTTTCCTCACTGGACTGGGAGTCAAAGAAAAACTTAGAATGTACCAGCAGCCAACTCTTCCCAGCATACTGTAAAAGTCAGTAAGAGGGACGGGAGATATTTGCTGTATTATGGGCGAAAGGCTGACAACCTCTCACACCATGTTTCATCTAATAACCCTCAGAATTTTTGTCAAATGTGGCAACAAGTTGTTTTAAAACTACTGATACTCTGCTTACCCCGATAGGGATTTAGACATGAGCGTATTTATGTAAAATAAAATTTTGATCATCGGGAAATGTTATTGTTTTTTACTTTTTAGTATGTAAGCTAGATAGCTATTTCTAAATATTGAACTGGAATTGGTCTGTACCTTGGAGTAGTTAAGTCATGAACAACAGCGGGATAGGTCACACAATTGGCGAGCGAAATCATGGGGTACAGGTTAAGTAGTGATAGTGTGTGTGTTTTTAATTATTAAAGCACAAATTTGAAAATCGATGGATATCGATTCTAACAGAATACCAGCGTCGCATTTCACAAGTATACATTTCAAACTGTAAAGAATTGTGCGTGCTATTGGCAAGTTTTGATTTTTTGTCATTCTCATTCGCTTCGCACTAGCCGCCGTCGCTTTTCATCATAGCTATGAAATTAAAATCTTGGTATTTTTACACGGATTTTTAGTGGGATCAAGCTTATTGTTGTGTTAGGTCAATTTGTCAATAAGAAGTATACTTAAGATAATTTTGTACTGTTGTCCTATAATTTAGATTTAATGTGGTTCACCTACCGCGAATGGGCGTTCGTCCGTCCATTGCATCGCATTGGCGCAAATTAATGAGGGTGGGATATTTATTTCGGAGTTGCTGCCAAAATATCAATCTACCTACCTATAAATACGTAGGTACACATAATATGCTGCACAAGTTTTATAACCAGGCCTTTACCTCTCAGCCTCACTGACGTATTTTATTTTATTTTATTTAATATTTTATTGCAAACTTTACAGCTTATATAAGGTCCTAATTTATTAGTCACTTACCTTCTAAGGCGTTATTGTATAGGTTGATAGTATTCCAAAAAACAACATAAAAATTAATTATCTGAAAATTAAATTTTGTAAAAAAAAATAAAAAAAAATTCCATTTAAAGATAAAGGAATGGTTCTCTTTCGATTATAGCCGTCCACTCCCCGCTCGCCCGCTCTACTACTGCCATCATTATTTACGTTTGCATGGATGGGTTTATTCAACATAGTAATGAAAAAATATCATAACAAAATTTTTCAAGACCTTTTAAATTTAATATTATGCTTTTGTTTTTTGACTCAAATGATATATTTTGACCTACACAATAACGTGTTAAAAGGAAAGTGACTAATAAATTAGGACCTTATATATAACATCTTAAAATTAATTAGTTTAAAAGCTTGTTTAGCCAATTAAAAAGTTTGACAAATTAAATTTTGTAACAAATGAGCAAACATTACTATCAAATGCCAGGAGCTGGGTAATTAAATAAACTTGGGATTTGACATGGACTATAATGTCCCACAGCTGGGCAAAAGCATACTATTTTATCATTTCTTCTACAGCTCCATTCCCTTAGAGCTCCATTCCCTTAGAGCTCCATTCCCTTAGAGCTCCATTCCCTTAGAGCTCCTCTTACCACTCGCAGCCAATAAAGACTTAACTATGACTATCAGTTTGTTTTTGTGTTTTGTTTAGTGGTCTGTCTCTGAATCGAGGACTGCCGTGTTTGATTCCCGGTATGGTGTAAAAATAAGAAGCTCACTCTCACAAGGTTCGGGTATTTGTATTTCAAAGTACCTATGGATATCTTAATGTGGGTTTTTGAGTGTGTGGTTTTTATTATTTATATTACTTACAAAGTGGTGTCCCTTGAAGAAGGAAAAAGTGAGCGCTAAGAATTACGAATTGCGAAGAATTGTTTACTAGATTGTTGTGTCAGTTAAATAAAGGTTTTTATCTATCTATCTATGTAGTCCTTGACTTATCTATGAGAAAAGATCTGTCATTAATAAAATTAATAGTTTTTACGATGACATATACTCGTTATATGTCTCCCGATGACAAAATTCACAAGCAATCACTATCTGTATGAGGTGCCCTTAAATTAGTAAGTGAAACTTTGCGGGGTAGTTTATCCCCATGAAACTGACCAATTTCCTCAAGACACCCATATGAAATTCTTAAAAAAAAATTAGATGTGCCATTTAAAGGAAAACCAGTGATCCCACAAGTAATATAGATAGGAGCAATTTTTTAAAAATATTTCGACATTTATAAGTTCTTTGGGAAAAGTGGTTTAGCGTCGCTGCTTTATTCAGCTCCTTAATTTTCGGTAACTAATTTAAAGTTACAATGGCCGCCGTTACGATATTGTATAGCACTGTTTTCGGACAGGTCCAAGGCAGGGTCCAATTAAAAAAATATATATTAACTCTCTTTTGCTGTATATTGAGTAGATTTAAGTCAGCATAGGAAAATATTATTAGTAACACGCAGTGCTATGGAGGTGATATGCAAATGCTCCGCGGACGAGCGTAATGAGCTCATTAAGGGCGATAGCAACGCTGTGGTGACAGACAGGTCAGCAGTTCTACAACTGTCTAGCTACAATAGTACAGACAGCAGCACATGAAGTTATCTATTTGCACTACGAAAGGCGGCGCTATTACGAGCGAAATAAAGGCGACGTCAAAAGCAACAACCCTTATGTGCTGCCGTGTGTATCAACTATACTACATATCAACACGGTATAAGGATATTGCACGATTTTTCATACAAAAGAGGTCTGTTTGAGAAGCTATAAAAGCATACTCGAGATACATGGAGGGCTGTAGTTTTTAGACGAGCAAGTGCTAAACCTGAATTTTCAGTTTTAGTCAATAAATTTTGTTTTACTTGAAATTTGTGAAAAGAAATCGAAGAAAAATAATTAATTTCTCCTATTTCTCACAATTTTTATATTATTTAGTAACAGGAAACTTTATAAACCATGTAATATTTATATCTCTAGACATTTACTTTAAAAAAAGTTAAAAAAAACAACTGTTTTGCTTCGAAATTGTTTAATATTCATGAATTTTGAGGTAATGTGGGATCGTTATAATACAGGGGTTCCCAACCTTTTTTTGTCTACTGCCCACTTTAAGAATAAATTATTTTTTAACGCCCCCCTTTTTAAACATACTTAAAAACCGCTAAGTACTTATAACTGATTATTGAAACGCAACTTTATAGTATTCGGACAGAGTATCTTTTATTGAAAATAAAACAAACATAATCAATTCTTATATAAAAACTAATGTGAAGGTTGAATCTGATGCTGTTCAATAAGTTTGTTGATATCAGGTTCCAATTTACTCAAAAACAGCCGCAAGTCGCCACGTTCGGTAACACGCAAACGATTTCTCTTTTTAGTAAGCAGCGTTGCCACAGCACTAAAACCACGTTCACACAAATATGACGATGGGAATGCTATCAAGAATCGTTGAACAATTGACCACAATCCAGGGTACAATTGCAGGATCGGTTTTTGAAGCCAAAATTCTTGATATCCATTTTTGAACTTGATTTTTATTTCTTCGTTTGTTGTCAATTCTATAAGTTCTTCTTCCAGCTGAGGTGACATTGCTATGTTGACATTTGAAAACGGATCTAACACCCAGTCTGGTATTTCCAAGTTTAAAATGTCCTGGTATCGTTCGGTGAAGTCAATGTGGAGGTTTTCCAAATGTTGGCAGTAGGCAAACAAGTCGTCGTTACTGCAGGATACTGATAAATTCGGAAAATTGTGAAACTCACGTCTGCCCATATTCTTTTTGTGCAGAAGCAGTTTGGCTGCGAAAGCAGCAACGACATTTTTTGTTTTAATTAAATTTAGTTCATCGCCTTGCAGTTGGAGGTTCATGTCGTTGAACAATTTATACAGGTCTGTCATGTAAGCTATATCATTCTTTGATGTTATGAGCTTGTTGCGCAGTTCTGTATCTTTAGTTTCCAAGAACTCTATCACAGAGTCAAACAGGTTGTAAAATCGAATCAGACAATTGCCTCTTGACAGCCAACGAACTTCAGTATGAAGCAATAAACGGTTGAAATCTTCGTCATTAGTAACACAAAGCTGATGAAATAATCTATCATTCAAAGAGCTGCTACGGATTTTATTGACTGCTTTGATGACATATTGCAGTGATTGAAATAGTCGTTCACTTAAGTTTCTAGCAACCAAATGTTGTCTATGAATAACGCAATGTATAGCAAGGACATCTGGAATTTTATTTTTTAAGTACGCTATGAAGCCTTTATGGCGCCCTGTCATAGCCGGAACGCCATCCGTAGCAACTGATATAATATTTTTCAAAGGAATCTCTTTCTCTTCACAAAACTTTTCCAATGTATTGAATATGGTTTCGCCTTTTGTATCTGTCTCCAAATTTCTGGCAAACAATAGTTCTTCACGTATTTTCTCATCTTTAATAAACCTCACGTAAGATAGCAACAACGCTTCATTAGTTGGTAAAGTGGACTCATCGAGCTGAATTGAGAATTGACTAGTCCTCAGATGATTGCACAATGATTCTTCAATGTTTTCAGCCATTTCATCAATTCGTCTTTGCACAGAATTATTACTGAAAGGAATTTTTCGGATAATATCTGCGGCCGGTTTATGAAGCACAGTAGTTATTACTTCCTTTATTGCTGGCAAAATTAACTCTTCTCCGATGTTGTGTGGTTTGCCTTTTTGAGCAATTAACAAAGAGATATTGTACGAAGCTCGAAGTCCGTCGTCATCTTGCTTAGCAGCCGCCGAAAATAGTTTTGATACACTTGGCTGAGTATTATGCTTCTTCTCTAGGTCTTGAAAATATGCTACATTCTTGTCTTTCTTATCTGGATGCATTTTATTCAAATGATCTTGCAGTCTTGAAGGCTTCATTGCTTCGTTCGAAAATGTTTTTAGACATAGAAGACACAAAGGCGACGACGGGTTTGTGGGATTTTCAATAAATCCGAATTTAATATATTCCGCAGAGTATTGCCGTCTCTTCTTTTTTACTTCCGACATTGTTTTGTTTTGAGAAATACGTAAGAGTTATAATGAAGTACTGCTTATCTATTATGCGCGAAACCGCAAATGAAAATAAAATAAATTTACGTCGTTTATATAGGATTGCATAAGCAGCACGCACCAACAGGAATAAGACAAACGTGCATAAACTCGTTTATCTCATTCGACGCCCAATCGTACTCGACAAGCAAGAACAAGTATTATAGAACCAGCCGATTGATACAGGAATGTACAAATCGGATTATTTAACAAAAACTTGTTAAAACATGATTGCCCGCGGTCTATTATATCGAACCGAGTTTGAGCTATATCTTAATTAATATTAGTTGATGTTCACAAGATGTAGTCGAGAGTCGAGAGCTCAGTCGGTGTCTAAGAGTCTTCCTAGCTAGGTAGATGAAATTATAAATCGACCCCAAAGCCCTACACAACGCCCCCTTTTTTTTCTGGGTCTCTTACCTTTATACCTTAGGCCTTTAGGCCTGCAGCGCCCACAAGGGGGCGTTATCGCCCACGTTGGGAAAGACTGTTATAATATGAAACAACCACGTATTTTGTAGAATTTATTTAACTGTGAAATTAATTTCGCTACTCATTATAATAATTAACAGAAAATCTCCAACGACGTGCTTATGTAGGTTACATTAAATTAAAGGAGAATATTGCACATGTTCTTTACAGAAAATAATTTCTATGAAATCTTTTCGTGTTTGATACGAAAAACCTTTAAAACAATTTTGTCAATTACAAAATAAATAATATAGTGTAGAGAAGTGTACATCAAAATCACCATGCTTCTAATTTCTTTTTATGTCTCGGCAATCATTGTCCGAATGAACCTGAAATTTCTGTGAATTATTGGAGCCTCCATTATTGTGTTTCAATTTTAATGTTTATTTATTATTAAATTTGTCATTTACATTCTACAATAATTTAAATTTGGGAAAACATACTTTCTTGTTGTTTTTATATAACTCTAAAATTAAAGATTTCGTATCACCAGAGTCTGTGTATCTATATTTCGGTATATCTGTGTGTCTGTCTGTGACATCGTATCTCCTAAACGAATGGACCAATATAAATGCGTTTTTTGTTTGTTTGAAAGCTAACGTAATCGAGATGGTTCTAAGTTAGCTATATTTGATTAAAATAGGTTCAGCCGTTATAAGCAATGGAATGTCGAGGGTGATACAAAATTCTTAATCAATCGACTTCAAAAAAGTTTGAGGTTTGACTGAATGTTTTTTTTTTTTTGCATGTTTGTTACGCGATTACTCCGCTAACTGTTGGCCGATTTTCAAAATTATTTTTTGTTCGAAAGAGTACACTCCTCAAATGGTCTCATATAAATTTTATCGAAAATGATTCAGCGCTTGTAGAAAAAAACAACAAAAACAAAAAAAATACTACAAACCAGAAAATCATCTAAATAATGAATGACATTTCCGTTTGTGGTTATCTTTTAATAGGCATTGTAGTCCGCAAAAAATACTAGGTATCTACTTTGTACAAACTGTTGTTGGGATTGAAGTCGGTGACTAGTACGTTTTTAATGTGGAAAATTATTTTAGAGTTAAACATTTTATGGTAGCGGAGGCCATTAAGGAGTTTCGGTATTTACTCGAGCGCGTCAGGTTGGCATTTGGGGGATACCTTAGACCTTGTAGAGTAATTCCACCACATTTTAGCTTTGTAGGAGGGCAGGACCTTTAAGATGACTTTCTCCATACTTTTTTTTTCGTAAGCAAGTTTTTTTAAGTCCCATTGCGCGAAAAATAATTCTACTAAATCCCATTGAATTGTGCTTTATTTATTTTTTAATTTGACGACATTAATTGGTTATGGATAAGTTATACATTTTGATGTACACTTGAAATATTTTTTGTGTTACACGCTATACAAGAAAACGAAAACTCTATACCTACTTAATAATACATATCTACATCGGACAGATTCCACATTTTCACCAACAGACAAACTTACAACTAAATCAATATACTTAAACTTACTAACTTTATGATTGCACATCTATTGCCCTTTACAAGATGCATTTACAACAACTTATTCACATTTTATTTACATTTTTTATATCAAAAATCGAAGATTTATTTTTTTATCTAGAATGCATAGGGCCTGTTCTGTGTTTTAGTATCCGTTCGGTTAATTATGTTATATTCAATTAAACTTTAAACAAAAAGAGTTTTCTGTGTATTGTATAACGAATATCGAAACACATAATAAGCCCTAAAATTCTAAAAGCAACAAAACATCGTATAGATTTAGGACGGGTGAGAATTTTGATAACTATAAGTACACTAATACATATTACCCGTACGTTTAACAATTTACAATTTATTTTATCCATCTTCTCTACTTCGTTGCAGTTACAATACATTTACTTTAGATTTACATAATTTGTTTCACAATGCTCTTTTGAGAATAACTAAAAGGTTATTCCCGGGTACTTCAAATCGAGGGACTTTGATAATGGCACTGCTCTGCCATCACCAAAGTGCTTACCTAAAGACGTGAGTGTGTGCAATAGGTATAACCTAGCCTTAGTATGGTCGAGGCTGATACGAGTATGGTGACGCTTCAATATATTAACAAAATTTCAATATTATTGTAAATATCAATATGAAAGCTTGGGTGCTAAGGTATTTCGTCATCACATTGATTTGATACCCGAGAACGTGTGGAAAATAATATAATCTTTGGATTGAAGATCTTTTAAAGTAGAACACCTTTGAAAAAAAAACTTCGATTTACGTTTTTTACAACACCATTATTTCGAGATCGCATCTTAAGTGATGTTTAATTGAAAGGGATCGTTAAGAAAATGAAATGGCTTTTTGCCATTCGTTTCTGAAAAAATAATGTGATTTAAAAGAAGTGATATTTACAAATAGTTCTTAATCAATTTCTTAGTACGGCCGCCAGACAGTGTTGCTATCCGGCTGAGGATTACCTCTCTGCCCCAAATTATTCACTCTCCCATCCTCTGTCCTAGCCGCAGCCGCCGCACATGATCCTCCTCCGCCTAACAACAAATCCTGGCCATGACTGTTGTGATTATGCTGTCTATGGTTATTAGTCGTTGAAGAAATCTGATCCATCATCGTTTGTAACTCGTTATGGTGATTCTGCGTCGAATGTATCGAATTCGAATGGAGAGGATGGAAGTTGTGCGTCTGATTTGCTGCTGTGTACAACTGGCTGTACAGTAAGCTGGCTGGTAACACTGGGTAGAGGGAGTTATTGCAATTACTGCTACTATACGACGAGTTTTGAGAGCCCATTAACGACGGGAAGTTACTGTTCGTGTGGTTATGTACATTAGTCGTAGTATTCGAAGTGAGCAGGTCGTCTTGTACGGGAGATTCAGGCTGACTACTGTTGTCGCTTAAGGAGCGAGGTCCTGTTGAGAGGCTGTAGTCGGTGTTGTTGTTATATCTTGGGATGAGGGTCGAATGGTGTGAGGGCGATGACCCCACTAACCCTGACAGCTGTTGGTCCAAGTCCACTCCCGTAGTGTCCGGTAGAACTGCACAAATAAAAAATAATTTTGTTAAGATTCGGTTGCTGACAAAATGTTTTACCTGAAGAAGGTTAGTTACAAACCTATCATTCTTATAGAGCTCTTCTTGGTTATTTCTTAAAAACATCTCATACAACAACAAAAGTTATTATCTTGTAATCTATGTAACAAAGTAAAGAAAACTTCAACAAAGCTTCGTGCGCCGCAACTAACGCGCATCAAAAATAAACACCATATTTTAAGGGAAATTGTTTGGGAATTCGTCGATTTATGGGTGTTGCCCATAACTCATTAATGGTGAAATTAAACGCACCAACACATTTACGACTCACATCCTCCTTTGGCTGGTATGGTAGAGAAAAATTAAGAGTATGGATCCTTGAATGATTTAATAAATACTTGTTCACAGTTTTCGTGAAATCAATTTTTTTAATAGATCGAGTTTCAACAATAAAAAAGTAGACAGATTAAGAGTGATTAGTGGGTAGAGAGGCTAGCACATCTAATTTCCATACAGCTGTACTCTTTGCTGTTACAATAATTATTATTTCGCAAAAAAAGCGTCTTCTTCTTATTATCGTGTAGGTGTAGTCAAGTATGTGGCGAACTTGAATAAACCTGGTGTCAGAAATTTCAGACCGTCAAATAGCCTCTGACTTGGTTTAAACGACTGTAGTCAAACAACACAATGGTAATCCCAAATTATTTCTAAATGAATGATGCCTTTGTTCCCAAATAATGATATAACTAAACTAAAACAGCACAAATACACATATTGATTTTTTATCTCGAAAAGGCTTCGCTTGTTAAAATACTATTTATCAAACGATGTTAACCCTTTGGTCGCCGCTTATACCATGTCGCGGACATAGCCGACTCTCATTATAATTTACTACGGCTCGATACGTCCGATCTGATGAATTTATAGTCGATGCGCGCCGCCACCAGAAAATATAGCGCATATATTAAAATCAGGATAGCACATAAATTAATGTGTGAGTATTTAATCAATTTCCAGTTCTTGATTTTTTATAGAAATAGTTCCCGAATGTAGATTAGGATAATAGTTATTGAGCTCTTGCTAAAATTATGTTGTTAAATACAATGAATTCTAAATAACAAGTTACAAACATTATAGTGTGTAAATCTGCCTAATGAAAACCTTATGAGACATTTCACTGCAACTAAGCGATTGCACCAATTATGATAATTGCACGAAAAGATGACTATTTTCTATTTAGACTTATTATGTAATATTATAAACGCGAAAGTTTGCATGTATAGATGCTTGTTCCTCTTTCACGCTCAAATGGCTGGACCAGCTTTGGTGTGGAGGTAGCTGACACCCTGAATTAACATATAGACTACATAATTTTTCCTTTCCACGGGAATGAAGTCCCGGGCGAAAAATTTTTACAATATTTTAGAAACGCATTTGATGAAATCCATGATCAAATAGATGTTTAAAGAGACAAAAGATAAGAAATAACAAAATTATGATATTTATCTCTTATAGTGACGTTTCTTTTTTGAAGTTGTGAAGACAAGTGTGATGTTAAAAGGTTATATTTAATACTATATTATATGTGCCCAACTAGTTCATCAAACATTTGCGGCGCGATTGTAACGGGTTAAGCGAGCAAAGGTTAAAACTGTCACGTAGAGCGATTAATATAGCCAACACACAGTGACACAAATTTACTGATTCGAAATCAATACTATTGTCTATTTGTCTAATCACTATTGTCTATTTTAATAGCTTTTTGTTTGCAATAAAATTGTAAATATATGAATTAGTGTTTAGTTAAGCAATATTTAAAAAATCATATCATATTATTTTCTCAACTAAACTGAACAACCAAGGATATTAAATTCAAAAAACAAATTCGCCTACTCATACTAGCTAAAGGCAATCAGCAGATCGTTCAAGTTGTATGGAGATGAGACTATTTTTTTTTCTGTTTTTTTATGTTATTTGTTACGTTGTTGTAATACTTATTACTTTTTTAATATTAATATTTTTTGTATTTGACAACATTGACATTATTCTCTGAAATTTTTGATATCTATTTAAGTTTTGAAATTGATAATGTTGGAATAAATGTTCTAATCTAATCTAATCTATAGGTACCTAATAGGTATGTGCTATGTAAAATAAGTATTAAAAATAAAAATTATAATAAGACGAGGGCACGGACATCAAGTTTGTGGATACAAAACTAACTGTTAATATTTAAAAAAAAAGTGCAATAATCAAGTCTGTGCAGACGCACTTTGGGATCAGTTGCCCGACCCTACACTTGGCAAAAATGCAAACAAGTATGGGAATTAGGCTATGAGCAAAGGAAACGAAGTAGTCACATTTAAATCAATTAATATATTATTTGACACTGGGAAGCTAATACACGTCCATCACTGAAGTCGAAGAACAAGAGAATGAACGAACGAGTGAAATCTAATTAACCAGTCAACTCACTCATAGTTTAGTTCGTTCTCTTAATACATACTCCACAGTAAAGATAATTTTTGCTATCTTTAAATTCAACACGCCCCCTCAAAAATTAATCGGTACTTTATCTTTATACACAATAAATTATAATACTAATTACCTAATTAGGACATGCATAACTTCCGAGTGTGTGCTGGGAGTTAAATACATTATGACCCAACATTTGTTGTAAAAAGGTAAGGAAAAACCCAGAAAAACCTTACCAGGTCACTTCAATTGTATCTCAACATATAACCAAACAAATCATTGCATTTGCATTTTAACATAACATGTAACCCACTCATTAAAAACAAAACAAAATCAATAATTCTTAAACATAATAAATTAATGAGTTACAAATGTAAACCCACTTTTTCTGAGAAATTTTTAAATGCGACAACTGGCAAGGGTTTCGTAAGCGCATCCGCCAACTGCATACCTGTAGGAACATACATTAACTTTATTATATTTTTCTCAATTTGTTCTCGAGAAAAAATGATATTTTATGTCGATGTGTTTAGTTCTTTTATGATTTGTGGGATTATTCGCGATACTTATACAACCGTTGTTATCCTCATAAATAATTATCGGTTTTGATATTGCAACATGTATACTGGTCGCTAGAGACTTAAGCCACAAAGCTTCACGAACAGCTTCGTACAATGCCATGTACTCGGCTTCCGTAGATGAGGTCGCCACCGAAGTTTGCCTCTTTGTACCCCATGTTATAGTACATTCATCAAGCATTTGGAATAAATATCCAGTTGTACTTTTTCTGTCTCTCGTATCACTACCACCCCAATCAGAATCTACATACCCACACAATATATTTTGGTAATCACATCGTTTATAAGTTAATTTTAAATCCACGGTTCCTTTTAAAAATCTGAGCACCCTTTTTAAACATTGCCATAACTCTTTATTATTTTTGTTTGTGTATCTGCTCAAAATATTAACACTAGTACTTAAATCAGGACGAGTACATAACATTATATACATTAAACACCCTATTACATTTCTGCAAGGTGCACTGCATTTATCGTCCGAGTTTAACGCTTCATAGTTCAGTTTACTCTCCAAAGGAGTACTAACTGAATTACAATCGTGCATTTTAAATTTGTTCAAAACATTTTTTATGTATACACTTTGGTCTAGCGTTATTACGTCATCGTTTCGAGATATTTTAATACCAAGAAAATGTTTTATCTCTTTTAAATCTTTCATTTCGAATTTAGACATTAAATAGATTTTAAAATTATCCATCGTGTGGATATCAGCGCATGCAATTACTAAATCATCAACATAAAGAACTAAGTAAATATTCTTAGTCACATCTCCTTTATCTAACACATAAATACACCTATCAAGAGAAGAGTTCTGGAAACCTTTTTCTTTCAAACATTTTTCAAACGTTTCGAACCAACAGCGAGCTGCTTGTTTAAGTCCGTACAATGCCTTATTTAATTTACAAACGTTATCACCTTTATTTTTTACGCCCTCGGGTATCCTCATATAGATTTCTTCTTTTAAGTAACCATTTAGAAAGGCAGTTTTTACATCCATATGGTGAATTAATAAGTTAAACTGATTTGCAAAACAAATGATAAATCTAAAACTAGAAATCCTGGCGACTGGCGCAAAAGTTTCATTATAGTCAGTAAGATATTCTTGACTAAACCCTCTGGCAACTAAACGCGCCTTATATCGATAAGGTTTCCCAAACTCATCATGTTTTATCGTAAAAATCCATTTGCAATCTACGATATTTTGGTTATCAGGTTTTGGCACTATTGTCCATGTTTTATTTTGAGTTAAAGATATTAATTCGCTATTTATGGCTTCCTCCCATTTAGACCTATCAGCCCGATTTTTAATTTCTTCAAAAGAAGTCGGTATGTTACAAACTGAATCAACACACATCAGATAATCATTGGTCTCTCTATAAGAAATAGGATCACGACCTTTAATCCTGTCACTCCTTCTAAGCTCAAGACTGTTATCTGACTTTTCCGGATTTTTATTTGACTTCAAATCACCTATTTGTTCAGATTCGATTGCTTTGTCATGGTTTTTGTTACACAACTTTTCAGGATATTCTTGTTCATCAGTTTTATCACTCCGAGACTTTAACGACACTGATTTAGACCAACTGTCATTATCAGTTTTGTCACGAGAATTTCGCATATTCTCTTCAGGCTTAAACACAGGCCTGGATTCAATAAAATTAGTCTCTTCAATTATGACATCTCTAACAACAACAAATTTACTGATTTCTGGGTTCCAAACTTTGTAACCGTTTGGTTCATAGCCCACAAGAATACCTTTCCATGACTTATCATCGAATTTATTTTTACAGGTTTTATTATGTACATAAACAGTGGAACCGAAAACCTTTAAATATTTTAATTGAGGTTTTTTACCGTGCCACAGCTCGTATGGTGTTTTTGACGATCCTAAAGCCTTAGTGGGTGATATATTAATTAAATGAACAGCAGTCAATACTGCTTCACCCCAGAAAACTTTTTCTAACTTAGCACCGTTTAACATGGGACGAGCTTTTTCAGTTATCGTCCTATTCATTCTTTCAGAAACACCATTTAATTGCGGAGTTCTTGGAACTGTCAAATGATAAGTGATTCCTTTCTCAACACAAAACGTTTTCATTTCAGTGGATAAATACTCTCCACCGTTATCACAATACAACGTAACTAACTTTAAGATAAATTTAGCTCCACTTTTTGCAACAAAATCTTTAAAGACATTAAATACATCCGATTTATACGTAATTAAATACGTTACACAATAATGCGCAAACTCATCAGTAAACGTCACAAAATAATTTTTGTAGTCAATAGTAGAAGGAGTGATAGGGCCACATACATCTGAATGAACAACATATAGAGGTCGGTTAATATAGCTTTTATCTTTAGCTCGGTTAAACGGAAGTCGACACTGCTTCCCTTGTATGCATGGTTCACAAAGACTGTCATTTGGTATAACTAACTCAATTTGACTCAAATCCTCAACCATTTGTTTACTTTTTAATTCCAAAAATTTTTGTTTACTAATATGACCTAAACGTTGATGCCACAACTCATAACTTTTAGCACTACCATTGCTTATTTGGGAAACAGATCGACAAATATTTACAGAGGCCACCAAATCAACAGCAATTAAGTTATTTAAAGACGTACCTTGCATAATAGTTTTACCATCTTTACATATTTGGGCACCCTCTTGTCCGAAAATGATTGTGAATCCAGCACGCTGCATCTTGGAAACAGATAGGAGGTTATAAGGAACCTCACGGCAGAACAAAACATCCTCCAGTGTTCCTTTAATGCCCATATTACTGGTTACATATATGGAACCTTTCTTTGTGGCTGAAATAAATTCACCATTTTTAGCGACAGAAATTTTTAATGGTGTTGTTAAAGAAGTGAAATTACTAAAAAGATCTTCCCTGTTTACTATATGGTCGGAAGCACCCGAATCCAGCAAAAAAGTAATTTTGTTTTCGTGACCTTTAACTTGGTAGTCACCGTCACTGGTCATAAAAGCAAATCCAGAAAAATCATTTGACGTTGACTGTTGGTTGGTCTCAACCGCCTGTAAAGTCCTGTCTGAATTTTTAAGCTGATTATTCATCCTTTTGAAAAAATAGCAATCGTTCCTCATGTGTCCCCTGCGTCCACAGTGATGACATTTTATATTTTGTAATTATTTTTATTATTATGGTTGTGAGTTAGTTTTTGTGCATTATCAGACTTCCTTTTACGATTTGATGTTTTATATGTCTCCGGATATTGCTTAACTTGAAGAACTTTTGCACTAGTATCAGAAGACTCGTTTTTTAACTTTACTTCATGATCTAACAATCTTGTTTTTACGAACGCTAAAGTTAAGTTGTCTTCGGACAATGTTTCAATCGCCGTTACAACTCCATCGTAACTCGTAGGCAGTGTTAGCAGCAAATGTGCTACTTTATCAGTTTCTTCTAATTTTGCTCCAGCTGCTAGCAATTCAGTGAGCAAGTCGTCATAAATAGCAAAATGTTTAAGCAGTGCTGTATCTCCTTGCAACTTTAAAGTTAAAAGCTTCTTTCTAATCGCCAATTGCGTTGCCATGCTCTTACGTTCATAAAGAGAATCTAAACTCTTAAAAATTTCCTTCGCCGTGCTACCTTCACATGCAAAACCGAGAAATGAATCTGATAGATACTCTACAATAGTACTTTTCGCAATTCTATTGCACTTCTCCCATTCCTCGTCCAATGTTACCGGGTCTTGATCAATAACTTTTATTACATCAATTTCGGTTAGTAACGCGCGTATTCGGAATTTCCAAACGCTGTACTTCTCACCGTTAAAAGCTTTTATATTTCTTTTAGATTTTATATTTTCCATTTTATAGAAATTTTATATCACAACAATTTTTACAATGACACAGAACTGTCAAAAAATCAAATTTTGAACTGTTCAAAGCAAGAACATAGACGTCAAAAATTTTCACATATTTTTACAACACATATTTTTTATATTATTAATTGCACGAAAAGATGACTATTTTCTATTTAGACTTATTATGTAATATTATAAACGCGAAAGTTTGCATGTATAGATGCTTGTTCCTCTTTCACGCTCAAATGGCTGGACCAGCTTTGGTGTGGAGGTAGCTGACACCCTGAATTAACATATAGACTACATAATTTTTCCTTTCCACGGGAATGAAGTCCCGGGCGAAAAATTTTTACATTATTTTAGAAACGCATTTGATGAAATCCATGATCAAATAGATGTTTAAAGAGACAAAAGATAAGAAATAACAAAATTATGATATTTATCTCTTATAGTGACGTTTCTTTTTTGAAGTTGTGAAGACAAGTGTGATGTTAAAAGGTTATATTTAATACTATATTATATGTGCCCAACTAGTTCATCAAACATTTGCGGCGCGATTGTAACGGGTTAAGCGAGCAAAGGTTAAAACTGTCACGTAGAGCGATTAATATAGCCAACACACAGTGACACAAATTTACTGATTCGAAATCAATACTATTGTCTATTTGTCTAATCACTATTGTCTATTTTAATAGCTTTTTGTTTGCAATAAAATTGTAAATATATGAATTAGTGTTTAGTTAAGCAATATTTAAAAAATCATATCATATTATTTTCTCAACTAAACTGAACAACCAAGGATATTAAATTCAAAAAACAAATTCGCCTACTCATACTAGCTAAAGGCAATCAGCAGATCGTTCAAGTTGTATGGAGATGAGACTATTTTTTTTCTGTTTTTTTATGTTATTTGTTACGTTGTTGTAATACTTATTACTTTTTTAATATTAATATTTTTTGTATTTGACAACATTGACATTATTCTCTGAAATTTTTGATATCTATTTAAGTTTTGAAATTGATAATGTTGGAATAAATGTTCTAATCTAATCTAATCTATAGGTACCTAATAGGTATGTGCTATGTAAAATAAGTATTAAAAATAAAAATTATAATAAGACGAGGGCACGGACATCAAGTTTGTGGATACAAAACTAACTGTTAATATTTAAAAAAAAAGTGCAATAATCAAGTCTGTGCAGACGCACTTTGGGATCAGTTGCCCGACCCTACACTTGGCAAAAATGCAAACAAGTACACCAAAACACGAATATAATTTAAAATTACCTGTATTATTCGCCGAGAAGTCTTGCGAAGGTGTCTGGTCAGGAACGGTCCCTGAGAACCCAAGCGCGGGGGGGTTAAACTGTGACGCGGCTGGCGCGGCACAAGACGGTAGGTATGCTGGGTACGCGCCCGCACTGCCGTAGCCCCAGTGCGAGTTACTCGAACTAAGCCCAAACTGGCTCATATCTGCGGGAAAAGGGTTAACTTTATAAGCAGACAACTTCACAGTATAACTTGAAAAATCTTTGGTTCATAATGAAAGTCTAATTTCGTGAAATAACTAAGTACAAAATTACACATAACAGCACATAAGAAGACTACACGAGTTGACTTTAACTTTGCCGTAATAATGACGAATTTGTAATGCAAATTGATAAACTCGTGTATTCTTGCCTGTATATCAAACGATTTATTAAATAAGAGAAACATGAATAAAAAACATTGACATCTGCCCAATTTATTAAACTAGTTTATTGTGGTGTATTGAACCTTCGCGTGCTTTTTGAACACATGGTGTACGAGATTTGTATCGCACGCGGCGTAAACAAGCACGCGACGCGATTCTAATATTTTATTTATTAGAATAATTAGCTTTACAGACTAATTCAGCAGTTATGTAGCCCGAGATACAGGTTACATTTTAACCTAGTTCGGGCATATTATTATTGTATTCAGAACTGTAACAAACATGTACACTTGTCTATTATAATGTAAGTGCACTTTTAAACTAAATAAACAATTTTATTTATTTATTTTTAATTCTTTTCGGGTAGGTAACTTAGAAGGCAAATGCAGGATGAACTATTTGAATTATAGAAGGCCAAAAGGCATATCACAGCAGCTAATTTGATTATGAACTGTTAACAATGTTTTTGGATCGCCAATAACACGTTCCTCATAATAAACAATTGAAACTTTTTAAATTCTCAAAATTCAGTCAGACAAAAGTGCGACTGCACCGAAATGGCCGCAGTTGGAGAGCTCGCCAAAAACAATACACAAAATCCACTTATAAAGATATCGAGACTGCACAAAACGCGTCGCGATCGCATACGTGCGCACACTTTATTTTTTCCAAGTATTACCGGCTTTTATTTTTCGGTATCACGGTTCCGTTTTGGCCGGCGATCGGCGGAGTTGGTTTTTATACGATATGTGCGCGCCGGCCGCGTCGATTTGTGAATGTTTTTTTACCATTTTGAGCCGCACGAGTTGTTTTGGGGTAGCCCTGGATTTTAGCGGGCTGACTGGATGCTTGTTCGATTGCGTCCGCAGACTCCTCTTTTTGGCCGGTTGATTGAATCCGCGCTTTAGTGAACGTAGTTTAGCGTATCACCGCACGTTGACTCATTCACTTTTGAGCGATGCCGTTATGAGGTTTTCATGTAGCTGAATGCCAATCGTTTATTTTTCAGCTGGCAAATTCTAAATATTTTAACGCATGAAAATTTGTTCGAGTTTTTTAGTTACAACACTCTTTTTTAATAGTTTGATACCGAAATATAAATACAAGGTGTAATGGACAGCTTAGCAAATATATAAATGGTGGAATCTACCCATAACTACGATCAAATAAAAGTGAAACGTCAAGTTAAGGAGTTTTTGTTCTACTTTGCACTACGCAATGTACCGCAAAATTTTATGCTTCGCCACTGTCAGAATGCTATACACATAGCTGGATTTCGTGTTTTACGCTGTTATCACTGTTTTTTTATTGTAAAATGGAGTGTGTTCGAATAAATAATTTAAGTTAAAAGCAGAAATCGTATGTATGTATTTAAATCGTTTAATGTATGTTTGTATGTATTTCATTGAAATCTTGACTTGTTTTAAGTGACATCCTGAATGTCCTATAAAATAAAGATTTTTCTATTCTATTCTATTAAAAAAAAATACTTGAAAATTTTCCTGAGGAAAATTACACTGGGAAATCATTCAGAATTATGGTCTGAGTTCAGGGTTTTTAGTTTTTGATAAGCTGTACCTTACACCCTCAACAGCTAGCTAGCTAGCGTATATGAAAGGTCTGACCACGTGAGACGGTACATAATTACAGTAGACCATACATCAAAATACCCATTAACACAGACACAAAGTTGTGGGTGTACTTCATACATTTTCACATAAAGAAAATTTTCTCGCATCATGAGGGTGTATAATGCGGTCGAGTTTTCGATTTAGCGGCCAGCAGCTTATCTCTTGCAGAGTTCCTAATATAACGTAGAATACTATAATAGTTCCTAATTCAGCTATATGAAAATCTCATTGTATGAAACGGCTTCGCTCAAAAGTGAATGAGTCAACGTGCGATGATACCTAATATTCCTAATAATTGTACAGACAGAAGAACAACAATCATTCATCAGCACTACGAAAGCCGACGCTATTACAATCGAGATAAGGATGACGTCAAAGTCAACATGTATAGCCTGTGCTATCATGTGTACGTTACGTTTGGGAAACAAGCTTTTTTATTTTGATCAACTCAACGTGCTGTGGCTGTAAAGATGGAATATATTTCCATTCAAGGTTTTCATCGCTTGTCGTATACCTAATAAAAAGTCTTTGAAATCATCCTATACATTCAGTAACTAAGCTTAAAAATTATATCTATCAGCTCACTAAACTGAACAACGTCCCTAAGGAAAAAAAACTTATGCGATACGCGACCAGTCTTTCGTTGCATTTTTTGGGAACTTTAAATCGGTTTCATTAAAAAATTTGTTCAGTTTCTTGGGGAAAATCCCACATACAATTTTAGTGAAATAATTTAAAAAGGTTACCAAAAATTTGCAGATAAAAATGGCGTATAAAGATAAATACTCACTCTGACAGGTAGTGATGGGCGGCATCCGGAACCCTCCGAGTGGGTCTGGCGGGAACGGGAACGGACGCTGCCCGAACGCGAAGTGGAACTGCTGCTGCTGCCCTAAGAGAGACAACACTACATCAGTACGATACTAGCTGCTCTCTACCAGCACCATTCTTTTTTTTATTAGTTTCATAAATACACAATAAAAAGAAAATCTAACATATACAGGGCTTTAGATAAATCACTTTCAACCTCTCGGGTGTTAAATCAGTCCATGAAACTGAACAACTTTCCCAATGAACAAAGGTCGAAGTATGAAAAAAAATTTTGACTTCCCTTACAAAATGCGCTATCAGCTGACGCAGTTTGTATGGGAACTAAAAAAATTTTTTTCGTATTCCGACCTTTATTCCTTGGGAAAGTTGTTCAGTTTCATGGACTGATCTACCACCTGAGAGGTTGAAAGTGATTTACCTAAAGCCCTGTGTAACACTCATGATCCGAAAACAAACATCTGGTTTTAACACAAATATTTGTCCCAACTAGGAAACGAACCCAGAACCCGTCAATAAAATGGCAGCGCCACTACCACTCGACCAAAGCGGCCGTCAGTATAGTTAGTTTAGACACGTTCACACAATTGCAATACAAAACAAAACCGAAACTTTTCACTTAAAAACTTCGACTGCAGCCCTGGCTGTTCAATAGCTGTCTATAGAGCGATCTGCGACACCCTAGGAAGTGTCGCCAGTGTCATACGGTGTCTTCAGACACTCGATAATTCATCGACACTCGGTGCGAGAGCATATGTTCGAATAAGTGAAGAGTTTCCCTTCTATTCAGTTGAGAGAGGCAATTTCTTGGAAAGACTTAGGGCTTAGAAATAATGTACTTATGTGTATGTAAGTGGTAGTTATGAAATATATATATATATATGTCACCGTTACATTGTCAAACCCGTAATATTGTAATTTTACTTAGTAATATATATAATCTCGCGGTAATTTCTGAACTGCCTCTAATCAGCTGCCCAAACATTTTTTTATTGACGGACCTTTTTATTAGTGTAACCTAAACTATCATAATTGAATGCATGCCTTAGGCCGCAATTTAAAGTGAGTAATCCGAAATGTCTCGTAAGATATAGTTTTACAAGTGAAATTGTAATATTTCGGTTTTTAAAATTTTTTGGTGACATAAATACTTCACAGTTTTGTCGGCGAGAGCAATTTGCATGACTATGCAAAATTTTTGTTTTATATTACCAAAGGCTCTGAGAAAAACCGCGGATAGATTGACATGGTGAAACTCTAAGGGTCTGTACTTAATTACAAAACCCAAAAAAATTAAGTCTACGCCATGGGACAAAAACGTGAGAATAAGGTGTTAATTTGTATGTCATATGTATTTCAATTGTAAAATGTTTGAATTTTGCTTTACAATTATTATTATTATCTCATAGACCATCTACATAACATAAGACGTAATGTTATCTCAATTAAGATGACTAATGAACATAGAACACACACCTTTACTAGCGAGAACAAGTGTCTGTAGGCCTGAATTGATGAACGTACAATTTAAATAGTTAGCGGAGCCGACGGGAACAAATGACGGGCGACCGTCTCCTCTCCAAGTTTATTCCCAAATATACTATTATATTATTCCGTACAGAATTTCTACCAGTAGTGGGTAGGCTCCATTACCCACTACTGGCAAAAATTCTGTAGGTACATCCAGATGATATCTAGATGATTTTCTGTAGGTAAATATTGCTCGTTTTTACTAAGTTGCAATTAAATAGATTATTAATTTATGACTAATGTCATTTTTGTTTAGTTACAAAACATACAAAATCGTTTGAAACATAAAAGGTTGAAAAATCATTAATTCATTTTCCACTGAACTCTTATGTCATTTATACATTACACTCTTTATTTGCACAAATATACATTTACATAACAAAAAAACGTATTTTTAATATATTCGCTTCCGCGCTAATATCTTAGAAACTGAGTTTTTGTGATGTAAAATACTTACCAATTACTTACCAAGACAATATACAATTCATCCGAGTAGACCCTGCCAATACCATACATTTCAGAACTATCGATCTTAGTCATCGCTAACAGAATGTGACTTTATCTAGGCCTCAAGGTGGCAAGCATATTAAAGAGATATCATAATCTCAGCGCAGCGGATTAAGCAAGAGTAACCTTACAGAATCACATGCTCGATCAATCCATTACACGGAAGAAATTAAAATAATGGCGCGCGTCACGGGATAGTGGAGTTACTGGCCAAAAGGGTGAAAACGGGAGAGTTTGCATGTTAGATACGAATCGAAAACTAAATACAATTCATGGTAATATAATTTATGAAAAAAACAGTTAAAGTTTTTCTTAGCAAGCATGTTTACTCTCAGTTGTTATAACTTCTTTTTTTACTTTAGCCTTGTTGAAGAGATTAACTATAGAAATAAAGATATAGGAAAAAATCTCATTCTTTTACAAAATACATACAAAAACATCAGATAAAACTTCTATGAGTCCCATAACTCAGATTCTACACTAAAACAGCTCATTTATTTACGAGCACACATATGTTAATTCCAGACCTTATCTTATAGGGATAGTTAGAAGATTAAGTAACACCCCTAATGCTTTACGGACTTACGGTGCTATCCGTACCTTAGTAGACGAATGTGAGGGCACAAAGAGGCTGCTGTAATGAATCGGTTGTTTAATTAATTAGTCAAGAAAGGGCCTTAAAGGGGGTGAAGGGGTTAACGGGAGGGGTGGTAACCAGAACGTGTGTGCATGTGCCCTGCATATTGATTTATTATGCCTCTCTACCCAATAAATTATTTAATTCTAAAGTTGGGACGTGTTAACAGTGAATCTGTTTACTAAGATGTACATTTTGTGGAAGGAAATTGTTCAGAGTTATCAGATAACAAGTCCATATTATCATACATGTGTCTCCCAAATAAAGTTTCATTCATTCATTCATATTGTACCTTGCAGTTTCATGTTTTTCTTTTATTATCTGGGTTATTAATTAATTCAAATGTGAATGAGGTGACTTATATTATGTAGTGAAAGTTTTGTGACTTTCATTGATCTTTCACAAAGGTACCCATGTTTAAATCTTAAAAAACGTAGAGATCTTGTAAAATTTCAACTTCAGGTTTAATGGTACCAAGGTTAAATGTTTTTAGACTTTTATCTCAGATAGAGACACTGGCATTTGGCCTCAATACTCAATACTGCACTGGCATTTGGCCGAAGGACGGTTCCCTCGCATTATAAATAACACTTTAGCAATATAGGATGTAAGGGACAGTTAGCAAAAACTATAAGTCTGAATTCAGACCATCATTCTAACTTTTTTCATGTTTTTTAATATTTTCTGCTTTAAAATTAAAACAAAGACACTTTATTTGCAAAACAATGAAAAATAACAGCGTAAAATGCTAAAACCAGCAACGTATATCGCATACTGACAGCGAGCGTAGCGGTGCGGGGCGGGGAGACCGCGTTACATTGCGAAGTGCCAAAGTATCCTTGACTTGACATTTCTGAGAAAATGTAATAACTTGTAGCTCACCATAGTTATGGGTAGATTCCACCAATCAATTATTTGATAAGCTATCTTAAACCCTGTATAATTTTCCAATATTTCTATAATTTAAAGGCCCCAGAAGATTCCCAAATCCCAGATTCCCAGCCAAGGCGACACAAATAACCGCGGATACAAAACACATTGTACCTCCCCCTATTTTTACTGGCGCCTGGGTGGTGCATTTTACGCACGGTAGCAGAAGCCGCCTTCATTTTAATACGCCTATTAACGATGTTTGGGCAGCTATGCGCTATTTTGGGTGCGTGTGCGCAAGACCACCCGGCGAGAGGCGCTACCATTGTTTACCACGGGAACTATTAGGATACGTCTGTTTACAATATGAATGTTTATTATCTATTACTGGTGGAATCTTCGGGGATTTGTCTTATTCTTCTGCTACTTTGTAAAGATTTCTCATAAATGTATTAAATAAACAGAATCATGAGCGTCGTGTCGGTGGTCTAACGGCTAGCGGGTCGGACTTGTAAGTAAGAGGTATCGAGTTCGATCCCCAGTGCCATTGTACACCAATGACTCGTTTTCTGAGTAATGTACTAACCGATTCTTAAAGTGGGAAAAAATATCGTGAAGAAACCTGCACATTCAGCAGATTGAATGTGTAACCACGATCCAATCCAATCAGGTTCCTCACTTAGCAGGTTTGCTCTTCCGTATTGAATGGGACTAAGCACTAGGAAGAAGAAGAAGAAACGAAATTTTTCGGTCATTAACAGGAGTTCTACTCTGTACCATCTACGACCGAAATTTTGAAGTGCCAAATGTCAGCACATGTTTGTCTTGCGCTGTGCAGATGGCAGTGACAGGTAGTGACAATTATCGGCCGTCCGTCAATCTTAGAGAGTTACAGAGCAGAGCTAAAGATACGAAAGTGACTTTTAGCGGTTCATGAACAAGTATACCGAAATTTTCAACTTGGACATCAAATTAACTTTCGATTTACTCTCTAAAATCCTACAGGAAATAAAGAAAAAATTAAATAAATAGCAATATCAAGTAGAGTAGTTCTTTTCATTTAGCGATGTTAATTGTTCCTACGTCGGAATTTTGACATTAATTTTCATTTCTGTATTAACTAATATTTATCAAATATCCGTTTTTGCGTTCTTACTAAAAAATTTCGTATTTATATCCGTCGCTTATCCAATGGCAAAAGTGCAAACAGTTTCCTGTAAACAAAACTAGAGCGCGCTATTAACGAAAGGTCCTCGTAAACAAAATGAGCTAAACTCTAGCACTAATCAGCTGAGCTTAAATTTAATTTCCTTCATCTGCGAGCCAATGTCCGAATCACTAAAGCTACGGGCTAACTAGTAGAAAATACTTGGCATAATAAATCTAACTAGACCGGCCGGCACCCCAGTGTAATCCTTTAATCAGGACCACAGTAGCCCTTGCCCGCACCCTATTTTTCCCCCCTTTTGTACCCCCTCTTACCCCCTCGAACGGTGCAAATGACAGTTTCTAATTCCAACTTGCCATGAAAGTGTGTAATTGTTGCGAGTTGATTTATATACTCGAACCTTCGCGGGAATGAGCATGTGTGCTCTTTGTGTGTGTGCGACGTTTCCGATGGTTCCATGTGTGGTGCTGTATTTGTCAAGTTAATGGCAGCTGACGTTTGTATAAGTGCATTTATATGTGCATTTTTCCATTAAACCAGGTATCGTGGATGTGTAATTACTATGTGGTTGTTTGGTGATACGGTATCGGGGATGTAATAGAATTCTAAAATTTCTTTATTTGTATTCAATTGGTGAATGTTTACTTTTACATGACTTGTTTTATAATTAGGTTTATTAGAGGATTAAAGCGGTTAACTTTAATGACAGAGTTATATGTCTACTGGCTTTGGCTTCATAAAGATGGGAGTAACAAATTTTACACTTATGAGTTTGCTACTATAATAATTAATGCTTGGTCACCCATCAGTGGTTACCCGATGGAAGCTTCTTTTCCATCATCTTCTTCTTTTGTGTCAGCACTACTGGGCTACAAAGTTCAATCAGTGCAAGTAATCAATGGTTTACAAAATTTAACCTTATTTATCCATACTAATCCTTACTTAATATTATAAATGCGAAAGTAACTCTGTCTGTCTGTTTGTCCGTCTTTCACGCCTAAACTACTGAACCGATTTTGATAAAATTTGGTACAAATAAAGCCTTCAAAAGGACATAGGCTACATTTTATTCCACAGTTGGGCACGATATAACCTGTAGTCCACGCGGGCGGAGCCGCGGGCGTAAAGCTAGTTTAGTTATAATTCTTTGCACACCTGATAGATGGACATAAAATTACAAACAGAAATACGTCAAAAAATAAGCTGATCGATTTGTAAGCGCTACTTGACGACTTTACCTATAGCTTGGCATACAATGCCACAATGTCAGCGTGGTCAACATCATGACCTTTTTAGAGTCTGATTTGGCCAAGAGTCCTGATTCTATATAAGTATAAAAAATATGGGACTTATTTTCAAGTTTTTAGTAATGATTTAAAATATGACACAATGGCATTTGATTTAAAATGTATTTTTTTTAAAACTTGGATACTTCTTTAATTGGAGTTATTAATTCCTTTTGAAAATATCTTCGACTGTCAGACCTTAAAGAAGACACTGATTCTATTTGTGGCCATCTATCCCCCCTCTCTCTCATAAACCTGTTCTTCAGAATCGGAAACTCAAGGCCGCAGCACCCACTTCATCGGCGAAATTAATAGTGACAATCTAATATCCACCTCTTAACCCCTTTCTCAGATCTGAAGAGATTGAATTATCTCATGTGAAGTATTTTGATGGTAGAGTCGTGTTGCTTACAACGTCTCTAAAATTTATTAAGTTTCAGCTGGAGGGAATTTTTTTAAAGATTTGACTAGCATAATACGATAAGTGACCGAGTAAGTTATTTTTTATTTTTTATTATAAGATGGGTTAACTCTTGACCTCAATCTTGACCAAAGGTTAAAGATGAGGTCGACGATGGAGCGAGTTAACCCAGAAAATGCCTATAAAGGCACTGGTACTCCCACGCACCGACGGAACACAGCAAGCTGTTTGGCGACGGACTTCGGTAGGAGGGTGGTCGCGAACCAGACGGCCATTTACAGAGCCTACCACACCGCATGAGACCATAGGGCGACACCTCAGATTCAAAAAAAAACGGAGTGTCGTTGCCTGGGATGGATTACTAGGAGGCAGGTCTCATTTGTGTTTCCTTAGTCGCCTCTTACGACACCCACGGAAAGAAATGGGGTGGTGTTATTCTCAACCGATCACCACACGGCTGAAGTGGTGATTATTTTATGGGTGATTATAATGTACATACAGCAGCACATCAGGCTATACATGTTGACCTTGACGTCGTCTTTTATCTCGCTCGTAATAGCGTCTGCTTTCGTAGTGCAAATGGGTAACCTGACGTGCCGCTGTCTGTGCGTTCTAACAATACGTAAAGCAATTGTAAAACACTTTATTAGGGTAAATAGCCAGGGAAAATAAATAATATCTGACTTTAAATTAGTCAATAAAATTTTAAAGAGTGATTTTCTCCACGAAACTGATCAGCTTGGCCTAAAGAATCTATACGAAATTGAATGAAATATAGTTCTTTTCATACTTGAACAATCAGCTAATCGCAGAAGTTGTATGGAAAGACGTTTTTTTAAAAATATTTTGATGTTCCTTGAAGAAAGTTTTTCAGGTTAATGGGGAGAATCACCCCTCAGTTTCTCTTACTAATTTAATGTCACCCTTAACACAGTACAGACGTCCGAGTATCGCTTTCGTAAGTCTATGACATTTTTCGAAGCATTGGACATTCGATTTGTCAGTATCAAGAAACATTCGACATCGGATTCTCCGTTGTTGTATCGGTGGTGTAGACTTCAAAATTTAGATGTTCAGATTGTGTTCAGGTAATTACTAATAAGGAGTTAAGTAGATACGTATGTGTGCCTGGTATGTGTATCGCTGAGGATCAAATAATAAGTATGGTTTTTAGTTTGTTTTAGCCTCAATACAGGGTGTAAAAGACAGCTTAAAAAAACTGAAATCCTGGACTCAATGATTTTCGAGTGGATTTTTCTTCGGAAAGTTTTAATTTTTTTTTCATGTTTTTTTTAATGTTTTCAGCTTAAATTTTTTATTATTTATTCGAATACACTCCATTTTGCAATAAAAAATAATAGTGACAACGTAAAACACGAAAACGAGCAATGTACATTGCACTCCAATGGCAACGCGGCGCGGGGGAATCGCGCGCGGGGCGCGGATTCGCGATACGTTACGTAGCGCCAAAGTAGGTAAATAATGATAACTTTTTTACGTGACGTTTCCGGAAAACAATAATTACTTTTAGATGATGATAGTTCTGGGTAGATTCCACCATTTAAGTATTTGCAAAGCTGTCTTTTACACCCTGTATAAGATACTGAATCACTATCAATGTCCTATTGTAACGATGACTAAACTATTATTTTGAAAAATAAATGTCCTTTATGTAGTAGCATTCAATTATAGCAAGGAAATCGCGTCCGTGTAATATAAGGTAGGTATTCCGGTCAAAGAGACCCGTAACACCTGTCCTGGCATGCAGGGGTTACAAGCTACAGCGCCACTATTGATTCCCCGTAGATTAGGGAGTTGATTAGCAGACTATTAGATTTGCTCCCGCCATTCACGAGGCAATAGGCAGGCTGTCAGTGCCAATTCGCATGGCATTTCTAATCATTTGTTGGGTAAAATTTTAATTATGAACTAGCTTTCTACCCGCGGCTTTGTGTGTGCGTAAAAGTGGCCGATGTCATCTTTTGTAGACCACTTGACGTGTGTGCCATATTTTATCATTGTGGGTTAAGGAGTTAAAGTCTGAAAGTGTAAAAAACAAACTGGAACTCATATTTGGTCATTAGTTCAAATTGTGGTGATTTTTGTGGTCGTGCCGAAAGATGTGGTCAAAGTTTTGCCGCGGTACATTTACCATTTTTCTGAAAATAGGTGTGCCATGGTCATTAGTTTGGGAGTTAGAAATACACACGAAAACAACGTAGTCCCGGTTAACCCTTACAGCCCAAGGTTTTGGCTTGCTAGTAGTCACCGTTTTACATCAGAATTGAGATGCTGGGACTCGGTATTTATTCGAGATATATTCGTTTTGTATTTTCTAAACGAAATTAACTTTTTTAAATCAAATAGTTTCGTAATTTTGGCAAGCAACATCAGGATCGCAGATTTGGAAATAAATTCTTCGTTGAAACGCATTTTAATATGTATAATGTTATAGTGCACTTAATAAAAAACATAAGGACTCAAAAATTTTTTATAACTACATAAACATAGGTCAAATGCTATACTCGTACCTACTTAGGTGTACAGGTATGCCTTTCGTCTTTCATAGAAAGGGTTTGGGTCGAGGATTCTCCGAAATTATTAATAAATTACCTTCATTAGAGGTGTTCCGATGTTTGCGGTCGGACTGTTTGCGTAGGAGAGCGCGCAAGTTCCACCTTTGATGTAGCCGCTCGTAGACAAGTGCTACAATTTCAATATTTGTGCTACGCTTGCTGGATTCTGGGGTTTGATTTTTGAGATTGTATGTTTGTTTTGATTTGGAATGAGCTTTGTTTAGTATTTTATTAGAATAGTATTTATTTCTGTCGTTTCTTTTTTAGTTGGTATTTGTAAAAGTAAGGTTTAAAGAGTACTTTTGCACTTCTTTTTAAAGTTTTGTTTAGTTTTTTTTTGTTTAGTTCAATTTTTAAAAATGCACATATTACCATACTAACCTATTATACCTACTATAGTGGGCTTGTATATTTGCCGCTGTTAAATAGTTTTATTATTATGGATCACTCTTGACGACAATCTAGCTAGCGAAGATGTGGTCTAGGTGTAGCAAGATAACCTAAGAGATGACTGTTCTCTAAAAAAATAAAAAACCTCAGGTTATAAGAGCTTGGAAATACATTTTACTACGTAAAAGCTTCTAGAAATACCTTATTTATGTCTTTAGTTTTAATTAATTCGTTTTTTTTTGCAACTTTAGTGTTTTGTGTTGTGATAATCAGTTTAACAAAATTATAATCAGCGATTTCAAAACTAGTTCAAATTCTTACTAATATTCTAAACGCGAAATTTTGTATGGATGTATGTACGTATGGATGTTGGTTACTTTTCACGCTCAAACGGGTAGAGACCAATTTTAAAATTGATAAAATTCGGTATGGAGGTATCTGACACCCTGAATTAATACATAGGCTACATAATTTTCCCAAATTCCCACGGGAACGAAGTCCTGGGCTACTGCTAGTTTAAGCAATAAATAAATACTAACTGGTTTTGGACCTTGGCTCCCTTGGTCCATCCACGGTAACCTTGATGGCCTTGTTGTAGGTGGTGACCTGCGGCGGTGACGTCGACACCGTGATCGTCAACGTGAACGACTTCCCTGGAACAAAATATCATCATATAAGTAACTGTTTAAATTATATCGGAATCTTCTTTTTCTTCTAGGTATAGTCAAGTGTGTGGCGAATTTGGCAAACCCTGGTGTCAGAATTTTTAAACCGCACAATGGCCTCTGACTTGGCTTAACGACTGTAGTCAATCGACAACAGCCGGGACCGACAGCTTAATGTGCCCTCCGAAGCACGGAAACGCTCGTGATAAATTTCCACTTTGGTCACCCATCAGGTTCCCTGCCCCTGTGTACGTTGCTTAACCTCACTGACCGGTTGATATCAGCGAGAGCCACTGGGCTACGAGGGCTTTCGATATTGGAATCGAGTATACAATACAACATATATTTTTTTCCAAAAACGAGATTTGTGCAAAAATATCTAAACAAAGGCTTAGCTACGGCTTCTGGCTGTAATAGCAAACGTTTTTGATTCTATCGCTCGCCGAGCGCAATAGAGTAGTTTTTTGTATAGCGCTCGGCGAGCATTGGAAATAGAAAATCGCTTCCGCTGCCACCACGGCAGGTCTATAGCCGAGCCATAACAAAACAACTATTACGTCAAATAATTTCTAGTTCTATTAAAGTAGATGTTTGAAAGATTACTTTAGAAAGACTATCCAGGGTTTTTTCAGCAGGTAGTGAAACTGGTCTTAAGTGTATAATAATCCATGTTTGCAATTTAGAAAAATGATTACATTGTACGCTCAAGAGCATAATTATAATAGCCTTGACAGTTAATTGGGACTTCGTGTTGTTCTGAATTAACGAATACTAAAAGGTGAAATTGCGAAGCGAGAAACAACGAGTATCATATTATTCACTTCTCGCAAAATCCATACTGCATGAAGACATGCAAAATTTAAATTATAAGCTTTTTAGAAATACTTATACCTTTTCAAAATTCAACGAGGTCAAAAAATGTAACACTCGTAGTAGGTTGAAACGACCATCGAAACTTCAATCGTAACAGAACGAGTCGCGACCATAAATCCAATCTGTGGTCAGCTCTCTTTCCCCGCCGGCCCACCATTGTAGTTCCATTTGATCACAAGTTGGAAAAGTTAAAAATTTATCGACGGTTTGTTTCCAATTTGCGTGTTGATTGAAACTGCTTCACTCCATTGGCAGAGCTTTTTCAGAACTTCAACCGAAAATATTTTATGGAACAAAATAGCGCGTCAAGAGTTGAATAAAAGCACACTGAACATCAAGTACCATAATACGAGGCGAAATGAAATTCGTAATTAAAACAGAAATTTGAAATTGAATAAAAACGCTCTTGAAGCGAAACAATCTCATTCAAATGTGGAGAGCATAAAAGAGCAACTCATCCGCAACATATCAGCGCGCGTCACAAACAACCGGCCGACCACTTCATCACAGCGTAACGCTGCAATAAAAAAAAACATTTCCATCTGCGGAAAAACCACAGTTAATATTAAATGACCGTCCGTCAAAGCCGGTACTGTGAGCGCGCTCGCTGCGGGATGCATCCAATACCGATTTTGTGATTTCGCCTCCCTTCGGCGAGTGACATGTAAGCTTTAATGGAGCCGGGGGCCGGCTAAAAACTGAAAAAAAAGTCCCTCATTCATACGTGATTTCATGTGTAGGCTACTTCTGTGGGCTCAGCGGTGCGGCTCGTTAAAAATGGAAGCCTACACGCTGTTGCGGCGTATTGGAGTTTATTAACCCGACTCGTACTGGCCACACTTATTCCGACAACGATGCTGCGTTGAATAACATTTGGCGAGATGATTAATTGGTGGTTAGACAATTCATACGTCAATTTGCACGAGGAATAGGGGACAACATAGAATTATTTGTTTATACGTATTTTTTGTAGGTTACAATTTAATAACGCCAGTAGGTTTAAAAAGCAAAAGATAATAAACCATGACTTTATATGAACGCCTTACTTATTTTTATAGCTACGTAGTAACATGTAAAATTATTAAAAGAACATAATGCACATGCGCTGCTATGATTTATTTAATTATGTATTTTACATGTTTGTAAAACTCTTAATTGCATATAATTAGAAACTAGAAGCAAAAGCGGACTTATACCTAAAGAGATCTCTTCTAGTCTACCATAGAAATGGTGGTAAGTGAAAAACTGATGCCTTACTTGCTTTTCCATAAGCAAAATAGAAAACAATAAATGCGTCTGACTTTTGATTATCATATCATGACACATAACGAAGATAAACGTTTCCAAAAACAGCAGCAGAAATAAAAGACGAATAAAAAGCACAATCACCGCGAGAAAGCTAAGAATCGTTTGAGTGACGTTTTGATCAGCGGTTGAAGCGGCGTACCAGCCACGGTATGCCACCGCCCGCTCATGCCGCGCCTAAATAAATAACCCTACTTAATACTGCGCCACACGAACAACCTTTTTATGGGCTCACAATTTCCTCGCACCCCTAAATCCGTTATGAAAAACTTCACAAACTTCCCTCCGAGTGTTCGACAGGTATTTGTAACACGGATTTCGTGGCGCGGTAAATTGGGAGTGAAAAGTGTTCATGCGAATCATGGCACCGAGTCTCTTCTATAAATAATTCTTTGGCTTTTGTTCTTTTCTTTTACGATCATAATGGGCTATTTGTGACATTTTAAAAATATTTTTAATTTCGTTTAATTTATTATTTAACATAAAGGAATAAGGTCCCGTTTCTTAAAAAAAATAATTAAAAATCTATCTTTTGAAATAAAAATATATTAATTAAAAGATTCTCAGTAGGTACGGTAAACTAATCTTAAGTACGGCATTATATGCAATCGTATTCCTTTGCCAAACTGTCATGTCAATTAAGAAAAAAAAACCTGTTTCATTTTGTATTTGTTGTTTATTTCCGAGTTTGGTTGGTCGTTACTTCAGACAAGTTGGTAGAATGAGCTCTAACGAACTGAGCGGTATCCAAAGTGTCGGAATCCAGTCTATTGGGAAGTTCGAAAGTCTAGGAAGCATAGCCAAGTCGTCAGTAAATATCAATCCAAATAATCAAAACCACGAAACAGAAGGTAACAGTAGAGTCCAGGTAGTAAAGCCAAGTCGTCAGTAAATATACAAATAATCAAAACCACGAAACAGAAACAAACTCGACAACCAACAACTCAAAAACACAACGGTTAGGTTAGCTGTCAACCATCTGTCAAACGTCTTTTTTTTTTTACTTTGGCAAAGGAATTAAACCGTATAAGTAGAATGCTGTAGTAAGCAACAAATCGTAACCAAAATTTAAAAAAAACATTATTTTTTTATTTATGATCAAAATTATTTGATATCTTTTTTATTTGAATATGGGACCTTAAACCTGCTTAAAATAAAAATAAAAACAAATTATTTTAAAAATATTGCACAGCCCATTATTTGATTTTGTTAACTAGGTGTTTTGTTTGTTCCTCTATAATTGGTCTATTTACAAAATCTTCTTCTTCTTATTTAGCCTAATGTGTCCCACAAAGGCCTCTTAAAATATATCGCAACATATAGGTACTGGGTAAATAGCAGTGTTTATTATTTTTCTTCCTTGTTACGTTTGTTATTCGGGACGTTTAACAACGTTCTAGCATTGTATCTTTAAAAATAAATGCTACCAACACCGCTTATATAATACGAGATGGAGATGTTAAAGTATTCGGCTGGAAGTTTATTAACGCCATGTACAAAGTGCCGCGGCAAACTGTTTGAATATCACCAGTGTTATTCGACAGTTAAATTGTAAAACGAAATTTAAAAAAGAAATGCGCTCATATCTTCTGAATAAACAGTTGATTGGTTCTTGAAGCTAGGCGTAGTAGTTTTTGACTATTTAAATTTTATTATTTTTTATTTTTTTACATTATCATGTAAAGGTATTAATAGGTTTAATTATATATTTTCTCCTGTGTTTGTTATTGTTTACACAAACACACTACACACCAGCACCACATGCAAACACACACAGACACACACTCACACACACAAGCACACGCACACAAACACATACGGCGTATGTGTCGCGGCGGCGGCGACTGTTGCTGCACTTGGGACCTGGCAGAATATCAGCGCTACAGATAAAACTGTAGCATTATGCTGAGCCAGCGCCGACACAGGCAGCACAGTGCAGCACTTTGTTGTATGTTTGTAAATGTTTTTTTGTTATTTCTTTAATTTGCCTTTAATTTGTTTTTGTCTTTGTGTCTGTTAAGTGTCTTTTGTGTTTCTTCTGTTTTTCTATATTGTGATGTCTGTGTTGTACGCCGAAATAAAGCATTTTCTATCTATCTATCTATCAGTGTAAAAATTTTGTAAGGAAAGCTGTTGGGAGATGAGTGAAAGATAAGATATTATTAATAGTAAATGAATATTAGGCATTGTCTTTACTACTCTATAGTTTATAAATATTTCAACCGAATGAGAACTCCTTTAGTAAAAATACTTAGATATATGAAAATCTTTCTCGTGATATAATTAAATTAGTACCTTTGGGTTCCTATCTAAGTCTTTAACTGTTTCCTTGCTAAATATGAAACTGTACACACAGTCTAATTAGTTTTGAATGCCGCGATTTGGTAACAATTTGGCATAATTATCTCTACAGTGTTGCTAGAATAATGCTTAGTTAGTCGCTATACTGCAGTAAGTATAATGTTAGGGTGTGGAGACATTTTTATTTCTATTGCAACACGTCTCGAACTCACATTAGGTATGTTAGGATGTGCCTAATTAAATTGTCTTGAGAATATTTTAATTTGAATACTTTTTTTGGTAAATACTTTATTATTTCTTATTGAATTTAATACACTTGCGACATATAAATTTATAACTAGCAAAAGTGATTGAAAAATATTAACAGATTTTTTAGGTTAATTTTAACCAATACGGCCGGGTACTATCGGAAGTTGGATTATCGGATAGAAATCATTCTCTTGTGTTTACTACCTGATGAACGAAATCATAGATCATAGTGAGACGTACTTCCATTATGAAATAAGAAGGAGACATAAAGTTCTTAGTAGCAAAGCTGTTAACGTAAAAAAAATTGTATTCCGCCCGGAAGGAGAAGTCTCCTTCCCGTGGAAATTCGGGGAAATTATGCAGCCTATGTTTAAATCCAAGGTGTTAGCTACCTCCATAACAGATTTTATCACAAATACACACTCGGAAACTTTCGCGTTTATCATATTAGTGTGACAAGGTTTTATTGTGGTGACAAATACCTAAACTACGTAGGTACCCTCTCCAACAATTGCAAATTCAAAGTTGGAATAGGTACATTCGTTTTAACCCTTCATCAGCAAGTCCGGCTTGTTCTCATGTCGCGTCGGTTGAATGCAGACGACATTCCCCTAATAGCTAGATGCGATCCAATTTGACAGCTGCCAAACACATTCCTCGCGCCATCGCGGGCGATAACGTACCATTACGACGTGCTAACTTAGTACAGGTCACTTCATTGTTTGCAGGCAAGCAGTAAAGGACCTTAATCATTGCTTGTCATGCTAGACCATTCAAAAGTAACAGAGACCGACTGTCAACCTCTAGTATAGGTCCATCATTTTTGGGTGGTCCATCAAGACGGTGAAAAAACGCTCAAGTTGATGATAAGTGCTTCAAAAAATGAGACATTAAAGACAGCTCTGCTCTCAAAGATTCCTGATATGGTGGCTGATAACAAAACATTACGACGTTCTTTACTTAATAGAGGTTCTGTATTGATACTAGTAGGCAGGCAGATGGTCTTTTAAAAATTATGACTTTAAAGACAGCTAGCTATTAAACATTTTGACATTAGCTGCCAAAGTCATTCCTCGCGCCATCGCGGGCGATAACGTACTATGACGACTTACGATGTGCAAGCTTATTTCATATACATTTCATACTATCTTTCCGCCTTTGACTCCATTCACGTAGAAAAGTAGCACACCAAACTCACAAGATAGGTACCAAAGAAAAATTTAAAAGAAAAGATATATAACTATTGACTTCATTAAAAATAACTTTTGCTTTGTTTCTTCCTCGAAAAATTTTCCCCTAAAATTTTATTAGACAAGTGCATATTGCTTACTGTTTATTAATCTGTGTATCGTAATATACACCTATACCTAATCAAGTGAATTAATACGCGATGTAAGTGGAGTCAAGGGAGCCTAGAACTGCCTGCGACCTGACGCCGACTGCTTGATAATTGCTCTGAATTTACAATTTGGGTGTCAGCAATCTCAATCGAGGCATAAGATTGAAGGAAGCAAGCATCCTAGCACATGTATGAATGCCCGATTCTCATGTATTGTATTAATTGCTGTGCAGTTGTGTTCATACCCTAAGTGTATCTTAATATGATGCAACTTGAACTTGTAAGTGTGCAAGTGATGGTGCTATTTTTGCTCAAGCAAGTTCGTGTACTGTTTTGTTGATTTAAATGTAAAAAAAAAATGTTTGGTAGATGTTGATTTATAATTTTTAAGTCAATTTTTAATCACTCCTGAATTTTTTTACAGCTCTATACATAGCTCTAAAATTTAAAAATTTCGTACCACCCCCAAAAATTTCGTACCACCAGCTCAAAACTTTTAAACTGCTGAATCAATTTTGATAAAATATATCTAAGAACTATTTTGATTACGTCAGCTTTCAAACTAAAACAACTGCATCAAAATTGGTGCATTCGTTTAGGAACTACGATGCCACAGAATAATATCTGTTTAGTATTGACCAAGGTGTCTGGCAAAAATAAATCTAAATATATAAAAGGAGAAACTGACTGACTGATTGATTGACTGACATATCAACGCACAACCTAAACGGCTAAACGTAGGCACTTGAAATTTGGAAGGGACGTAGCTTAGGTACCGTAGAGGTGCACTAAGAAAGGAATTCCCGAAATTCCCACGGGAACCGGAATTAGCGGGAAAATCCTTTTGTATGAAAAATCTTAACCTCTTAAGTTAGACGCTTGAAATTTGGCATGCAGGTACCTTAGTAAACTTAAAGCTTAGTTGCAACAGGATTCTCACGGGAACGGGAGTTGAGTTGCCAAGTTTTGAAATAAAAAAAATCATGTTTAGAAATCAACGAAAATATGAACTAAATGGTGCTTGAAAAAACGTCAATTTCATGTATAGTTCCATCAATGTAGTGTCTATTCTATAAAAAAAATAAAAAGCAAACCAAGTTGCGGGCATAAGCGGGCATGATATAAAACTCAATGCAACTCAATTTTCACTTATTTTAATTTGAACCGTGAAACATTAGGTAACTAACATTGTCAACAGAGTACAACTATATGAAACATTTAACTTAAAAATTAAGAACAATCCTTTTGAATTGAAATAACCTAATTCCACGAGTCCAATATCGCACTCATAACATAACACATGATTGGCTAATAGAGCGTGAGAAAGCCGCGTAACACAAAGCATAGTTACGCAAGTTGCGGGTTCTGCTTAGTTAGCGCAACTACCCCAAAACCGAGGGGCGACCGTAAATGAAATGGTAGTTTTCAGGCACGGGCAGCGGGTTGGGCGGTTTGCCGCTGTGGCCGCGTTATGGTTGACAAGGGCCTGTTATGGCTGACGTGCCGCCACCAAGCCACCGCCGGCACCGCCGATACCGCCTACATCATGTTTGCGTGTGCCAATGCGACCTCAGAAAACGAGCCTCATATTTATGACTTTACTTTCTTATTTTCATAAATCTGTCGCGATCGCGTGCTGTTTATAAAACATTCTTTCAAAAGTTCCGTTAAAGATATCACAAGATTAAATCTTGTGTGTCTTGGCATGCATTTGAAAGTCGAAAAGCGTTCCAGAACCTCGCTTTGTGAGTTGCGATCGCGATAAAAGCACTCGTATAATCAAACCACAGAATATTCAAATAAAGAACTCTTCAAAGGAAAAATTCAAATGGTTGTGCGACCACAGCGTTCGCGCGGCTCCGCCCAGCGGAAGACGAAGTTTTCCAACCTTTTCCATTGGCTGACTGGAAGGGGAGGGGGGAGGCGGGACGTCTTCAAGTCTTGGCGAACTTTTCATTTGCACAGCTCTAAAATATTGCTCCGGAATTCTCCGGATTAAAGCGCAACGGAACTTCCTTTGCGGTTTCGCTGAGACGGTTTTTTGTTTGCCCGAGCTATAAGCCGTACTTCTTCCATTTAAATTATTAGCTTTTGGAATGTGCTGAGAGTTTTATTTTACTACATGTGTCTAGTTGTTTAGGGTTCTGTTGTCTTTTAGTTTTGGGTACCTTTGTTAATTCTAAAAATTCTTTCACTAGTAAAATTATGATTTGACTTTAAAAGATAACAGATCCAAACAAATTTCAGAGAAAATCTTCTCAATTTTCAAAATAATTTCCTACAATGAGAAGATTATTTCAGAATGGTAGAAAGTCTTGGTAAAGGTGTAAAGAAAAGATCATCCCTGACTCTGCCATCGATCAGCAGGGTTCCGTAGTAAACTACGAACCCTTACAATTTCGCCATATCTGACTTGTCCATGATTTTTCGTAGAGGCCCTACAAAGCTGGGATTGGGCAAGCTCATACAACATCACGCCAACAAAACTGTAAAATAAAATATCGAAAAACATTTTATTTAAGTATCCGTATTCTGGGGTATACCTACCGTTTTCAAAATATCAAGCTTCAAAGTGATTTTTTTTTAAACTCAAGTGTTTTCTCCATCTACTAGCTTTACCGTTGTTTTCAAAATTGTGAATAAAATTATGACAGTATTACATACAACGAAATTGAAAGAGGAACTATCACAGCTAAGTTGGATTTTCAAGTTAACAAATAATAGTCGATCAAGTAATAAAATGTTCTTTTTTTTACATGGAACTCTACACTGCGCGGGGCCCGACGCGCTTTTGGCCAGTATTTTTGAGGCACTAACGAGTTTCAAATAAAGTAGACCGTATAATGTTACACGGATTTAAACATTTTTTTGGTAAATACCACAAAAATAAATTAATTTTCGTATTTTTAGTTATCAATATCAACTTGTTCCTAGAAATATTCTAAAAGGTGGGCTGCGAATGCCGATGTATAACCTGCCCCTAGTCCTGATGAAGGATCGAAACTGTCAATTCAATTCAATTCAATCGTTTATTGCAATTCATATGTACAGAGTTACAATTAAATGCCTAAAGCCGGGTTTAAGTAACGTGAGTAAAGCCGTTTTAAATTGTTAACATACATACACATACATACGCTAACACCTATAATCCCTAACGGGGTAGGCAGAGCATCATTGGTTCTAGCGAACTACTGATGCCACGTTTGACACAAATGGTGAGAGCTATCAGATGGAACAAGTTAAATTGTTAAATGTCTAGAAATTTGAAAGTGCGGTTAGATGGTCGTTATTTAGAAGGGTTTAATGTATAATTTCAGAACCACTTTTTGTTTCTTTCCATACAATTTGACAAATTTTTAACCAAAGATAAATAAAACGTGCAAGTGTGAGTCGGACTCTATAAAAACCATTATCTCTATAAAAAACGGCAAAAAATTTACGTTTGTTGTATAGGAGCCCCCTTTTAGTTATTAACGATACAAGTGTCAAAGGTAATGTGTAACGTGAGCCCATTGAAACACGAGCGAAGCGACTATTTTATAGGGCTCCAGTTACACATTATCTAAGGCACAAATACAAAAAAAATACAAAAATATTTATTTTCTTTTACAAACAGTTTCCTTAAACTAGTGGCAGGAATCTCCCTTTAAGCATGTGGTGGCAGAATCTTCTTGCTCTTCGCTCTTCCCTGATTTAATTTTTTTTTATTACAGAAAAAAATAAAAAAAATAAAATAAATAAAAATAAAACAATAAAATAAAACAAAAATAAACAAAGTAAATTGCATGTGTATATGGGTGTTTGTGTGTGAGTGTGTGTGAGTAGGGGTGTGTATATGTTTGTGTATGTGTGTTTGTATGTATGTGCGCGTGTGTAGGTGTGTGTGTATGTGTAGGGGTGTGTGTGTGTGTGTGTGTTTATGTTAAATGTATACCAAGATAGCAACAGGTCTCCTCCACTTGGGAAGTAGGCTATTGAGAGCGTTGCAACAACAACTCAGTTTTTTCATAGTTTAGATTTTTAATCCACCTAACTAAACACGTCTTACATTCATGGTAGGATTTTTAATATATGTTCAATATTCTATTTATTTTATTATAGAGGTATGCAGTTTGATTTTTGTACTGTATACTCGCAAACAAGGTTAATTGTTCAACGTTTTACAATGCAGTAGCCGAGGAAATGAAACTAAAAAACGTGTTGTCAAAAATTTACATCGTATAGGTACATCCAAAGTTCGTAAAAGATGGTATTTAATATCAACATTGACTGAACACGTGTTACAATTGAACAATGTGCACTAATATTTTACAATTAAACACAAAATATTAAGGAATAAACATTTTTATAACACAAAAATGATTTTGTTGAACAAATAATTTCAAATGGGGCGGGCAAAACAATGGCGAGCAAAATATTTTTCAACAATTACTAAGTAAAGGCTAAGTAAACAAAATTGGCAGCGTCTACATAAATTATTAAATAGTTCAATTATTTATTAAAAATTAGATTTGTTTTATTGAAAACGTAAAATAAATAATTTACTTTTATATTTTATTTCACTGAAAATCAAGATTTTCGTCAGAAATAATTATTTTGTCAGGCATAGAAAAACTCTTTGCTGTCATTCTATACAACTAGTATGAAGCTTTATGAAAAAGGTAATAACTCTCACTTGTCAAAAGGGTCACTGAATTATCAAATCAGCTACTCTTTATTGCGTCATACATTTTTGTCAGTATTTTATTCACTTTTTGCGCACTTTTTATGCATCATTTGATAAGAAAAATAACTTTACTGGATTATAGAATAGTCAATGAAGTTTAATTTTGGCATATGCAAAATGGGTTATTTGATCATTAGTTCAAATATTTTTTATCTTTTCAAAATCTTCTTTTCATTTCAAAATTACATAACATGTTACGGGGCCATTTCCGAGCAACTGTATTGTAAAATATTTAATTTATTCTACTTTTTAGTATTTGTTATAGCAGCAACCGAAATACATCATCTGTGAAAATTTCAACTGTATAACTATCACAGTTCATGAGATACAGCCTCGGACAGACTTATCTGTAAAAACGACCAAAAAATCACTTTTTTGTATGGGAGCCCACTTAAATATTTATTTTATTCTAGTTTTTAGTTGTTGTTACAGGACCAATAAAAATAAAGCAACTGTGAAAATTTCAACTGTCTAACTATCACGGCCCATGAGATACAGACTCGGACAGACTTATCCGTAAAAACGACCTAAAAATCACGTTTTTTGTATGAGAGCCCCCTTAAATATTTATTTTATTCTGGTTTAAAGTATTTGTTGTTATAGGGCACAAAGAAATACATCATCTGCGAAAATTTCAACTGTCTAACTATCACGGTTCATGAGATACAGTCTGGTGACAGACGGATGGACGGACGGACAGCGGAGCCTTAGTAATAGGGTCCCGTTTTTTCCTTTTCGGAACGGAACCCTAAAAATATCTGGAGAGTCCCTAATATAGTAGAGCGATTCATTTTATTAGGTAACATGTACTCAACAAAAATGTATTTATATTTATTGATAAACAGTAGCTCCCCAAAGTATTTATTTTCCCCACTTATACTCGTATGTTCCAAAGAAAAAAGGAAACCTTTGTAAAGAAAAATTTATGTTTGTAATGGCAAAACAGTTATCAAACAAAATATTTTTTTCGGTCAGGATATTTAATTACTTTTTAAACGTACGGAACCCCTTTTGCATCAATCTAACTCCCACTTAACAGCTCTAGGTTCTCTCTTCGACTTCAATTGGGAACTTATTACTTTAATTGAAGTTATTCGAAATTCTAACCCACAAAATGAAGATCAAGACTCAAAAATGTTCACAGCTGTCAAAATGGAATAAATGAGATAAAAAGTGTTGAAATAAGATAATTTTCCACGTCAAAAACATAAGAGTCACCGAATTCAATCCCAAAAAGACAATTTTTTCGAGAGTTTCCCTCAATTGCTTCAGGATTCCACCATCAGATCCTGGTTTCCTTACCATGGGACCACCCTTGGGATACTCCCTTTCCAACAAAAAAAGAATAATCAAAATCGGTTCATAAACGACGAAGTTATCCGCGGACATACATTAAAAAAATATATACGGTCGAATTGAGAAACCTCCTCCTTTTTTAAAGTCGATTGAAAACATAGAGTGATCCTATCTTGTCGTGTCTCAGCAATAATCGATTTTCCGGATGCACATGAAAAGTCCGCCTACAATGATTTGTATTCAGACTCTATTATTGTTGCGTTTTATTTTCATGTCTAGTAAGTACTTATTAGATTTATCGGCTAAAGTAAAAATTTTGAATTACGTACTTTACTAATGTTTTGTTATCATTTCGGAAATACGAAGTTTATAAAGAAAATAGGTACACTCAAGCGCACGTCAAGCTTGACACTGGACTTTGGACCGGACGGCATTGTATGGCGCGCAGTATAAATCAGAGCTCAGCTTAAACTGGTAGTGTGAGCTGCTCTTGACTGTACACTGTAAAGGAACTTTCATTACACCAGCAGTAATTGACAAAAACTGATTATCTATACTTATCTACATCGACACTAATATTATAAAAAGGAAAGATTTATATTTTTTACCGACTTCAAAATAGGAGGAGTTTCTATGTTCGTTTTTCATTATTATTTTTTATTTTATTTAATAGATCACCAATAAGTTACACACCAACTCTTAATTAAAATAGCACAAATTTATAAAAAAGGCTAAATGGTAACCCAATTATAAGTGACAACCGCATTCAAAAAAATTTAAGTAACATTATACCAAGAACATAGTACCTAATATTATACCTTAAATTAAAATAAAACAGTCACAGGGAAACAATTTGCAACATGAAAAGTTACATTTAAATTATACATATAAAACATAGTATTGAAAATTAAACATGGGTGAGCTACTTTAAACAATTTAGACCAAGGATTTGTTTTTTGATCGAAGCCTTAAAGGAATAGCTTTTATCTCCAAAAATATCACAGCTGGTAGAAATTGTATTATATTTCCTAACCATTCTTTGTAAAGGCGAGTGAAATCCAAGATTAGAACTAACCGACCTCAATGAAAAACTTTTAAATGTATGTTCACCGATTTCTCCGCCAATAATGGACTGATTTTCAAAAAAATTTTTTTGTTTGAAAGAGTCTACTCCAGTGGTGGTCCCATATAAATTTTATCGAAAATTATTCAGCGCTTTTAAAAAACTCAACAAAAACAAAAAATACTACAAACCAGAACATCATCTAAATAAATGAGTGACATTTTCTGAATGTCCTGTAAAATAAAGATTTTTATATTCTATTCTATTCTATTGTTATCTGCTAATAGGTATTGTAGTCAGAAAAAAATACTAGTTATCTACTTTGTTACGTTTTTAACATGGAAAATTATGTACTAATAAACTTAAAAACTACTGAACCGATTTCAAAAATTATTTCACCTTTAGGATGCTATTTTATCCCCGAGTAACATAGGCTACATAATTTCTCCAAATTCTCACGGGAACGAAGTCCCGAGCATAATGCTAGTTTTTAAATAAAGAGTTACGACATGGATGTGTCAAACCAACAAAATTCTATTCAAGATATGGTCTGATAACATCATCCAATGTCGCACTACACAACATGACGGCGAGGCAACATTTTCTTGAAGCTCTCAGTGTCGCGTCATTGTTTAATGTCGTTTAGTGTGGCCTAGTTCAGTTTAATATCCTACTCCTTCATGCAAGAAATACTGGACAAATTTTGGTGAAAAATTTCAGTAATACTTGATGAAAATGAGAAAGGTAGCTTTGCACCAAAACACACCCCCAGATAAAAATTATAATTCAGTAATGTCTGATAAACAGCTGATAAACATAATATAACTCTAAAATGAATAAAAAATGTGTCACCCTAAACATTAATCTTTACATCCTTACTAATATAATTATAAATGCGAAAGTAACTCGGTCTGTCTGTCTGTCCATCTGTCCGTCTTTCACGCCTAAACTACTGAACCGATTTTGATGAAATTTGGTACAGAGATAGATTAGAGCCTGGGAAAGGGCATAGGCTACATTTATCCCATAGTTGGGCGCGATATAACCTATAGTCCATAGTCCACGCGGGCGGAGCCGCGGGCGTAGAGCTAGTAGCTTATGACTTTTAAACGGCTGAACCAATTTTGATAAAATATAGCTAAACACCATCTCAATCATGTCGGTTTTCAAAATAAAAACTGCGTCACCATCAGTCCACTCGTTTAGGAGCTGCGATGCCTCAGAAACACACAGATACACACGTTAAACTTATAACACTCCTCCTTTTTGTATTGGGGGTTAAAAATAAAAATGCTTAAAAATTTTTGAAATGAACGAAAGTATTCTGTTTGAACCTGGGAATCAACTCTGTAAGTTTCGGCCGATATTTCGGAGCGTCGGACGTCATTACATCTTTCCCTAGCGCTATACAGATGACAGTGACAGATAGTGTCAAAAACCAGACATAGTAAATTACAGAGTAGATGCCCTCGAGGCTTAAATCAACCTGACGGTGTTTACTTAAAATTGATAAATAGAAGTAAAAGAAGATCAGAAGACCTGTTGTTCATAAAAGCAGATGTTTGTTCTTGGGTCTGGTGTTTGTGTAAGACTGTTAGTCGTTATATGTGTCCCAAGGGATACATGATAGAAGAAACCTTAGTTTGGGGGATTATTGGGTGTATAGTAAAAAACTATTGAAAAACACTTGAATCCGTAGAAAACACTAAATCTACACGCACTGAGTTCTACCAAATTTTTATAACTGCGCAATTCAATTTCTTCAAAGTAATTGTGATATATATATAAACACAACATTATCCTGTAGTTCCTAAAAATAATTTTCAGTTACGGCGATCCTTTTTTATATTTTGCAATCCTGAAAAATTGCCTAAACTTCTATTCGCGTTGATTATGACATAATATAAATTTGAAAAAGAAAACTTTTTTATGAATTTATTTAGGCACGATTTTAAGACATTTGCTAAATTTTGTTAATGAAACTCAATTCAGAACTCTGCGAGTATTTTGAATATTATGAGATAATTTTGTTGCAGGCCTTATAAAACATGGTCCGAAAAAATTGAAATAACAAAATCTTGATAAAGTTTCCGGCAAGACAATTGTAAAAGTGTCGTGTTTTGTAAGGAAAGGGGCGAGGCAGAGACGTAAGCTCCTCCCTTTGACATTCAACTTCTTAAGGTGCGCGGAAAAAGTTCCCCTAATGTTCGGACTTTGCCCGATTTTCAAACTTTCCTCACAACTTTTCAATGTTAAGCTTTGACAAAGTTTTGTGATGGTTTTTTAATGTTTTGGCGTGACCTTGCGGATTACCGTAATTGGTTTTGAGTTTGGATAAATGGTGTTCGTTTTAAATATTATTTTTGTTATTTTTAACGTTGGTTGTTTAATTTCAGAGGAACATTTGACATTACGATTGTTTAAAATGTTGTTTGTTACAAATAGGTACTCAACCCAAATTTCGAGTTTCTTTCTTTTCCGCAGTGTATCCGTAATGTCTGTTATAGTTCTTAAGTTTGCTGTTCAAATTATTAATTTAAGGATCAAATTAATATTTTTTAGTGAAAAAATATATTTATTTGATTGTTATTTTTTGTGTTTTTTTGTAAATTCACTTCTCGTTTTAGGAAATTGATATTTGTAGACGTGGTCACCGAAATACGATGTAAACGCATCGCGTTGTTTAAGCAGAAAGTTTTTGTCTCCAAACTATACAAGCTTTTAAAATTTGAGAGTTAAATTAGAGTAAAAATTTTAAGTAACAGCGTAACTTTTGCTATCAATTTGTGGTGAAGAAGAATAAATATAAGTTTTGTGTTTTCTGAAGCGGTATGTGAAAGTATGCTAGTATGCTCCCCAAATATAATAAAATAAAATAAATAAAATAAAATGTTGTTATCACATCAACTGCACCTTCCGCACTCACCGCGACCACTGCGTCCCACAAACCGCAGGTCGTTGAACTTTGCCACCTGGTTCTTCATCACTGCCGAGCTATTCCGCAGCTCCGCGCAGCAGTTCTCATCGTTACCAGCTCGTACGGTCACCAGGGTACCGTCGCCGACATCCCCTAGTGCCACCACTTTGAAGGCCACTGGTAACGTCTTATTTGACCGCCAATGTGGAGGCAGGACGGTGCACACGAAATGCGGGCTGCCGGTGCGAACCAGCTCGCCCGGGTGCTCGGATAAGAAGTCCCCCAGCGTGCGTTCGGCGAGGATGTCTGACGTCATCTTGGTGTAGGTCTCGTGGAGCAGCGTGGAGCTGGTGTCCGGCGACACGGCCGCGCCTGGCAGGTGCATCCTCGCCACCCGCGCGCGCTGCGTGCAAGACATCAAGTCCACTCTCTGCACCGCTACATCTCACTCTCCGCCACACGACCCTACAGCACCCACTCTAACACCAGTACATCATCACTCCCTAATCCCATACTGCACTCGGTTCGCACTTGTTTCTCTGACGAGATGTCACGTTGCTAGGAAACGCGCGCGTGGCCACTTGACGCGGTGACGTCACGGCGGCCTTGCCACACTTTTTTCCCCGGTGAATGAAAAGTTCGGCGCGGGACGCGGGGCGAGGGGTGATTTTTTGCAGCGCTGAGGGGTGGCGCCCCCGCGCGCGGCGAAAAAACTTTTCACTAGTTTCACTGACGGCACTTTTTGCGCTATGTATTTACGCGATCGCCGCTCGCACGTCGCTTTCACTTTCGTAGGTTTTTTATTTTTTCGTTTTCGGTTTCGCCGTTCGACCTCGGTCGAGAGTTTGTAGTGTGTAATGCGTGCGTTAGTTGTGGCGGCCGTGGGTCGACTCGCGTGCGCTGCGGTGTCCGCGATGGCTATTAATACGCGGTGTACGCGCGCCCGTCGACTTCGGTCAAAGTTTCGGCGAGTCTGTGCTGAGCGGTGGCGGCGAGCGAGAGGCGGCGACGGCGCGGCGCGCGGGCGGCGGAGCGCACTTTGCGGTCGGGGTGGGTTGGGTTTAAAGCCGCCGAAGGATAAAACATACAAATAAACACGTGTTCGCGCCGGCGCGAGCGAGACAGAGCACGCGACGCCGGCAGGCGCGCGGCATTTACCAGCCCGCCGCCAGCGCCGCCGCCGGCGACGACCCGTTGACTCCACACACTAATACCATCGCTATTTGCATTTGTGACAATTTAATTTACTACCAAGTACCTACTCTAGGTACCAGATATAAGCTCTGACTGAGATTTCTGTGTGATGTGTTTTAAAGTGGAATAGCATTTAATTATTTTTTTATTCTCATTTATAAATAAGAGTAAAGTAATTAAGTATTAGAAACAATCTGAAATGGAATTAATTTCTTTTCTTTTTTTAATTAAACTAAAATATCGTTTTATCAAAATCATCCCTTTAAAAGTCAACAATTCAAGTACCTAAATAAAACTAAAAGCATTGTAAGAGGAAACTGATGTATGGAGCTAACGAAGCTAGTTAAGTGTGGGGCGCCCTCAAAATCTGCTTACCGTCAGTCTCTGGCTTAGCCTTTTAGGGGATCACAATTTAGTATCAAATCAGCTTTGACGCGTAGCAGAAAGTTACGCTTCAAGCTATCGTAGCATAATGCTACGGATTGTAGCCCGTAGTACAAAAAAATTGAGACCTCGTTTTTTTCTATTTAACTATTAGTTTTCTGACATTAGATTTTCATTTTAGGTTGGGGTAGGTACATTAAACAATACTATATCAACTGATATCGGTGTTTCTGTATAATGGGTACTTACAATTTAAAACAGTGAAAGTTATAAGCAAGGTTTTTTTTAATACCACTCCTTACTAAACTTTTTTTACTCCCTGTAGGCCCCTTAAGTTTTAAACTTCAAGAATTTGATTAAAAGAGTAATAGAAAAAAAAATTAACCTTCAAATAAAATAGAACTAATATTATTGTATGTACCTAACTACCTCAGTCTTTCTGTGAAGAGTCTTTAAAATATAAAAAAATAAAACAAATAGCTCATAACATTGCACACACACATGAAAATCAACGTACTCGTACGTATTTTAATTTATCCGAATCCTGCTCAATAATGAATAGACAGTAGCACTTGTACTCCCCTACCACCAAAATCTGGACACTGGCTTCCAATATGTGACTCTATTGCTAGGCAAATAGGGTTAAAATTCGTTTGTAGTTCGGAGAGTCCCCGACGCAGTGGTCCCATTAGTTTTACAGCTGACATTTCACAAGCGGACTCATATTAACTTCGAATATCGATTACTATCATTCGTACTCTTAAATGCAGTGCTATAGAAATACTGATTACATGAAAGTATTTGAAAGTTATTATAATTATTACACTGAGATATAAAAAATATTAACAAATTATGAATGTTTTGAGCCTTTGAGGTCAAACCGCATTATATCATACCACGCTAACATAATAATCGCTACACACTCAAAAGCCCACACTTAGTTTTTGCTTTGTGTCATGGGTCCCTTGGAGCATACACAAAGACAGACACGAACATCCATGACCCGAGACTAAACATCTGCTTTTTTACACAATTATGAACCCAAGACCCATCGATCAAGAGGTACAAACACTCGACCACACTGTCTATTTTGTCGCAAACATAATGTGAAAATTTTTTTTAGGTACCCAAATGAAGCCTACATCATTTTCATGAATTCCCACGGGAATCAAGTCCTGGGCGGAAAGCTAGTCTTAAATAAATAAAAATATACAAATTAAACCTCTCCTAAGCGCCACTACTCTAAATCACGCAACACTGCGTCTACTAATTTTATTAGGCGGATATTATTATTATTCTACCCCAGATGATACCATTAATTGGCATTTTTCAAAGCTTAATACTTAAGGGTAGCATACAATCGAATAATATAGCCGGAGAGAAAGTAGAGACGCTTACTAAAAAGCGAAAACTCCAGAAACTTCTACAATTACCTAGCCAATCCTCTTAATGAATTCAAACACACAACCAACGCAAGCAAGGCCGGCCTCAAAGCCGATCACAATAAAGCTATGCAGAGGCCACGCAAATATTGACAGAGGAGCCCTTACAACACAAAATCAAACCTTTTATTTAACTCCAAGGGTGGAGGGGAGAAGGGGGTCAGTAACCTCCCTGACCAACGGATAAGCAGGCGATTAGGAAATTATATTATGCTTTGTGCACATCGCTCGCATTCTTCATGGACGGCGTGAGTACAGAACCCTTTCGGGCAACTGTTTAGGGATCCTTTCGGATGTTTTATGACGTAGTTATAGACGGTTTATATTTCAGGGTGCTGTGATTGTTTTCACCGAGTTTTGAAAAGGAAAGGTATGAATTTAATTGCTCGCATATCTTGCAATATAGTTACAATATCAAAAATATTTATTTAGTTTCCAGTATTTTCTTCAAATAGGGGAATAAAAGAAATTACATAGATATAAATCAGAAACCTATTAAAATAATTATTGAATATAACTTTTTCTTAGCATCACACATAGCATGTATACATATACAATATCGTAGTCAGGTCAATGGTCAACTTCACTGGCAGAATTCTCGAACCACAAAATGACTTGTTAATCATTCGTTACCAAAAAAAATTATTTATGCGTAAATAATAATTTTACGCAATGAATACTGTAAGTTGACCCAAAACCTTAGCTTTAACAAAAACTTAGTTTTTATGGTTAATGTTAATTGATAAATAACACTGAAATAAAAATAAAATATCACCTCCGATATTCATCGCTTACAATTTCTGAAAACCAAAACAGCTTAAAACCAATTTTGATCAAATATAGCTAAAAACCAACTTTTACAGAAAAAAAAGCGCATCGAAAAGGAGCTACGATGCCACAGAGAGACACACAGATAGACAGATAGATACACATGTCAAACTTACAACACCCCTCTTTTTTTGTCGGGGGTTAAAAAAATAATGTTTTTGTCAAATATGAACACGTTGGGCGTGAAAATGGCAGTAAAGACGGTCATATCCAAAGATTACAGGGAATGTAACGATGGAATTCTGGACACAGCTTTAGTGTTCAGAACTAGAATTATGATAAGAGATGCTTCACTGTTATATATTTTTATTATGGTAAATCCTGAATTGCACTCGAGGCAGCTTATAGCCACCGGATTGCAGGGAACATAGCGAGTGGATTCTGGACACAGCTTGACTGTGCAGAACTAGGATTACAGGGAGTAGCCTTACAACTATGTAAATATACATTTTTATAATTTTGATTTATTTATTTAACTTGGTTATACCTATCCAGAGTTACGTAAAGATGAATAAATAAAAGTTTATTTAGGAGACACAGTAATATTTTATTATCATAAATCTAAAATTGCTGTGGAAGAAGATAGCTTGGCCATAAGATACAGTAGTATAATTTAAGTTCATGAACAATATTTATAACACACCAGTCACATTTTTAGGGTTCCGTACCCAAAGGTAAAAAATGGGACCCTATTACTAAGGCTCCGCTGTCCGTCCGTCCGTCTGTCACCAGGCTGTATCTCATGAACCGTGATAGTTAGACAGTTGAAATTTTCGCAGATGATGTTTTTCTATTGGCTCTATAACAAAAAATACCAAAAACTAGAATAAAATAAATATGTAAGGGGGCTCCCTTACAAAAAACGTGATTTTTTTTGCTCGTTTTTATAGAAAGTCTGTCTGAGGCTGTATCTCGTGAACCGTGATATTTAAACAGTTGAAATTTTCACAGATGATGTATTTTGGTTGCTGCTATAACAAAAATACCTAAAAGTAGAATAAATTATATATTTACGGGGGCTCCAATACAACAAACGTGATTTTTTTGCCGTTTTTATAGAGATAATGGTTTTATAGAGTCCGACTCGCACTTGGCCGTTTTATTAGGTTCAAGACCTCCGAATAGGGTTCCCAATCATACTGTTAAAAACAGTATTATAATGTTTTGGATTACATTATACTTTTTACTGTTGAACAAATAAAGTTTACAAAAATACTTTTTTCAGAATCACTGGTATCCATATAAAAGAATCCATAGAATCGTGGCTAATAGCTTTATTAGACGTAGTTGTAAAATTTATAATGACAAGTTTTTGGATGTTGACATTTTTAGCAATTCTCTTAAATCTTTTAAAAAACATTTATTAGAATAAAATAAATCACTTTCATATTTTGTTATTTTTTGTAAGTTCGTTTTTCAAGTGTGAAATATAAATAATTTAGGAAACTGTAAGTTTATATAAGTTTCATATTTGTTTCTTTTTTAAGTTATATAAAAAACTGTTTGTTTCTTAGTAAATAAATAATAATAATAAAAGAAAGTATAAACGTAAATGATGTGCTGTCGTGTGGTGGTTGCACAGCCACAAAAAAATGTGCATTATAAAACGTTCCAAAATAAAATACTGTTCATTTTTGACCAATACTGTTTGTTTTAACTTTTCTCACCTTAGTATACTTTATCTATTGTAATAACAATTAACAACCCTGCCTCTGAATGACAAACCGCGTGACTGTCTGTTACACCTGATTTGCCCCGAACCAACTGAACCCTTATGAATAAATGTGACCTAAACAGGACCGTGTTACGTTACTAAAGGGAATTTTGACTATGGGAAAAAGATGCTATCAAAATGCTTTATTTTCATAGAACATACAAATTGTTTCTTGAAAACGTCATAAAAATACATTAGCAAAATCAATATAAATAATTGAGCAAAATAGTGAATTACATTAATTTCTACCATGTCCCTCTGTCAGTGGTCATTTTGACTTATATGTCTATCTGTTTTACTTTATGTTTTACTTTATACATTCATCTTTCCTTCAGTCTATTTATTTATGACCAGCTTCCCGCGCGGGACTTCGTTCCCGTGGGAATTCGGGAAAATCATGTACCCTATGTCCACCCCGGCTAATGTAGGATTCTAATGGTGAAAAAATTTTTCAAATCGGTCCAGTAGCTTCTAAGCCTATTCGATGCAAACAAACAAACAAACAAACAAACAATCAAATCTTTCCTCTTTATAATATGTATATAAAACAAGTGACTTTTTACTTGTTCCAACAGATATGACGTAGAATGAATTTATTTTATCAAAATCTTTCATAGAACACTTTTAATTCAATATATATAGCGGAACTAATCAAAAAGAAATGTGTTTTATTAAACACAACAAGCGAGTTCTATCAAAAAACAACAATACAAAGTGTTAACAACTATTTTCTTAGGTCTTCCCCTCCCTATTATATCTCTTTTCAAACCACATTACAAAATGTAGAAAAAATATATAAGAACGTCTCCATAACAGTCTATGTTCCAAGGTCCAGCCGGTAGGTCCGTCGCCCTCGTTAGAACAGCTCAAATTAATGCGGGCCATTCTCCGCCGCCACCCAGTTGTTCTTAAATCTAATTACCATGCGCCCATGTCCGCTGCCGTCCCCGCCCCCGCCCCCGCCTCAGCGCCCGCGCTCGCCTCCGCCTGTGCCCAATTAATCGAGCCACGCAAGTCCTAGCAGCCCTCCTATAAATCTAGCTTCAAGTTTTAAGATAAATTGGCGTTTGGATTTAAATGCCTCGTGTTTGTTTTCTGATGTATGTATGTTTTGGGCGATGAGACTGTGTTCGTGAAACTGTTTTTTCTATTTGCGTGAAATATATTTTTTTTATGGTAGTTTTACTTTTAATCGTGCTACTTTTAATAGTTTAATTTACTTTTAATTTAATGGATGTGCTGTCAGTTACAGGTGATAATTTTTAAAACTATAGATTTAGCTTCCAACTCAGAGTAAAAAAATTACCCTCAAATCTGTGCAAAAAATCTTACCTTTTTGCACAGATTTTAGTATCTTCATAAAATATTATACATATGTAACTAATATGCCCTTTGAAACCGTAGTCCCAATTATTTATAATATTTTTTTTTGTTTTGCAATCAAGGCATTCACTGGGGTTACAGAGATAAAGCGAAACAATTCTCCGTTTGAAAGTCCGCGAACTTTTCAAACTTCCGCACACATGATGGACCACACTGAATTCTATCCTAGGAAGGTGACGAACGTTTTTAATATTTTTGTTCCTGTTACCTTTCATTTCATTACAAACGATTGACCCGGATTTTCTCTTGTTTCAACAAATTTATTACCAATAAAAGACAGTTTACACTAGTTCCACTTATTTATGAAATATTGTTATGCGACCGGTTTCGATTACATCATCGTTAGGCGTATCTTAATTTAAACTCAAAGTTTTAAAGTTTAAACTTTTAAACACATAGAATAAACTTCAACCAATTTACACAAAACACTGAGCAAATTATGCACATAGGCCTTCCTTTTGAATCACTTTGTTTTTTGGTTATATTAAATCGTATAAAAGTCTTCGTAGTTTCTTGCGTTCAGACAGAGAGACACGGCTTTAGAAATATTGGTTTTTGTAGAGGCTAAAGCAAAATAAGGCGCAAAAATACGGTAAATTGGTCTTGAATATGTTTAGTCACTTACATTAATTCAGTAAATATAAGAAAGTTTTAAAGTTTAGCTCAAATAATCTCATGGTTTAATATAAAATAAATAATTTATCCAGTGACTTCTTTACCAGCCCATATACGTCCCCACCGATGAGCACGGGCCTCCCTTCGAAACTCTAAGGGGATTTAGGGGATTAAGTGGTGGACTATATCACGTTGGCCCAATGCGGGTTGGTGGACATCCAGTGACTAAAAATCTTCAAATCCGAACTTTTTGTTCCGTTTTCGGTCTGTTTTGACAACAACGTTACCTTGTCTCCAGCAGTACCTCTAACCTTCATACTCTGAGGTACTAAAACACAAGTTGGCCGCGAGTTTAGAATGCTGACGAAAAAAGAAACTTTAATTTGTAACATTTTAAAACAAAAGTCGGGGGGGGGGAGATAATGGCGAGAGCATGTTCCTTTTCAGTTCGTTTTGTTTGTTTTTGATGTGGGTAGGTGTATGTAGGCTTTATGTATAAGGCTATATATGGAGTGACTCGAATTCGTTAGCGAAAATGAAGGATGTTAAACAGGCCACAAAACTGAACAACTTTCCCCAAGGAAGTCAAAATGTGAAAAAAAAATCCCCTCTCGTGATATTTGTCCTTGTAAGAGAATTCAAAGTTTGTTTTTGAGAATTTCATATAAGTAGGTTCTTTGGGGGAAGTTGTTCAATTTCAATGAGAAAATCACTTCTTAAAGTTTCGTTAGCTAGTTTGAAGTCAACCCCATATACCTTCCCAATCCGTCTGTCGAACACCTTCCATTTTCCATAGAAACATGTGTCTAGAAATCTGTTTTTCCGACTCTGCCTATCTATCTTACCTTTATTGGTCAAGTATTTTTCGAGATTTTTGGTTTAATCAATGAGATATAGAAGTATAATTAGTATATTATACTTATTATTATATTTTATTAGTATATTCAAACACAATGTTAGCTATAGATGTAGTAAACTTAACTATAGATGTAAGTACATAAATAAAGGTGTTCTTACAAGAGAATGCGTGCTGAGTTCAAGGGTGTGGGCAGAGGAATGTAGGTGCAGACAAAAAGTGCCGGCGGGTTCAAACGAAGGGTCAGCCCTCGCGACCCGCTCGTTAACGACCTCGTCGCTTCTCAAACTGTGCGGTAATTAGCTGGACATCATCTTGTTTTTATGACACTGGACAGCTAGCTTCCTTTTCTTTTATCGTCGCCTTTTTTTAAATCCTACTTCTCACATATAATTACATAAACGTGTAATTTTATGTGAATGGATACTTTATTACTCTTTCACGTAAAAACTACTGAATGAAAATTGGTCAGAAATATAGCTGAGAGATTAAACTACCACATAGGCTCCCTACATAATTTACTCAAATTCTCTCCGGTAATAAAGTCTCTCGGGTCAAAAGCATGTATAAAATAAAAAAGAAATCGTTTTAGTAAAATAACATCCTGCGTCAGCCAAATATCGTTGCAGTTATTCTTTAACACTAAGAACAATACTATGGTTCATCGTACATCAACGTACTTCCGGGACCTATAATAGAGAGAAAACAGTGACAGTGACAGGAATTGACAAACAAAGATCATATGTCGGTCGAAAACTAACAGAATAAACGCCTTGATATCTTTTTCTGGGGTCATTTGTTTTTGTGTTTGGCCCTTTATATAATTCGAACGGCACGGCACGGCATGACAGAATTTGTACTACCATTGCCTTCTATGTTCCCAGCTTCTAGTATCAGTAGTTCATAAGAGGCAATGGTAATACAATTTTGCCGTGCCGTTTTCGTATTATAAAAAGGCCCTTTGTGTATGTTAAAATTGATCCAAAATTCTATGGTAACTGTAGAATAGATGTTTGAGTGTCTGGTGTTATTCAAAAGTTTGACAAACGACATAATTTCCATTCTGTAGGCCTCCGTATCTACATAAACACATATCTCGGCTGGTTAATGAAAATGAGCCCTTTCTTCCTCTGGTCAGCTCTCCCCTGGCCCATACCTCACAGACTAGTCAATATAGACTAGCTAATTGCTGTTTAGCAATAAGGCCGCCTTTTGTAAATTTTTCCGTGTTTTTACGTTTTTGTGATGTCCTGTTTTTTGTGCAATAGAGTATATACAAGGTGTTTCAAAAAAACCCAAAAAAAAGAAATTCCAAAATTTAATTTTAAAAGTGAAATAGTCGCAACTCTAGTAATCAGTTGCACGGTTTGACATCTTTCAAAATTTGTAATAGAGCTGCGCAATAAGCTAAATTTTAGTCAATTTTGAATTATGTTTTTTTTGTTTTTTTTGAAACACCTTGTATAATATAGACTTACATAGTTCATATTATGCATTTTTTGTATGTTGTTCAAAAAATTGATTTAAAATTGTTTTCTTAGAAAATATTTGTTATATGTCGTGATTATCACTTCTTTATTTCCACACTAACTGCGTTAAATCCTGCGTGAACGTTGTAATTGCTCTGCCAACACTATTACGGAAATTGGGCACGAGTTGATAACGTCACAAACTCAAAGGCTTTCACTGAGATTCCCAACACATCGCTCTAATAACTAATGGATCGATTTGGCAGGTCAAGTTTATACATTTTTACAACTAAATATACCTGTTGCCAAACTAAATGAAAATTTCTAGAACCAACTGTGGCCGTGATAAAATGTCAAAGTGACTATTCAAAGAACATATTGTATTTTCTAACTTTATCTTATTTTTTTATTTTATCGCGAAAGTACAGTTATTATGCTTGCAGTGTAACATAACTTCACCACCTTTCTTTCGCCAAATATCAATCAGGTTCAACTGTCCACGTAATGTGATCTGGCCTCCGTGAATGGAAATCGCACTTGCAATTTATGTGAAAGGGTTGCGCTGCCCTAGCTTTGTGTTTACTCGTTCTACAGCCGCTAATTTCGAATGTCCAGGTGCTGGTAAGGATTCCTTCTTTGTGCTTTCTAATTTTATTGTTTTTGTCTCTCATGGAGTGCATTCATTGTCTAAAGAGTTTTTTTAGACCAGTTGCACTTAATTAAACAAAAACTACATGATATGACCTTCCACGCTGGACTGGGAGTGAAAGAAAAACTTAGAATTTACCAGCTGCCTACTCCTCCCAGGCATACTGTGAAAATCAGTAAGTGGGACGTGAGGGTCTTGCTGTATTTTATGGACGAAAGGCTGACCACCTGTCACCATTACACAATATGTTACATCTAATAACCCTCACCATTTGTGTCAAACCTGGCATTAAGTGGTTTCCTAAAACCACTGATGCTCTGCCTACATACGTATGTATGTATGTATGTACATAATATGAAAATAAATACATACTAGAAAAAATATAGTTACGAGAGATATGTACACACATATATAAATAATTTCTTATGAAAAATCATAAATAATTACAATCGATTGAAGAATTTTCAATTCTGTAATAATTTCTCATTGCTCTAATAATTCTATACATAATTGTCTTTAATATAGAAAAATGCAGGGTTCTAACTCGCTCACTGATTCATCAACACCCAGCTCAAACTTAAAAAGCTTTGGCACAAGGTTTTTTTTAAAACGTAGGGAAGGTATAAGGTAGTTTCATAAAAACTCTAGTTTTTATAATAGGTCTTTACCTATGAAATTGCCGTTTTTCATACAATATTTTTGGAAAACTGAATTTTCCATACTGACGTTTTTGGATTTTTGTCGGGATTGCGAAATCCAAATTTAGCAAGATTTTGTGGGAAGGTTTGGACAACATTAAGTTAATTTTCATCATACTTAGTTTATTGAAAGTTGTAACTGTAACAACGGTACAGCAATAAAAATGGAATAAATAAGCAATGGAACGGGCGACGGATGAAACGAGCTATATTTGAGCTTCTTTTTCAGCAAATAAATCTTAAGTAAATATGTATTAATTTGACATAATATCTCCGTTATATGGTCAAGGTTTTAAATAAAAAAACTATGTTAGTAATAGCTGTTCAATCAAATAAATTATGAATAAAATAAAGCTTGAGAAAAAATCGGCAATTTCATAGGTAAAGACCTATTATAATACTAAAAACGAGACTCAACGTGTAAAACATAAAAAAACAACACAAGAGCTAAAATTTGTAACGTTTAAACTTACCTAACGAAACATTCTAAAGTCTCTATTGGAAACTAATTAGACAGCTTTCTGAATAATTACGAATTCCAATAAGAAGTTGTCTGGTAGAGAATTCTCTGAGGTCCGCCAATTATTGTATCGGAGGTCGGTGGCCCGTACCACCCTTTGATTTCAACTTCAGTTGCTTTGTAAAAGGCATTTCATAGTTAAAACGTTAATTTTGTAATGAATACAATGATTTAGGCAGAGGGTGTAAGAGTCATATATGTATTGATGTGACTTTGACTTTATGTGGTTTTACTTAATGAGACTTCATATCTTATTGTGTCTTTAAGATTATGATGACTTTTAATTAGCAAGTGAAACAAAAGACTAAACAATTTTCCCCAAGAAACCCAAATAATGTTGTGTTTAGTTTGAACTAATTTGTGTATTTTGAAGGGTTAACTTTGTATTAATAAATTTTACATTGATAAAATCCCCATAAAAATGTTTTTTACTTTTGATACTAGGTTTTTTTTAAGCTATTGCATAGATTTTATCGCGGGCCTTGAGCGCGGGGACCGAACCCAGAAATTCCGTAATGAAAAAACCTAACACCCCCCACCACGACGTCTGGTCTCTTGCATCGTCTAACATCGTTTCAGTTCGGCAGTCTTCGACACGGTGTTTGTGTGCGTGTAACAATAATAATAATATAATAATAATAATAACGAGCTGAATGGGAAGTGACGTCCCTTGGGTCCCATACCCCCGAGAGTCGGTCAGGCCTCTCTCTCCGCTTGCCTTTATTGGCCGGTTGGAGTGGACCCCAGGAGGGGCCGCAGGACTCTCGCCTCTGGCTTGCCTTCACTGGCCGGCCAGAGTGGGGTGTCAGAGCTATATGCTCGCAGGGTGGAAGTGAAAGATGCATAAGTCGCGAGTTGGTGAGGTGAGCTGGTCGGCCACCGAGCAGAAAGCGGTGCACACCTCTCGACACCCTGAGCCTCTCACGCGATGTTGCTCCCTTGTCGCACTGTGCGTGCGGCCTTTTTTGGGGGCCCATCTTTAGCGAGTTGCCGAGTCACCACCTGCCCATTTGGTCGTGTTTTTCAACATTGATAGGGCAGGTGCCATAGTCCTACCCATAGTCCAGTTACCCAGTCCACTAGCCTCTCAACCCAATAGCCCAGTTTCCTTACTTTCCATTCCTTTCAATAGTTCTGCACTAACCGGGAGTTGTCTTTGGGTGCATTTCTATAGTGCATACAGAGATAACTGCCGGTAGGTGTCACATTACTAAATTAAATTGTCTAACGGGCCTCTACGTGTTGGCTTCGGCCCCACGCACGCCTTCCAAAGGTCCGGGACGTAATTGCCCGTGATTCAAGGATCTAGACAATAATAATAATAATAATAATAATGCGTTATACCAAAAACTTTACAGACTAGTCTTGACACGCTCAGTATACACACATCCACACTTAATCTCATGCAAAAGGCAGTTATATTGAACACCTGTAGGATTGTACGAAAGTTCTTGTCTCTATAAAATAGTACTTGGCTTTGGCCCGTACCATAAATTACCTCTTCGGAGAGATATTGTCAAAAACCAGAAATAATAATAATAATATAATATAATATAATAATAATATTAATAAAATGAAGTTGCTCCGATCCGGACGAAAACCGGTATCTGGGGGGTTTGGGGGTCGATGATTCCGAATATCGGGTCACTTTTTCGATTCCACCATTTTCCAAGATGGCCGCCATACAAGGAGTGGTGAGGCGAGGCCGCAGGCCGAGCCGAACCACGACACCACGCTGCGAGGCGAGGCCGTAGGCCGAGGCGAGCTGCGTAAAAAGCGAGGCCGAAGGCCGAGCTCCGCGTAGGGCGTAGCCCGGAGCGTCCCCCCCCCCAAATCCAAGATGGCCGCCATACAAGTTTAGATTCTAAAGGTGAGGCGAGGCCGAAGGCCGAGTCGAGCCGCGTATAGGGCGAGGCCGAAGGCCGAGCTCCGCGTCGGGCGAAGCCCGAAGCGTCACCAAGCATATTACCCGCCGACCGCCATCGGGAATCGTGACGCGAAGGGCAAAGCCCGGAGCGTCTCGATTCCCCCCACCAAAAATCCAAGATGGCGGATATGAAATTTTCGGGCATACCGATATGGGTGTCGTTTAATAGGTTTTCGGGGGTTCTGATTCCGAAAATGACATCCATTTTGAAATCCAAGATGGCGGACATGTATTTTTTGTAAAAAAACCGTCATGGGTGTCGTTTAATAGGTTTTCGGGGGTGCTGATTGAGAAAATAACATCCATTTTAAAATCCAAGATGGCGGCCGTAAAAAACAAAAAAAAATGGTAAACTTTTTTGAAATTTTTACACAGCATTTTGTATCAACTTATGCAATTATAATTAAAAGTAGAGGGATACTTTTAATTATAATTGCATAAGTTGATACAAAATGCTATGCAATAGCTTTACCGCGGCAGTCCCCGAGTGCCACACGTCTATTTTTTTTTTTTAACATTTTGACCTATATAGTGACATAGGATTCCACACGATAGAAGCTGTTAGCGAAAAGCTATTTTTAAATTACGTTTATGCTAAAAAAAAGGTGATATAAGTATTACAGAAATATGTTTCTCTGATTTGTAGTTTTATAATCTATGAAAAATAATTTAATGTTTTGGTTTGGTTCGAAAGAGATGTTATACTATAGTAAAAATATTTTATTTAATGACGCAAATTATAATTAAAATAGATCTCTGCCCGCCTTCTGCTCCCGCCCGCCTACACTCGCCCGCCCAGAAGACGGAACAGACCTCTTTTTGATGTAAAACCACTTCCTATACTGGAGAAGTAATGTAGTGTATGTTCACACCTTAGGTATCTTAATACCGATTGAAATATTTGTATATAATTCTCAATATAATGTAGAAATTCACTTAGTGTAAAAAATACTTTGCTAAGAATTCTTGCAATAACTTTTTATATTAGCATCCGATCATCTTGTTATAGAGAACCAAAAGATGCCCAGAACTTCTCTCCGAAGGGAATTTTGTAAAACTCTTCCCTATTTTAAATGCGTAGTTTAATTTTACAGATCTATCTACACAAATAAAATTATAGTCTTCGTAGTTTAATTTTACAGATCTATCTTGATACAAATAAAAATTATAGTTTTCGTTTGCTTAGCAACTACTTTTCTTCCTCTCCTTCTGTTTTTTATCTCTCTGTAAATTTGGTTAAAATGATTCAGTTACCTCTTCCTTATCTTATTTTATTGGAAACACATTTGCATGCTAGATGCTAGTAAAATATAAGATAGGTATCAATCGTATATGTATGCTATTCATCCATCTGTAATTACCATACTTACTGCAAATAAAGATTACTTTACTTTAATTATATTTTACGATTTATGTAAAATAATGTGTAATTGAATATACATTATATAGTATGTACGTGCACTTTCTCTTTGAAAGTCGGATAGTGTGTATTCATGTAACCACACTTTACATCTCGTCGGATTTCGTCAGTGTGTTTACTGCCTTACTCGAGTTTATTGATACAGAGGCCGAAATTTCAATGATACGTCAGTGCTTACGAATTTTGTGGATTTTTCCAAGGACTATTCCTTGCTTAATTTATTTTTCTAGAGAACTGACTATTGATCTAGTAGTTGATCTAATGAAGTCAGTTTAAACCGACATTTACGAAAGTTGTTTTAATATGTTGAATAGGTTAAATGTATTTGTTTTTAAAAGGCCTAAGAAACAATTTACTAGACAGATTCAATTGAGCAACCATTACAATTACTTATTTCAATTAAATCTAATCTGCATTTCTTACTTATTCAACTTTGAACTTTACATAGATGCCAATTGAGACGAGTTTGGAGTGAACGAGGCAGATGCTTATGAAAATAGTTGTATCTGTTAAGTTTGAGAATTTGCATAAGACGCTGTCAGTTTCTCGAAGGGTTAAGATCTCAGGGGCTTTCCGTGATCCAGGGGCTTATCCTGATAATTATTTCAATTGTTTGCGCTGTCGACGGTGCATTTAGATGGCGTATTATAGTTTGTAGAGAGTGTTGTCTTCATTAAGGGCCTTTCGCCAGTGATCCATGATAGGGCTTCTCAAACTTTCAAACTCTCGTAGATCAGCATTTCGTTTATTTATAGCTACTTATTCTTAGGGTTTTCTAATTAAATGTAAGTTGTCTAACTTTTATGACTAATAAAATGAAGAAATAAATATATCTACTATATAAAAATAAGTCGGGTTTTCCTTCCTGACGCTATAACTCCAGAACGCACGAACCGATTTCCACGGTTTTGCATTCGTTGGAAAGGTCTCGGGCTCCGTGAGGTTTATAGGATACTTTTTATTTTTAAAAAAATTAGGACGCGGGCGGAGCCGCGGGCGGAAAGCTAGTTACTAATTAAAAGTTAATATAAAAAAAGATTTAGAAAAGAGATAAAGGTTTTCAATCTTTTACCCACAATTCAGCAAAAGCCTCGACTCTACCTGGAAAAAACCTAAGTTCTTGTGTAAGGCTGAAACATTTCTTCTACTCCATTCTTGTCTTATCTAGCGTAGAAAAATTTAAATTTATTATACAAGATTTTTTTAATAGCTATGTGAAAAGGTTTTAGTACATCTATATCATTTTATCAAATTAAGAGAATAACACAAAATTTTGAAAAGGCACTCGTTTTTTACGGCACACATTTTTTTTTTAAACGCTACACACTCAAAGGCCCACAGTAAGGTTTTCCCTTGTGTCGTGGGTCCCTTGGAACACACATAAAGACAAACACAAACACCCATGACCCGAGAACAAACATCTGCTTTTTACACAAAGGTTTGCCCCGACTGGGGATCGAACCCAGGACCGCCGATCAAGAGGCAGCGTCGCTACCACTCGACCAAACCGGCCGTCAAAATATGAGTTAAGATAATATAGAACTTACCTCCATTTTGAGAACCAATGACACAAGCACGGGCAGTCAGAGTAATTCTTCCCCCAATTGAGATGGATCTCTCGAGGCGAGTTCCCGGTGATTTATTTATGATTTTGCGCCGATATCCATTCTTTACAGCGCTATATTTATATTCGATGAGCCTATTTGATCGTCTCACCTCACGTGATAGATTGACGAGTTTTTATTAATATTGTGACCTATAAAACATCTTCAATCATCTAACCATGTTTAGATATTTCTAATATGCAAAGTTAATAATGTTTGTATAAAAATAATAAAATTTACTTATTCATCAACGCCCAGCACCAATCTTTGGACATAAAAACTTAAAACTTGGCTTGAAGAATTTCTTTACATCGCAAGCAAGGAATAGGATTTTATTCTTTAGTAATTCATAAAATTCGCATCCTATGATGCTGAGTTTTTTTTGTTGATGGCATAAGACAAATTACAGATAATAATGTATAATATATTATCTAGTCTGTAGTTTGTTATAATGTATTATCTAGTACATTATAACAAACCTTCGACCAATAAACAATTTCCTTTTAATGCTTCTATCTGATAATGCTTTCATTTAATGTTTTGCCTAGGTATCACAATAATATAGATAATACAGGCATACATAACAATAGGTAGGTATGTGAAAGTATACATATACGTCATATGTATAATGAAATATTTCAGTAGCTAAATTGATAAACATAATCTAATATAATGAAGAAAATTCTCTTAGAATTTAATCAGTTAGCGGTAGGCGGCTCATATCGCATGTTTGAGTAATGAAACGCTCGGTCTTCGTACGGGAGGTCCTTCAAAAGTATGAGGATCCGTTCTCATTTATCTATAATAAATAATAACACTGCTAAATCCTTAGATTTTTATTCACTTTTGGTTCAATTGGATTAATAGATAAAGTTATGATCATAACTAATTATACTTAGTAAATGTGTTGTAGGTACTGGTGTAATGAATAAAGAGTTTGTCCATCTATCAGATAACCTGCATGTATCTGCAGATATCCTGATAATCTTCCTGCATGGTGACATGTGATCTCCTGTTATTGGGTTAGCGTTGTATCCCTATGGAGATATTTTAATAGCTCTGAGTAATCCTCTGTTAAACATAGCAAAACGTATAAATTATTTTATCAAGTGTGTGGTGAACTTGGCTGTCACCAGGGTTAACCAAGTTCACCACACACTTGACTATACCTACACGATAAGAAGAAGAGTCTTGGAAATGAGGAATGCTTCTTAATTTTCAAGACTTTTTTATTGATATCTTGTCATGCGCGTAGTTAGACGCCCTAAGCCTCGCCAAGGTCGAGATTAAAAAAAATTGAATTTTTTTTTATAGGATATTTCTTTTGCTTGTGAGTGCATTTCCTGTTAGAGATCCTAAATAAAATAAAATAACAAAGACAAATAATAAACAAACAAGTCAAACAACAAATGAATCCTATATTCCTCCCATATTTTACATACCTACAAACACAGATGTAGAGACTGACTTACGGTATGTGTAAGCTCATAACATGTGACGTATGCGATGATGAAATGGAGTGTGTATTTATTAAGTTAATTAAGCCGTTCTTGACGATCCCCAAGGCGGAGGGAGGGTACTCTGCATAGTAAAGATTTTATCGGGAGGTTCTATATATATATGAGTAAGGAGTTAATTGTTGTTTTGGATCTTTTGTTGGATGAATTAGCTAGAGGGAATTAATATGTAAAATTGTAGCAAGGTCCAGGAAAAAAATACTTTCTATAAGTTTTACTCTGCACTACTCTCGACTTTGTAAAGTTGTCCCTAAAACAAGGGTTGCCTGGAAGAGATTGCTCTTAGTGATAAGGCTGCCTTTGCGCACTGTTAAGTATGTCAAACTTTTTTTTGTGATTGTGTGCAATAAATAATTTCTATCTAACTATCAAACTACCTTAGCAACTTAACTTTACAATACAATACAATATGCTTCACAACTCAATCACAGAGATAATTAATCCATGCAATCACTCAATAACACAACAAAAAAAAACAACAACAAAAAGTTAAAAACAAAACCAAAAATCAAAAACAATCAATCATCATCATAATCATCATCATTCGTAATAACTTTCATTCGGCAATGACGCTGCTGTCGTCAAATGTATGAAATTTAGTTTGTTTTTAATTGCGCTGCCTGAACGGATAAAAATTGTCACCATCTTCATTCCACTGCCATTAAAACTCTATTGATTAGTAGAATCGCAGACCGAAGCGTAAAATCCTGTAAGTCTTTATAAAAGTATTGGACTATTACAAAAAATTTAGTCGTATAAATAGAAACAAAATAAATATGCACCTAAAAAACTATCTTAGTCTACTTTTCCTGCTATAAATCCGTTAAATCCTTGTCAAGTTATCACATATCACTTCAAAAGGGCACATAAACCGTCACGTATAAAAACCGATATCGGTAGACTGCCTGGCACCGGTTTTTTATTCTAAAACAAACATTGTGAAGGACCACCGCTGACATGTGACTGATAAATCAACATGGCGGGTGCCATAGACATGGGAAACTAATAGAAATATTTTTTAAGGTAATTTATTGCAAATTCATAGCTTATAAATATTACATCGTATAGCGCTTACGCTTATATTAAAAATGTATACAGCCAATTAAGAAGTTTAGCTTAGATCTTCTTCTTATTGTGTAGGTATAGTCAAGTATGTGGCGAACTTGGCTTTGATGATTTTAGTATAGTGGTTATATACACTAACGATCAGCCCTGACTTAATCTATGGATGCTTTAATCCTAATAAGACTTTTTTAGATTAAATTCTTTAAAGAAAGTTGAAAACTGAAATGATTTAGGAAGATTTATTACGCGGATTAAATAAAATTTTAATGGCGCTAGTTTAAGAAAAAAATATATAACGTAAGTTAAGTACGTTTTATTAATATTTTCTTAATTAAAAACTAGTTTTAAACGGGTTCTTACTATTAACTTTGTTTAAAGTTTGTTTAAACGTTAAAAAAATGTTTCAAACTAGTGAAAATAACCGCGAGAATATGAAACAATGTAGTTTTAAGTTACTTAAGTTGTAAACTTTATATTTCATAGTACTTACTTAAGTAAAATGTAATATCTTCAGGGCAATAAGAAGACAAGAGTAGTTAATTGCTAAGGTTTTTTTTTCATGCCTAATCGAACGAGAACATAAGCCTGAACGAGAGACTCGGAAATTGTTATCATAATAGTTAATTGTAATACTACCAAAACTAAATGTATTCATTTGCCTATATTTCGACCGTTAATGCCATTTCTACACATGAAATATCTCTGTTGTCTATGGTATCGATAAATCAAAATGGCGGAAACCATAGACTAGAAAAACTAATCTGAAACGGAAACGGTCACGCGACCCGAAGTGTGATGTCAATATGACCTTATGTGGTAGGATGTACACTTTTTGTGGATGTGCGTAAAATTGAGACAGTTTGGCTGGTTCACTGGTTTTTATAAAGATACGAGTAGAGTTTGAAGAGTTGTAAATTAGGTAAGCAATTAAACGCTAGACACTTAAAGGCCCACAATGAGATTTTCCCTTGTGTCGTTAGTTCCTTGGAACACACACAAAGCCAGACACGAACACCCATGACCTGAGAACAAACATTTTCTTTTAACATAAATGTTTATCCAGACCTGGAATCAAACACAAGACCCGTCAACCAAGAGGCAGTGTCACTACCACTCAACAAAACCAGCCGTTTTATAAAATTAACATTAATTATTTTGTTTTTTTAGGACTATTATGTTATGATTAACATAATAGTTCTTTAGGGCTATTATGTTAGGACTATTATATATTATCTTATGATTCAACGAGAATGTGATAAAGTAAGTGAAAACTGTTTTTGGCTTACGTGTTACTTAATGTGTATAATTTATATGTATTATATTACCTATGCTGTAAGTTTTCCTAAATAAATAAATAAAAATTAAAATTAAAAATACACTGAGTAATTAATACATGCACAAAAACTTAGAATGTGCCAGCTACCTACTCTCCCAGGTATACAGTAAAGGTCTGTAAAACGGGTGCAAGGGTTTTGCTGTATAATGGGCGAAACTCTTACCATTATATCTAGAACTTGTTACATTTGATAACCCTCACAATTTGTGTCAAACGTGGCAACTAGTGTTTCTAGAGCCACTGATGCTCTGCCTACCCTGTTAGGGATTAGTGAGCGTATGTATGAAAAAAAAACAACGGGTTGCACTCCGGGAGTGCCGGCAGAAGTGAAAACTTGAACATTAACGTTGTGCATTAATATTTTATTTATTTTTTTCTATGCTGACACCGGATGACATTTTGACTTTTGCAGTTGTAATTTATCAAACACCCCTCCGTGACATCTTGACTTTTGCAGTTTTAATTTCCTATATTTATTAAACACCCCTCAGCCTTACGGATTTTCGATCAGGGTTTTCGACACGTGACCCTGACGCGAGTTTAACATTTTTTACCCATACTTCAAAGTGCACAACGGCCGCTAAAGAAGATTTCACTTAAAAAAAAAATTAAAATCTATACATACTGAAATTAAACATAAAGAGCATACTCAACTTTAAATAAAACTCAAAAGCGACCGCAACTCCACGCGAATTTGTAACAACACCGCTCACCGGCAGTTAAGCGGAACGATTACAACCAAAACCTAACGCTCTTCAGCAGCCGGGGAAAATTACTCTGCCCGGGCAAAGCGGGTAAACAGAATCATCATTGTAACACGTGTAATTTCGCGTTCACCGGTCATTACTTTGAGCGACCCAGTTGATGCGTATTTAGTGAAACTTATTTGAGTTGATTGAAAAGTGTGGTAGGTTTTGTAGAATTCGATGTGTAAATTGATCTAGGAAGTAGTATGCTTTGGATTAATATAAATCTACATATTCTTCGTAGAGTCTGCAATAAAAGATCAATTGATTGGCAATTATTGCATCCCTATGCTAAAAACTAAATTAATTAAAAAATAATTTGTTCTTTTTCTTTTCTGGATGGTTTTATTTTATTTCCAAAGACAGACAATTAACATGACTAACAAATGAAAATAAAGGGTAAAGAAATTTTAAAACAAAACGCACTTACTTTCATTTACGTGACCTCGAGGTCTAAACAAATTCACGTTCTGTTAATGATCACTAAGATCGATAGTTCTGAAATGTATGGGATTGACAAGGACTGACCACGTGAGTTGAATTGTAACTTTCGATTTTTTAACGCTATAATTATGTGAATTGTCCAGATGCCATAAATCTGTTTCATATCTGCACCAGCGTCTTTCATTAATAAATCACATATTAATAAAAGACGCTGGAGTAGAAAATCTAGAAGTATCTATAAGAAACTAATAAAAAAACAGTGTTAAGCGTTTTGTCTGCTCATAACGCAGTTTTTAAATTTATCCGTGTTCATGTTGTATAAAATATAAAATATATAAAGCGATAAAATATCGGAAACTCATTTAAAACTAAAAAGCGTGGTAAAAAACTTTAATTATGTTTAAAAACAATGATATATCAGTTTTTCAGTAACTAAAATTCAATGCAAGAATTAACTCATTTTAAATTAAAATTTATTAATTATTATATTCATAAACCATGTTACACACCAGCGCGAATGTAAGACCATGTCAATACCGTATTTACAAAATGCGCCTCACAGTGGCCCCTAGTGAATAATTGAGCAGCGTGTGAGAGATGGAGCCGCGAAAATATGAAATGATTCTGTCCGAGACCGGACTGCCGTGATTCAGGTGGGACAAATTACCCCCCGTTTCAGAGTTATGGGGTTAGCAGTACGTTTGTTTGTTAAGAGTTGGGAAAATTGCGATTTCAGGAGGACTGCTTATATTAGAACTTGTTTGGAAATTTTATTTTTATGAAATAGAAGCTTTGTGAAAATGTTTCGTAGGTTGTTTCGAAGTGTGCTTGATTAGCTATAACTTACTAATATTGGTCACTTCACAAAGTTTTCGTTGTTGCTCTTTGTTTTTTTTATCTCTCGACAAAAATAGGGGTGTTATAAGTTGGCCGTGTGTGTGTTTGTGTGTCTGTATTGTATATCTGCCTGTGGCATCGTAGCTCTTAAACGAATGGACCGATTTCGATGCGTTTTTTTTAATGCTAACGTAATTGAGATGGTTCTTAGCTACATTTGATCAAAATTAGTTCAATCGTTTAAAAGATGTAGCAATCGAATGTCGGGGGTAATTTTAAACGGCTGAACCATTTTTGATCAAACTAAAAATGCTAAGAACTATCTATATATATCCCGTCAGATTAAAAAAAAACCGCATCAAAATTGGTCCATTCGTTTAGGAGCTACGATACAAAGATAAACACCTCATTCAAACTTATAATTATTATAATATTATAGCCCTGTTTTTTATCATAGGTTAAATATCAAAAGCTACATCAAACTTGTTTAGATAACTAACCCCACTTCCACACGTTGAGTGTCCGAAACGGGAAGTGAACCCGACACCGGCCACCAACGAATGCTGAGTTTTTGTAGCCGCGGTCCAGATTTATAGTTCCGGTTTCATCCACCTACCTCGATGCGATGGACATATGGACAAATGTGTAGAATTTGATTTATTAATGGCTAACGAGTGCTAAAGGTGCCAGCGAGAGTTTGGAGTGTGTCAGTGAGGTTAAGTTATTTATTTACAAAAAATTGCTTAGCATTAACCCCCAAATTCATAAGCGTGATTTAAAGTTAAGTGATAGTTAAGAGCCTCATGAGTGTGTTTAAAAATAAAATATTTAATATTTCTTTATAATTGCGAATTTTTTTGACACGCTTTAACTTTAAATCTCGTTTATAAATAGGAAGGTATGTATTTTTTTTAAATACGCTACTGCCCGTGTGGTGTTGTTACGACAGAAGTATAGACATTATAATATTTACGAGCTTTGTTCTAAATGCTTTGTAAATTACTTGAACAAATTTTTTTTTTACCAGCCCATATACGTCCCCACCGAGGGGCACGGGTCTCCCTTCGAAACACGAATGGGAATAAGGCCATAGTCCACCACGCTTACCCTATGCGGGTTGTGGACCGCTCGTCTAAAAACATATATTTTTTATATCACTTTATGTTATGTTATTATGTTATAATGAATCCTCGCGTGACAGAAAAACTATTTCCAAGTTAAACACGGATTCTACCAAGCAAAACTTTGTCTCATATAATATGTGACTGCAACACTATCTAGGGCAACCTAGTGCAACCAACTACCTACATAGATACTAGGTCATACAGTTTCTAATCTCATAAGCAGATTGCTCGGAAAAAACTCGTAGCGCCATCCGTGCGGCCCTCGAGTAATCTCTGGAGTTTTGTAGCGAGCTTACGAAAAGCTCCATAGTTCTGAGCTTTTTACAGAGAGGGCGCCACGGGGTGACTAGCTTGGTTTCGTTTCTCGTTTTTATTTTTAAAAGTTATATGAAAGTTTATTTTTTTCAAAAAAAGAGTATGATTTTAGTTTTGATATTATTTATAACGCTTAATTATAAGGAAGAACTGGATTTTTTTATGTTGGATACTAGAAATCTAAGGCACCCCTGTCTTGCTTATTTACAAACGAAGCTGTATCTATTGTGTTATTTTGTGTCAAAAATAAGATATCTTAAAGTACAGGAAGCTGTTATAAGAAATGGCTTGACCATCGAACTTTTTTTTGTAAAGACAGGCTTTTAAACAGCATGCATTAAAAAAGACAGGTTAAAAAAAACAACAGGTTGCACTCCGGGAGTGCCGGCAAAAGTGAACTTGAACATTAACGTTGTGCATTAATATTTAATTAATTTTTTTCTATGCTGACACTGGATGACATCTTGTCTTTTGCAGTTTTAATCCTTTTTTTCCTTACTGATATTATAAATGCGAAAGTAACTCTGTCTGTCTGTCCATGTTTCACGTCTAAACTACTGAACTGATTTTGATGAAATTTGGTACAGAGATAGATTAGAGCCTGGGAAAGGGCATAGTCTACATTTTATCCCACAGTTGGGCACGATATAACCTGTAGTCCACGCGGGCGGAGCCGTGGGCGGAAAGCTAGTTTCCTATATTTATCAAACACTCCTCCGTGACATGTTGACTTTTGCAGTTTTAATTTCCTATATTTATTAAACACTCCTCCGTGATATGTTGACTTTTGCAGTTTCAATTTCCTATATTTATTAAAAACCCCTCCGAGTTTAACATGTTTTACCCATACTTCAAAGTGCACAACGCCGCTAAAGAAGTTTTCACTCAAAAAAAGTCAAAGGTCAAAAAAGGATAGTTAAAAAAAATTTTTTGACTTTAAATTTGTTGATGCAAACTTTAAGGGGTGTAGAATGATTCTCCCCATAAAACTGAATAATTTTCCATGGAGAACCCATATGAAGTTAAAAAAAAAACTTTTCATGTTAAGTCAATCGGCTGATTGCTGAAGTTATATGTGGAGAGGCGATTTTTTGTTTTCATGTACATACCTACAAAAAATCGCCTAGAGCAAATTGTTCAGCTAACTTATTTAAAATGACCCAATATAATATGGACGTTGGGTAAAAACAAGTGGCAGGGTAGTTAATATTGCATGAGTGCACAAATACCTACATCGGCCAACTAAAACGTCACGGGCCGCTGCTCGCCTCACGCATGCGTGCACGTTGAAGCACATAATAACTCTATGTAATGTACTTCTCACCACCTGTGCAGGTATATGTTAGGTATATGCTTATTAAGTGCTCATTGGTCTACAGTTGCCGCCATGTTTGTTTATAATTTTTGTTATTAGCAAACTCTACTTGGCCTCAAGCCGGTCACGCTTCGTAGGTTACTTACCTACGTAGCCCACGCGCTGGCTAATTTGAATCGATCAGTGAGGTTAAGTTACGTGCACAGAAGCAGAGTACCGGAGATGGGTGACCGAGTATTTTCGTGCTTCGGAGGGCATGTTAAGCGGGTGGTCTCGGCTGTTGTCGATTGAATACAGTCGTTAAACTAATTCAGAGGCCATTCGGCGGGTCAAAAACTCTGACACCAGGGTTAGTTAAGTTCGCCACAAATTTGACTACACCTACACGATAAGAAAGGACCTACAAAGCGTAAAAAAATTCAAAAATCTGCTGATCCAGAGGAAACGTTATGAAATTAACCAAACTCGTATTTTAGGTAATAATAATAAACGCTAATAAACGCCACACACTTAAATGCCTTTAACTAAGGTTCTCCTTTGTGTCGTGGTTCCTTTGGAAAATACACAAAGACAGCCACGACAGGGAAAAAAACCCAGGAGCCGTTGACGAAGAGGCGGTCATCACTACCAATTGACCAATACGGTGGTTGGTTAAAATGTACAGCAGCGTCACCACCACTCTACCAAACTAGTCATCATCATATTATCATCAGCCTGTGTCAGTCCATTGCTGGCGAAGGCCTTTCTTGTGGCACGCCAAGTCGCTAATAAGTAATTGCATCCTAAAAATCCAAAATGTCTCATTACGCACAAGAACTTCTATCCTGCTTACTCTTTCTATAATTTACTTACAATTTTGTATGTACTTTTTTACTTTTGTAGACTTCTGTTTCTATAAGTAGATAGTGTAAATAAGAAGTACCTTGCATTGTGCTGATCTCGCTTTGGTTCAACTGAGTATGTTTTTCTTATTGACAAAATCTTACTACTGAGTAATACAGAACCTCCTCTTCGTACAGTCCGAAAACAAGGTGTGCGTCTAGATCTGATTTCAATGTTTTTTAATTGCTACAAAAGGTTGCCTTTAGGTGATAACAATAATGAATTGTTTCCAATACAGACCCTGTCTTAGGGCACTGCAATGTAAGAGGGGATAAATGACTCATGCCTCCAGTGCTTATGCCTTCAGCAGTTCAACCTCAAGCGCAACGTAGCCGAGGGCGAAAGGAGAGAAAGGCAGAGGGCGAGCAAGTCTTTGCGTGGTGTCTTCGCGCTGTCAAAGTGAAGTCTTACCTTAATCTGAGTGGCGTGAAGAAGCACGAGTTTGTCGTGTTAACTTATACTGTTCATTGACTCATACGATGCAACTCTTATTTTACATTTTTAGGTATGTATGGCCAATCGTCAACAATTCTTTAATTTTAATTCCGCATATAGGTAAACGTGTACAGAGTGTAAAATCATCAGTAGTAGTGCTTTATATTTTATTCGTGCGCTAAAAAGCGGCTGCATAATTACCTTCCGTCCGGATCGAACAACGTGTGGACAGCGGAGTCTGCTGAGACGCATTGATACACCAATTTTTTAAACCGTTTGTCGTGTTAACTTATACTGTTCATTGACTCATACGATGCAACGCCTTTTTCACATTTTTAGGTATGTATGGCCAATCGTCAACAATTCTTTAATTTTAATTCCGCATATAGGTAAACGTGTACAGAGTGTAAAATCATCAGTAGTAGTGCTTTATATTTTATTCGTGCGCTAAAAAGCGGCTGCATAATTACCTTCCGTCCGGATCGAACAACGTGTGGACAGCGGAGTCTGCTGAGACGCATTGATGCACCAATTTTTTAAACCATTTTTTTCTTATGTTTGGATTGGAAAGAGGTGTGTACCAAACGGCAATCTACATATATTCACTGTCTACACAATGATAATTATAAGGCGTGGTTTTAAAAAGAAAGAAAGAAACAAATGTATTTCACTAGATAGTAAAAATACGCATAATAATTATAAATTAATAATTATTAATTTTGTGTATGTCAGTAATAAAATTTTTAAAATAACATCACAACTTTTTAGTTTCACTCGTGTTGTGGGAATATACTAATTTGTTTTAAAATAAATATTTCGTACACGTTAGATAACTAAATTAGCGTAATAGGAACGTAATTTTTTAAGAAAAGTAAAGAACCAAACCTATTCATCATTTTACATTACATCAATGCAACGTTTACAATGTAGCTCTTACATATGAAAAAATTACCATTGTTCTTAAATCCAATAAGCATAGTTTCTCTACGAAGTAATTATTACTGAATATTAGTGGAGATTTAAGCCAAACGCACCAAAAAATCGCCATCGTTCAATCGTAATCGATAACATAGCTGCGTGAGCTAGGTAATTTTGTTAGCGTCAGTACGGAACCAGCAGAACATCGACATGACAAAATTATGTCACGTGTCTATAAGAGTTAAATGCCAAAGAGTTGGACTAACAAAGAGAACATAACCTTACAAATAACAGAAAAAGTTAGCATTTCTTTTGCATTTGATTGACATAGACATATTAACTAGAATTGCTAAAAGGACGCATGTCCAAATTAAAAGGCAAGAGAAATTATAGCTTGTGTGGATAAAAATTGGGTCCATTTTCCTTGTGTCGATTCAGAAATATATGCTCTCATTGTAGAAAAGTCTCATTGCGTGTGCTAGGGTAGCTGAAACAGCATATTTTACTGACTGATCAAGCAAAAGTCTTCACGCAAAATAATATTTTATTTTTAGAATACAATAAAAAATTAAAATACTTTTTACTTTACATCGACTCTATTCCAGTGACTGTGCGCTGTCCGAGTCTATCATTTGCGTTTGTCGGTGAATTATAGCGCAGTTGCTATGGCAGTGGAAACCCCGATAAAATGCCAACCCATTGTTTAATACACGACTCGCAGACTGATTATATTACGGTTTATTTTATCAGTAAGCGTGTAACTAAGTATGTGTAGTTTATAATGATTTCTTTCTTAACTTAAAAATAGCGCTCTCTCAGGATTTTCGATAGTTCTAAATTTCACCTCCTTAATCGGTAAAATGGTCATTATTGTCATTCAACCTCCATTGGGACGCCATTGTTTAGTGCAGAGTTTCTCAAAGTGGGGTACGCGAACCCCTAGGGGTTCGCCTTTTGTCGGTAGGGGGTTCGTGGCAAGATTTACGTAATGGCGGCGGCGACAAGAAACAAGCCCACCCATTACATTATTATTAAAAATATATTTCTTTTGACACTGTATTTGTTACCTTTTATTGAAATAAAAACCTTATTATTTTCAACAGTCAACTTATTATTTTATATAGGGGGGGATTTAATTGGTTAGTCAAGGGGTACGCTGTCATCTGGAAACTTTAACAGGGTTTCGTGGAGCCAAAAGTTTGAGAAACCCTGGTTTAGTGGAATATACGCCCAGAGGTGACGTATAAGCCATTCATTTCAAATTCTTTGACCTCCTGGTACTACACAGCCTCAACCTTTTCCTTGATATGGTTGAAATATAACAATGATAATTAAGGACAATAATGACGTCGCAGCCGTAGCTTAGCTGTAGCTTCGATCCCAGCAACACGATGGTTTCCACTCGTATGACAAGGGTAGACCTTGAATCCCCATATCTATTTTATTTGGTCTGAGCCAATCATGACAAGATTTTAAGGAAAGCAAGCGAAACAAAGGTATGACACCATTAGAAAATTTATATTTCCTGACCCTTGTTAGACTTGACAAAGCCATCAAACAATTTGACTGATATATTCACAAAAAGCTTCCTGATGCTAAATCTGATATCTACCTACGCTTATTATGAGTATGTAATCCATAGATACGATTAAAGGCCTGAACAAACACAGACGGTGGGCGCGGGCCGTTGATTTAATAGCCGCTATAACCCCTGCACAGCCAACCCGCGGCCCGCTTCACAAACAGCCCTAATGAACGTGCGCCGCGGACCTAATTCGGTTATCCCTGGCCTCTCTCGACTCATATTTAAAATTTTTCATCTACCATTTGTTATTTTATAAAAAGAAAATATTGGCTGCGTAACGCTATTATGAACATTGAAAAACTGCAGCGTGAAACTGAACGTAACAAAACAATGCGCCGAGGATTTTAAATTTCATCGTGTTACAGTTGGCAAAGTCAATTGTTTAAATTAATTTAAATTCTGGAAATTCTACACTCTAACCGCTGAAGCCGATCGGAGCGAATTTATTCCCGTTTTCAAATGAAATCTGATGATCACGCGACCACTTTGAAATTAAAAACAGTTCAAAGTTGATGCCTACATTTTTACGCTCACGTAAACTGAAACGAAAACCTAAAACCTACACGGGTTGCATTTTGGTGAATAAACAAAAGAGTATCGAATGGGCGGCAGCGAATTGATTGCGTCAAACTTTTATAATACATTTGGCATGCATTCGACCACCGAGATATGCAAGGTTTTTTGTTTACTTTTTTTAAGCTCATCGACATTATTTGTTTGCCACTTGGGAGAGGTCGTTAGAAAGATTCAATGTGAAAAACTTTTAGGTAAATTGGTATAGTCATTAGTTAGGTAGCTGAAGTTTAATGTCATGTGAAAACCATCTAATGTGGGATGTCTACAGTGGCAATAAAATCCTCACTTACTTAAATAAAAAAATAAAAAATATCGAATCTTTACATCGAATCTTACCAAACTACGTCTAACGTATCACTAATACACCCTTCCAACAAAAGATAACATAACTCGCATTGAAAATCAAAAAAGCGTGATATCTCGAGAAACCTTTTTTGGTAAAAATATACCCAAAAGTAGGTTAGTAATACGGTCTGTACAAAGGGAACCGTTGAACAATGCTACCTCTCTGACATGGTATTACACGGTGGATATAATTAGTTATGGTGTATGGATTTAGATTTTGTTGTTGCGATAATTTTTGTGAATGCGTAGAATAAACATCTGCTCGAGATTTCGCTGCCGACAAGCGCGCAATCGCATTCAAACGTCATGCAGAAAACTGATACGCATTGCTAACAATGCCACCCAAAAAATGGTCAGCAAATTTTGACTACATTTTAATAATAGCCCTCACTGCATTTCGTTCCACGATTTTTCCATTTAAGTATGCAAAGAGGATTTTGAACTATTTGTATTGAAAATACTGAAAGCGTTTATCAGAGTTGCCATTGTACAGAAAATTTATGTTTATGCTGAAGCTCTTGGTCGATTAAATTAACTGAGTATTTTTCTGTAAAAACAACGGTCTCTCTTAATCAAGGGTATTATTTGCGCGTCAAAAAGAGTATGGTTAGTCGACGTGTGAGTACAAAAGAGGGAAGAAATAAAAACGGAACAAAAGTGGCCTAAATGAGCATGTTCCGGCATGAGTTTCGCCCGTCCACGGGCGATCCCGTGACCTTCGTCAAACTGACAGATTAACACTGTATCGTTGTATCTGTATGCAGCACTCCACCGTCGTTATTATACAGTATCTCTATTGACGAACGTTCGCCACGTCAACACACGGCTATCGGAAACACGCATCACAGCCATTTACGGCCAAATGCACTCCAACAATTCGCAAAAATTTTATACAATTTTACAAACCGATTATGCAATAATTGGCATTACGTTAGCGTTTCCTTGTTACGTCGTAGCGTGGTGCGACCAGATAAACAGTAAGCTTGTATATTTCTTTTATCCCGGTTCAGGAAGTTCGGGAGATAGCGGGGTATCGTTCCGGGCAAAGCTGTATCCAATCTACGCGGGCTTCGTTATCGCAGCTATAAAGTCGCGGCTGCACGCTGCTCCCAATCGGATGATAGTTTTTCCGAGCTTCGTTTTTCGCAAACCACAGGAAAAATGCGGTGGAGCTTTTTTGCGCGCACTTTGGTTTCGGCCGATATATTGAAATTCCTAGCTCGCCTTAGTCATGTTCCGTTTTAATTTAGTGAAGCCTCGTTGACGTGTTGTTTGCTTCAGAGTTTGTGTTGTTTTTTGGTTTAACGAGCGAACTAGAAGTTTTAAAAATGATAGTTGAAATAATTTCGTAGACTTCATTCTTGTGTTCGGTCCATGTATATCAATAGAGAGTTAGAAGTCCTCTCCCGATATCACTCATTGTGAACGGCAGTGCTGAGATGCTACTTAGCTATTGAGTTAGCGATAGCAAATAATGAACGCCGCAGCCACAATCTGTTAACTGTGAGTTTTGTTATCAGAATATTTACAGTCTTCATACATAAGGACAATGTTACCATGATTTATTTAAATATTTCCCCGCTACATGCCCTACACTTGTCCCTGTAGGTAAGTCTCTAGAGAGGCCATAACCCGGCGGTCGCGTCGCGGGCGCTCTGCCGCGGAAATAGGATTCTTATCGATGTTATGTACCTCTTATTCTACTATGATATTCAATATGAAACGTAAGATACGTTGTTTTCTCTTCCAAGCTTATACAGCCCAATTTTGAAGTAGGTTGTTGACTTTGTGTGCAAATAAAAAAAAATCTTTGCATAATTTGATATTATTGACACCAATTCCTTCTTTTTGCGCGCTAGCATTTTATCACTTAGGATGCTCTGGTCTATTTTTTTGTTTATTTCTCGATGGTGACGTGTAAGGGCAGATGACTAAAGACCTCCGCAAGTGGATACATTGTTAGAAATAATAAACTTGCAAATCACAAAGAATTTTAAATGTTCTAATTATTACGGGACACTTAAATGTATACCACAGAAGATTTGGGTGATTGCTTTTTTTAAATAGAAAATCAGATTAGGCTGAATGGCTCCGTCCTTTGCCTATCGTGACGGATGAATCAAAACTACTACTACTTTATAGTAACAAAAATAAAAGGAGGTGAGCGAGGAGGGCACGCATTTGTCTTGACTTTCATGTCAGGATTGGTCAAATTAGGTGATTTGTAGCCACACACAAAAAACCCTAAAATAAATAGAACATCTAGTTATGGATAAAACAGATTAAGTAACTTTAAAATTTAAAAAATGGTATCACCCCCGACATTTATCACTTATAAATTTTAAACGGCTGAACCAACCTGGATTAAATGTAGCTAAGGAACATCTCGATCACGTCTGTTTAGCAGCTACGATACCACATACACGTATACACGCACAGAAACACTCATCAAACATAAAACACCCCTTTTTATTGTCGGTGGTTAATAAAGATGATCAGAAGGTTGAAGTTTAAATAGATATAAAATTTTACTCTTTTCTGTAACATTATGGACTTGGTATCGTTCTTAAGTACAAGGATTGCTCTCATCTCGAGTGAAATAGTAGTTAAAACTTTATCTAAATCTAATTAGACGATGTAGAGTATATCTTAGTAAGACGAGATTGTGACGTTCAGCAACGTAGCCAAGTTGTGCTTGCTGCTAGTCCGAATCAATCAGGGAGGTTAAGCAACACAGGGACAGAGAACCTATTGGGTGATCAAGGCAATTTATCACGAGCGTTTCCATGCTTCGTTAAACCACGTTAAGCCAGCGATCCCGCTGTTTTTGCTTGACTATACAGTCGTTAAACCAAGTCAGAGGCAGTTCGGTGGTTTAATAACTCTGACACTAGGCCTAGTCAAGTTTGCCACATACTAGACTACACCTACTTGATAAGAAAAAGGAATATTGAATCTATCCAAATTCAGGATAAAAAAGAGGTGCGTCATAACAGCCACGAAGCCACTGAATCTACACCTCCAGTATCTGTCTCCTGAGATCGAAGGAAGCGTTCAATCACGCGTTTGCCTGATAAGGAGTCTCTCTCCGCAGGCGGTAGAGGGGCGAGGGAGGTGAGCGGGGAGGGAAAGCATTTGGCACGGGCAATTGACGCTACTGATAGGATCGCTTGCTGACTTTGCAGAACTTAGACTGGGAGCTGGGTGCAAAAATAGTTGTTTTTGTATCTTAATAAAGTTGTTTTCAAACTTAAATAATTATATGACAATATAAATTTTTATGGCTGATTTGGTCGAGTGGTAGTGGCACTGCCTATTGATCGACGACGTTTGATTCCTAGTCGGGACAAATATTGGTGTAAAAAGCAAATCTTTTTTCTCGGATCATGGGCATTCATGGCTGTTGTTAACATAGTATACCACGATTTTTGTTCAAGCACCATGAACACGGATGTTAAAAACTAGTGAAAATATTCGCGAGAATGTTATACAATACATTTGTGACTGTCTTTGCACATGTTCTAATGGACCCACGTATGACTCAAAGAAGAACCTTAGTTTGGGCCTTTGAGTGTGTAGCATTTATTATTATAATTTATTAATTTGCTGTATTTCTATTCGTGACTGTCTTTGTGCATGTTCTAAGGGACCCACGTCACAAGGAAAAATATTTGTGTGGGCCTTTGAGTGACATGTAAAGCTATACCAAGTACAATGCAATAGATCCTACAAACTAAAGAACCTTAAGTTACAGGATCATGGTACTCAATTAGCCTCTAGAATGTGCAGTTTTATTATTTAACACAGAATATTACGTAGGTAAGCTCCTAGAGTATATTCCTTGGGGAGCGCGGTGCGGTATTGGCTTGCCGCGACACCGCGCGATCTACTGATGTGAAACTGAGTTTTCTATACCTACTCATATTTCTTTAGAGCGTTAATATGAATACTTTAATCTTTTATAAAAATAATTATACGTGGTAGTAAAATACGTGGGTAGGTCAGTAAATACAGCGGGAACATATTGCCACAAAAAGTGGCAATAAGAAATATTTTCAGTGCAGAATTGTCTATTTAAGTAAAATGAATTAAGTGACAAAAAAATTTCTCATGAGCTGCAAGTACATATGGAGCAAAAAGTGTTTGCTCTATATGTAGGTACAGACAGAGATAATAAAATCACTTGGAAAAGTAGTAACTTGAAAGGCTAATTTTAAAACTAATAAATCATTCCCAAGATCAACAGGATATAAAATAACCATCTTAGGCGTCAGCTGCGGACGTTAAACGCAATTTAACATTTCACAGTTCTTCAGTCGTCACAATAAAAACGCCAATAAAGCTTATGGCTCTATAACGACTCTATTGCTCGCGTCTCCTGTGGCTAACCTAATAATGCCATTTACTTTTGATGCCCAAATAAACAAATAAAAGCCGGGCAACACACAACGTTGGATAAAAAAAAGATGGGTTCAGCTTGTATTATACAATGGCATAACTGTATTATACAATGCCAGAACTTTACATATTTCGGGATTGCTAATTATTCATTTGTTGAAGATGGTTTAGTGTAATTATCTTTTTTTTAATTTTATATGTATAGATTTTGTAAGCAATTGTTTAAATGGTTCTAAAATTCAATTTTTTTTTCAAGACACTTAATTATGTAATTTGTTTATTTCATATTTATGTTGTAATATCTCCTAACGCTTTTTTTCAGTCGGAATATTTTTCATTCTGATTCTCTTGAAAACCTACTAATGCTTTCGTGCGGAATTCTAAAACGTTTCACTGTCAAAAAAATACCGGTTCCAAATGAAGATGTAACAGTAACAGGTGGAATATCGGTTTTTTGGTAACAGTTGTGAGCAATTAACAACATTTAACATCAACCTGTTGTTTAAAACTACAACAATTAATAACTGTTACGCATAAGGTTGATTAACAACCGCTTATTTTTTTAAAGAAATTAGATGACCGTGTGGTGATCGGTTGAGAATAACATCTCTTTCCGTGGGTGTCGTAAGAGGCGACTAAGGAAACGCAAATGAGACCTGCCTCCTAGTATTCCATCCCAGGCAACGACATTTCATTTTTTTCTGAATCTGAGGTGTCGTCCTATGGTCTCATGCGGTGTGGTAGGCTCTGTAAAGGGCCGTCTGGTTTGCAACCACCCTCCTACCGAAGTCCGACGCCAAACAGCTTGCTGTGTTCCGTCAGTGCGTGGGAGTACCAGTGCCTTTATAGGCATTTTCTGGGTTAACTCGCTCCATCGTCGACCTCATCTTTGACCTTATGGTCTTATAATATAATATAAATAAATAATATAAATAATAAATATAAATAATATAAATAAATAATATAAAAAAAAGATGAAGTTTTAATACTTAAGTCTTTTATTACGAGATTATACTCACTCTGAAAAAAGAGAAAAAACTGTTATTTTTTAAAAACCAAAAAAGCAAGGAAATAATGGAAGTGATCGCATCCTTTTTCTACGCAGCTGATTGTTTCACACCGGATTGGTGCCAGAAAATTGAAAATATCTAATTTCCGGGTAAAAAAAAAACTAAACCGTCGAAAGCTAGAATAATGTACAACCTATGTATATAATTTTGATATTTTTGTCCTGCTTCACGTAAAAGCGGTTTTCACGTCATTTTGTTTTTTATTAATACCCTCTCACTCATATGTTTGAAAATTCGCTACGTGAAATATGCAGCAGAGTACATAATCAAGATAATTAAGGGCTGTGAAACAAAGGTGTGCTTCAAAGGCGTTTCGACAGCACCACGGGGTGTCGCCATGTCAACCCACACTGTAGGGCTGCCACACGAATTTTATGTATACCTGTGTTCCATTGGAGTAGGCAGAGATCTATAGGTGATTTCAAAAAATGTGTATTCCTTAGCACAAAGTAATCTGTATATATAAATATGAATCTCTATTTTCCTTGGTCATCGCATCAAGCGTGAACGGATGAAACAATTTCGCTAATACTTTTTTGTTGTGTTTATTAATATCAGGAGAAGTTTTTTATGAAATAAAAAATTAAGAAAGTTGAGCGGAACATTAGAAAATTTAAGAAAGGACAACGTCTGTCGGGTCAGCTATAGTCTAATATAAGAATTGTGCAAGAGTTTTTTTTTTGTTTCTCCTTTCTTTAGATCGAAATGGAAGGATCGACGTCAGTTTTAGCTAAACGATTTTGAAAGACTGGAAAGTTTACTCTTCCATTCGAACTAAGTCACGACCGAAAAGCTAGAAATTAATAAATAAGATATTGACTAGAATGGAACAAACGGAATAGAACGGAACAGAAATATAGCGGAGTAAAGCATTATTGATAAAATGAGATAAAGCAATGCGGACTGGGCCGGTACCTATCATATTATAACAGCAATGACTAAGTAGGTACAGTTTATTTTTTTCCTTGAGTCTTCATTTATTTCCCTTGTAAATACTTAAATACATCAAACTAATGCCTTTGTCCTATAGACATAGGCAAATACATTCATACGCTCACGCCTGTAATCCCATACCGGGGTAGGCAGAGCACCAGTGGTTCAGAAAAAACCAACAAGGCAAAGGTAGGATAAAGTTCCGAAAATACAACAAAATTAATCACAAAGCACACTCACCAACCCTAAAAAGCATCTGATATAATGTTGAGTCAGGGGTGTCTCTCCCTTTGCCCGCAGGTTTTGTTCGTGGGCTGCCAGGCGGAAGTGCAGAGCATTGTGACAACCCTGCTGCGTGAACCAGACATACCGGTGTGACTTTATTTGTATTGAACGAAAACATTCCGTCTAAAATGTGTTTCGATGTGGGATTTTTGCCTTGTCTGTTAGATAAAAATTAGAAAACTATTGAAGAAACATACATAATAATGTATTATTATGTATACATTATTATGTATTAGCGTCAAGTAGATCTAAAACTACATCCCAACATATCCTATCCCGACAGAGATTATAAATGTATTTGTTTGCAGAAAATTGAAATTTGCAAAATTAACGATTAATAAGTTTTTAAAAACAAAATCAAATAATTTAGTAAGTTTTCGGTGTTCAGTTACTAAACCTGAAAACTTCTATATTCATGGTTTCAATGTACGAGTTTTATTTAAACGCCATTTGTCACTCTAGTATAGGAAAATAAAAATCAAAAATCTATGATACGGGTACAATAAATGTAATTTAGTGGTCAAGCGTAGACCAGAGAAACAAGTAAATAAAACATCTTCATTTCTAAATACACATGCATAGCCCATCCGGATGCATAAGACAATGCATTAGTTTACAATGCGCGCGCCGCCTGGAAAGTGCATTTGCACAAACGCATATGCACCTCTTAGCTGATGACTCCACCGCTCAGAAAGTAGGCTCCTGCAAAAAGGCAAGTTGCTTTATATATGGTACAGAGGAGGAAGATACATAAATAGTCATTTTGGTATTACTTTCTTCCCTGTCCTGTTGATGGCAAAGCACAATAGCGTCAAAAGTGTTAAAAACAAAATACAGAAACTTTATTAAGTCTCGCCCAGTATTTCATTATTACGACTCAAAATGCTCAATATATTGTAAAAATCGATTACTCAGTTTAATAAAAAACCGTAGGGGAGGTCGGGTGAAGTGACGCCGTTAAAAATCGCACGGATGTGAACATTTGTAGCAATAATTTGGGCCGCAACCGTGTGGGGCGCGGGTGCTGTTGAAAGAATGATACATCATCAGACCAATAATAAATCACATGTGATTCAATTAGAAAAATATAGCGAGGCATACGATGGGACTTTGTCGCGACGCAGCGAAGCGGGTTGTATTTTCAGGGTAATTTCACTGTTTGTATTGCATAATCGATCAAAAAGCACAATTAAGAAAATCAATTGGTGTATAATGTTGGGTTTATGTCTGTGATGAACAAAAATTAAAAAATATATTAACTGAAGTAAACTTTTTGTGGGCCAAACGGTCGATTGTATTGGCCATTTGAATACCTATAAATAAAAAGTACTTGTTTTCAACAAAATAAGATGTCTTTTTTATTTATTACTTTACAGAGAAAAAATATGTATTTCGATGTGTTTGTTGCTCTACAAGCCCTCAAAAATGTCAGAAAATGATTTTACATAATCTTGAATTTCTTTTTTTAGTTTTCCAGACTTTTTCAAGTAGTTCAGACATAATACCAGGAACACATGAGCTTTCAGAGCGCACTCAATAACTCATTGGCGAAATGTAGCAGTGAGGAGAGCGGGCGCGTGTCACGTGCCAGTAATGAGTTCCACTCGCCCCTGCCTCCCCTTCGTATGAAATTTCACACATACACCGAGTAACTGATTATTTTGATTTATTATTTCGTAGAATTCCGAAATTGGTTCTCCTACATTTATTATTTTCTTAAATAATGCATTTTGTCGCCGTTTCCTAAGAAACTCATTATAAAATTACATTACATAAAAGCAAAAAAGTAAGTCATCTCGATAGATAAATTTTCCTGTTTTATATGCAGTTGAGTCTAAAATAGTTAAACTTGTGAAAATAACTGCAAGAATTTTAAATAATATTCAACAGTATGTGATTTCCGTTGGATACAATAAGAAAAAAGTTTAAATTAAACTCTCTGCGTGTACAATATGCCCTTTTTGTTCAATTCATCAAATGCACTTAAAATCCAATTAAACATTATTTCAATCCTTTGTATTCAATAAAAGCCACACTTTACCTTAATTTTGCACGCTATACTCACTTGAGTCGAACTTATATCATTCTAAATTACTTCTTATGTCATTCAATTAAGGTTGACGTGTTACTTTCAACGGCTGACCGTGTATAACTGCCTCAGTAAAGCTATTGGGTACCGGATTTACTCTATTTGCACAATACCGACGCCGCAAACCCTTAGCACAGCACTAAAAAACTGACAGACTTGGCAATTTTCGGATAAAAACTTTTAATAATACTCTTAAAGATTTTAATTTTCTTATTATGTTTTTAATCACTAGTGTACTTATTTAACATCGTGTTCATTGTATGAAGAGGAATACAAACATTGGTACAAATATAATATAGAGTGATTTTCTAATAATCACTCTGATTGTCTTAAAAATACAGCATTCTAAAATAAAATAATATCTTACAAAAGTTTATCCTCCATCATAAATTTTATTTGCAAAGTTATTATTACTCGTGCTGATTGGTGAAAATATGTATAGACTGATAACGATATCGATAAGTTTTATTTATTATTATTAATTTTAGTTTCATCATACGTATTTCAATGATATTTCAAGCACTTAACAAATCCACTAAATCAACTAGCTATAATCACAAACTATTCCTACAGTAAAAAAAGCTCTACTACTACTTAATTTGATTCCAACAATAACCTTAATTCCTGCCAAATCAAAACATTCGTAAGTCTATGAAAATAACCGGAAAGGTATCCCTGAAGGTTGAAGTGGCCAATTATAGAGTTACATTCGGTCTTTAGTCTGAACAGTCTTAAGACCTTAAGGGTCCTCACCAGGGCAACGTTTAAAAACATTGCAGCAGAAGTGGTACTACACCAGGAAACTGTACAGCTCCTTAATACTCTTATAAAGGTTTTGTTAAAGTACAACGGAATTTTTTACTTTTATAATGCTTACAAGAGGGAATTAAGTATTTAATACCGGAAACGTTTCGATGTTTTGATGTTGTTGTTTTTTTTTTTTCTTTGTAGCTTGTTATATTATTTCAAATCTATGTGAAACTGCATGAGCGTGAAGTTAATATTTCTTAATAGTATTTATTGGGTTTCTTGTGTTAGTTAGCATGTTTAACAATCATAATGCCGTATTTTTCAAAGTACGTACTTAGTAATAAAACATCTAAAAATTAAAATTAAACTTAAGTTATAACTGGTAAAGACATAAATAAATTAGCTAGCGAAACAACTTTCCCCAAGGAACATATATGATATTCTCAAAAAATAATTCGCCTTCAAAAAAATTGTTGAAGTGAAAACTTCTTTTGCGGCGTTGTGCACTTTTTGGATGGGTTAAAAATGTTAAACTCGCTTAAGGGTCACGTGACCCTGATCGAAAATTCGTAAGACGGAGCTGAGGGTGAAGTGAAAACTTCTTAGACCGCAAGGAAGTAATATATGTTCAAGTTTTCACTTCTGCCGGCACTCCCGGAGAAGTGAAAACTTGAACATATATTTTTTTCGCATTTCAACAAAGTTGTTCAGTTTCATGGGCTGATTTACATCGGTCCTTAATTTCCTTTTACTAATTTAAAGACAGCTAATATACATATTTGTTATTTATTACAATAATTCGGTTTAAGGCAGTACTTTCAACGAAAAAGCTAGAAAAATATAGAACCCTGTTACGTCTTAGTGTTTATTAAAAAAACACTGTTTTAAAGTTTTCCAATATTCTGATTCATACGAGTACGTATAGAATATAGAACATTGTTGATTTATAAAATTGGACGCAATATGCTCACACGCAAAGACATATTGAATGCGTCACTTTCAAATAACAGCTAGAATGGCGAGAGTTTCGAATAAAATACAAAACTGAATACGAAGAATGCAACCTTGTTACAGTTCCTTCCAAATTAAAAAAAAAATGTTTGTACGTATAATACATATATGGACAAGCACTATAAGTAATGATCGTCGGAAATGCGTCTCGGTCGCAACCCGTTGCCCAACGGTTCAGAGGCAATCAAGCAGGAAGGTAATTGCAGACAAATGTCGGTATAATCGGTGATTAATTGGGAGGGTGCGCGGGCGCCGCCGAGAGCTCACTTTTGTTTTAAGTTTTACATTTGTAACGTTTGGTGAATTAAGTAGACTGGTTTAAATGTGGAGAATGAGTAATGATTTGGGTTAGAGCCGATTAGGTTTTTGATGACGTTACTACACGTTTTTCCTTTTTTTTTCTTAATTTATGTAAGGACTTTTATATTATACATATGTACATGTTAGTCCTATGATATCTTATGACATGCAGATTCACAAAAAGCACATAAACATTTTTATACAACTAAACAAATTACCCAATAACAAATTGTCTGGTTTCGAAATTATAATAATCATGTAGAAATTAACAATGCGTAACTTAGACGGTAATGTAATAGATTTTAGTGGAAACTTTGTTGGCTTCTGTGTTAATTAAGTTGTTTTATGTCCAGTAGATTTACTTAATGCTGTATGTTTCCTAATTTGTTAAAATAAAATAAAATAACAATATAGGATTAGGTTTGAAATTATGTATTTAGCAAAAATGAAGGACGTGAATCAGCCCACTTACATCTTACATCTAGCAACATAATTTTGCATTCTTGGGGAAATTTTCTAAACTTTACTTAAGTTATAAGGGAGAGATTTTCAGGTCGGTCTGAATTCGCAACACTTTAGTAATTATCAAAGTTAAAGAAGTTGTTACCTTCACGTCACTGCGCGTATTCATTTTTGTTTTCGAGTCTTACATTTTTCGGGTTCCGTGTCAAAACTACGAAGCCATAATTTTAGTGTATCGGTTTGTAGAACAGTGAACCGGTGAAAAGGGAGGTGTTTGAATAAATAAATAAATTATAGATTACTGCATATTGCGTGACTTCAAATTAATTAGCGAAAATAATTTTATTTTATTTTACATTTTTGGGAAGATTTACAGACAAATTTTAAACTTATACAAATTTTAAACCGTACATGAATTATAAATTTAAAAAAAATGCTAATTACAAATCTTCACATTTAGCAATTATGTAAATAATCCCACTCAACTGAAAAAAAATCCCTAAAGAACAGATCTAAATATTTAAAGTCGCCTCTTCATGCAACTTGTGATTTACCTTTGTACGGGAAGTCGAAAATATTTTTAAAATTTTAATTTTTAAATATCACATAGGTTCCTTTCTCTAAAGTTGTTCTGTTTAAATGGGGAGAATCACCTAAAGTTTGTTAACTAATTTAAAGTTACCCCATATGCGATCTACCAGCCGCAGTCGGAACCCTTACGCGTAGGTCGACACGCTTTTGGCAGCTTTTTTACAACATTAAAGCATGAGCATACCCGAGTCCCAAAAGTCGGTAAATAAGCGTACAAAGGAACGCACAATACTCCAATGCCGATGTTTGGGTGAAAATAAAAGAACTTAAGGAAAGGTTGGTAGAGCTATTGTGCGCAGGCGCATTGTTAGTTTTACGGCAGGGGTTGCACAAACCGCTCGGTAGCAGTCGGAGATACTTCAAAGGACTGTTTACGTACAATATTATTTTTATTGCTGTGATTGAGAGATCTTTGACGACACCCTGTGAATACCGACTAAATGTGACTTTCTACTTTTGGTGTTTTTTTTTCTGTAATGACTGGTATAAAGTAGAAATGAATTTGTATTACTTATAATTATATTTTATTACTAGCATTCAGTCCGGGACTACGTCCCCGTGGGAATTCTGGAAAACTGTAAAGCCTATGTCCATCGGAGATAATGTAGCTTTCTAATGGTGAAAGAATTTTTCAAATCGGTCCAGTACTTTCGGAGCCTATTCAATGCAAACAAACAAACAAACAAATCTTTCCTCTTTATAATATTAATATTGATTATCGAAACCTACAGTTTTTGTTTCACACATAGACAGACCGTACCTTGAGAAATAATTATTTCTTATTATTTAGTTAGATAATATCAAGATATTTAAATTAAATTATATAACGTGTTTCATAAATACCCAACAAAAAGGAAATCAAAAATTAAATTCAAAAGAAAAATATGTAGTCCCAACTCTAGTAATCTGGGCCCCGATTCAGTAACTACAGTTGTATTTCGATAGAATGGTCGACATTTTATCCGTTCAGGTGACGAAATTGATAACTATCCAAATTTCATACATCTAATGACGGTTGCTTTGACTGGTGGCTCCACCGCCGACTGAATTTTCAGTTGCAGGTAGCAACTTTACGTCCATTTGGCAATGGCGCTGCTGGTCGGAGTGGTTGTCAGCAATTATATGAAAATTAAGTAGTTCTTAATTTCGCCACCTGAACAGATAAAATGGTCTCTATTCCATTGACACACAATTGAAGTTACAGAATCTGGGCCCAGTTGCACGGTCAAAATCACTGTCATGAGAGTTTCATAAAATCAACGCGACATGCTTGACATATTTGAATTTTTTTTTCTTTTTATTGAACATATGTTTATTGTACCTACATACTTACATATAAATTTGTCAAATACAATAACATTTAAATAATTTTACTTTTACAAGCAAATAAATTTTTACCTCCATCCACCCAAGTGGCTTGCAGATTTTCTAACCATTTGGTAATTTTTTGCAAGTGTTCAATATTTTGCCGGGTCCTTTGAGCGTATTTACGATGCAAATGCAACCATAAGACAAATTTAAAATAAAACATTTCCTTTTCTTTCACTCTTGAATACATCACTACTAGTGAGAAAGGAACAACACCATCTACAATAACCTTTTCAATGGTTCAAATTGTGGGTTAGTAAGCCTGTTATAGACAAAGACGTCTTGTTTTTCTGCTGCGGCGGTCCATGAAAGGCATAATAGAGTTAAGCCATAAAGATAACAATTTCAAAAGAGCCGACAGTGTACTGTTTGGTTAGTTAAATATCCAAAGGATGATGCGCAGGCGCATAAAACGTTCACCAATACTTTGTGAATATGATAAAATATTTCCAATAAAAAAAATACCGTATCTTTTTGATGGTCAATGTGAATAAACAATACCTTCTACTCTAGCTGTCCCAGGTTCGATTCTTGGTTGGGAAAAACAAAAGTATATGTCTATTCTTCTTCTTCGTTCTTGTCAACGGCAATATTAATGTTTGGTCTGTTCTCGTGTAAGATATAAGCATTTCTTTTTGCTGTGGATTTTTGTTAATAAATAAAAATAAATAATAAAAAATAATCATTTTTACTGTGCCCTTGTGGGTCCCAAGAGTCGGCTTTGGAATGTTATCTAATTAACTTCCGCCAAAAAAGGGAGGTGTTATAAGTTTGACGTGTGTATCTGTGTCTGTCGTAGCATCGTAGCTCGTAGCATCGTACGAATGGACCGATTTGATGTGGTTTTTTTAAGGCTACTCAGGGATAATGTAGCATTCAAATAGTGAAAGTATTTTTTAAGTCGGTTTAGTATTTTAAATTTTGAGTTTATTAATACAATAATACAATTTTTTCCTCTTTATGAAATTAGTGCACCAGAACACCATGCTTTGTGAAGATACTACAGAGCTATTGATAAACTATGAATAACATTCAAGATTCACGTATATTTGCGTACTAAACAAAATGTAGAGAACTCATGAAAAAGTTTACACGTGAAGTTGAGAAAAGCGCGGGAAAACGTACAAAGTTTGTCTAAGTAAGTCGCCCCGCCTGCCCGCCCCGCCCTCATACCGTCCCTCTCGCACGCACCTCTCGCTCGCTCCCGCCGTGGCTAACCACACGCGGACGCTGCGGTACCGAGTATCACAAGTCTTGCTTGCCAAAGTTTTCTTTGACTTTGCAAAAGTTTTCCCTTTTTTATATTCTTGGGAAAATAATGATATTGTATTTTTGATTCTAGAATGCTCTTTATTATGCTAGTGTTTTGGATTAATATTAAGTTAACGTATATACAATAATACAGTAAGAGAATTGAATTAGGAAGTCAATATCAAAGAAAAAATAAATCAACCAAATAAGCCAAATTAAAAAATCAGAAAAAGAATTGCAAAAATGTTCTGAAATGAATTGAAATCCCTCCAAAATATGTCGATGGAAAGTGTCGGAGAATGAGGTTGGTGCCGATCGGTGTCGAGATTCCCGGCGTGCCAGCAGCGCGATAATGAAGTGCTACCCGATCCCGCCGCGTCGCCAACTCTGAACATGAAATTTATAATTTTTCATGAGCTCGTTGATAGGTTTTCGCACCGGCCGCGGTTTCCCGCCGCCCCGCGGCCTAATTACCACCACTTCACGATACGTCACTACGCTGATTCAAAAAAATGCACCCATCCCTTTCCCACCCGACCGTAGCGTGCGACGGTGTCCCACTCCGACCAGCATTTTTATAAAAACGCAGAGACCGACCGCGGCCGTCCCGCTCGTTCCCGCTGCGGCTGCACGCTGCCCGCACCCTTCGTCTCCTTCCCGCTTTTTACGAGACGAAGGGGCCGCCACCCGGTGGGGGCGGCGACCGCGCGAACGCAAAATATTGACCATCGGAAAAAGTCGCGTAGTATCGCAGTCATCAGTCGAAACTGAGTCTTCGTGGCACGCGTGCCCGACTTCGGCGTGCGTCGTGCGTCTTCGGCTTGCGGTCTCGACGAGTCCCACCGCCCGTTTATTTTTCCCCGCCCGGCGTCTTGGTCCGCACCCAACAAGTGGTGGAGACGCTCGCTCGCACTCGCGGCTCACCCGGCGTCTCGTGCTCACACTTCGCACAACTTTCTGATCGCTCCGCGCACTTTGCCGCTTCGCGAGTTCGGAGTTAGATCGCGTGTTGCAAACTTTTCTCGTAGTGTGAACAGACTACAGTGGCGTGATAAGGACTTCAGTGGCGTGTCGAGTGCTGTTTGTAGGGTAGACTGGCGTCGATGCACCTTCCGCACGCGAGCCCCCCTGTCCCTGCGATGGCGGACGTCTTCTCCCACATCCATGAGTACTATCGGCAGAGCCACGGGGAGCTGGTGCAGACTGGGTCACCAGCTGTGCTGTGCTCGGCATTGCCGGGCCACTGGCGGTCCAACAAGTCCCTCCCTGTGGCTTTTAAGGTAGTCGCTTTGGATGACGTCCAGGACGGGACCCTGGTCACGATAAAGGCTGGGAACGACGAGAATGTGATGGCAGAGCTGAGGAACTGTACAGCTGTGATGAAGAATCAAGTTGCCAAGTTCAACGACCTGCGGTTCGTGGGACGCAGTGGCCGCGGGAAGTCCTTCTCGCTCACCATCACCATCAGCAGCTTCCCCAGCCAGGTGGCCACCTACATGAAAGCCATCAAAGTCACTGTTGATGGACCTAGAGAACCTAGAACTAAACAAAGTAAGTATATGTATTGTTTTGTATACCTTTATGTGACATGTTTAGATGTATTATTTTTTGTTGTGTTTTCTTGGATATTTTTTTACCAAGCTTTTCATAATAACAATTAAAACCTTCTACATCAGTTCAGACGAAATTCTATTTCTAGATGAACATTCATTTTTTAACTATTTCACTAAACGCAACATTCGTTCACAACCGAACGCAAACTCTTACAAACAGCAAAATTTTATTTAAATTTTACAGCAGTAATAAACCAACCATGTGCGAAACAGAACTCGTATGGATATCATCGTTGAGATTAAAAGATTTAATTGTTTTTGAAAGTTTTTTCTGGTTGCGCGCGCGCTGGCTGGGCGCCAGTGAAGGTTAGCTCGGCCGATTTTGCGGCGCCGCAGCATCCGACCACATCCAGAGCTTTTATTTTTAATACTCGTTTAAAATCCAATATTTCGCTTCTGATTTGAGAACATGACAGCGACATATCCGATAATCTCAGCGAATTTGTTACCGTCTCCTGCGACGCTATGGACGCTATTAATTCATTCTGTAGAGCATTAGCTATTAAGATTTCGCTCTCTGACGCCCGTATTACAGAAGGAGACTCAAATCTTTATCTATACTTAAGTATTGGTTGTCTCTATCACTATCAAAATTAAAAATATGACTGATTTTAAGTATAGACCAGAGTCTGAGTCATATGGACGTAACTCAGTCGGACACATTCAACTTTCATTGATGATCATGGTATATATCTATCTACATATAAATATTTACAATTTTTTTCTTCGTGTACTAAACCGATATAACTTTCAATAATGTTACTTCGGTCTTTACTACGTGTGCTTTCCGTCATATACAGGACGGACTTTAATTCTTTTTTTTTCTATATTAATATTCAAAAATATTTTACTATATCATGTAATCTAAACTAAACTAAAGCATGTGCTTCAGCTAGATCAACGGAATACGAATTAATCATCAAGACATTAATTACTACGTTTAAGCTCGAACATCGGTCGGAATCGCAGTTACGAGTGTTCGAAAATAACTCGATTGTCTGCAGGAGCAGGAGATACGTAAGCTAAGAGTGTTTTGACACGCTTTTATAAATGGTGATTGGCTTGTAATTCTTTGTAATACTCAGATGTTCTACATTTGCATTGTGTTCATGTTTGTTCTGCTGCTTTTGTGTGTTTTTTTTTTAATTGGTTTAGAACTAGTGACGGTTAATTGTACATCTTAATGTACAAATAAACCTCTTTTTATTATACATCTAGCGAGTTAACCCAGAAAATGCCTATTAAGGCACTGGTAGGTACTCCCACGCACCGATGGAACACAGCAAGCTGTTTGGCGTCGGACTTCGGTAGGAGGGTGGTTACAAACCAGATGGCCCTTTACAGAGACCATAGGACGACATCTAAGATTCAGAACAAATTGATGTGTCGTTGCCTGGGGTGGATTAATAGGAGGCAGGTCTCATTTGTGTTTCCTTAGTCGCCTCTTACGACACCCACGGAAATAAATGGAGTGGTGTTATTCTGAATCGATCACTTACGCCTATAATCCCTTTCGGGGTAGGCAGAACGTCATTTGGTTCAGGAACCTCCAAACGTCATTTGGTAGACAGGGTACCAGCCTCATTTGACATTAATTCTGAGGGTCCTTAGGTGGAATATGAGTATAGTAGTGATAACATACACAATACAGCAGAAACATAAAGTGAAAACCATTTTAAAATCCATTGCGTGGTTTATAAGGAGTTAGTGGATAAAAAGACGCGGAGCGATGTACAAGTATATAGATGTGCTGAAGTTTGAACAGGTTGTACAGTTCACACTCTAACGGTGAGGAAAACGTCATGAGGGAATCTGCACGGAGACCGAATGACCTGAATTTGTTACCAAGATAAATCTGGCCAGGTTTCCTAGTTAGCAGGGTCACGGACGTCAGATGGCAGTTGCTCCTCGGCCAAATGATGATCTTCTTCTTCTTATGGTGTAGGTATAGTCAAGATGTGGCGAATATGGCTAACCCTGGTGTTAGAGTTTTCAAACCGTTAGTTTTGACGACTGTAGTCAATCGACAACAGCCGGGACTGTCAGCTTAACGTGCACTCCAAAGCAGGGAAACTCTCGTGATAAATTTTTCACCCATCTGGTTCCCTGCCTCTGTGTACGTTGCTTAACCCCACCGATCGGTTGAGATCAGCAAGCTGAGCTACGAGCGCTTTTCGTAGATCAAATGATGATGATCTCCGAACTTTCAGTCGGCATTTGAACATTAATAACCGATTTTTGAATTTGACAGAACTGAAAATATAAAATTGTTATACGGGTGCTTTGACATATTAAGTCGTGATTAGTTCTGATTGACATTTCTAAACTTAGGTCGGAAAACATTTGATGAATTTATAGAAAGGGAAACAAAATAAACGGTTAAAAATGAAATGACTGTAAACTGAGTTATTGTGGTAGGTACCAAAAGAAAATACTCCATAGGTTTCTTTTCTATATCAACGAAAATTTGTTGCTTGATTATTGTTCTTTCAACGCCACAATCTGTTTTAAATTAAATTTAAAACGACATAAAGTTTAAGCAATAAACTACGAAGACAAATTGAAATTAAAACAACCATAAAAACGAAGTAATTAAAAAGATCAAAAGACACAAAAAATGTTAAATGAAATGACACTAGAATAGTGATGTTTTGACAACCACAAATCTATTAAAGTTCTGTAAATGTATTTGTTAAATTGGTTTACTTATTAGTTTGAATGTCGCCGTTTAATCAAGCCGCCATTTATCTTACTTACTTCTTAATTTATGCGAAAGTTTCCGAGAGTTGATAGATATATGGATGTTTGTTACTCTTTCACGTAAAAACTACTGGACAAAATTTGATAAAACTTATCAGTAATATAGCTTAGATATCAGAATATCACATAGGCTACATAATTTTCCCAAATCCCCATCCCAAAAGCTAGTCCTTTACATTTTTAAATTAATTACATTAGATCTAACTTCAATTCGCTACGTTCAGAAAAGTTAGTTTGGGAAAACGAAGTAAACGTTAAAATTAAGCTGAAACGACTGCAGTGTCAGATCAACAAAAAAAATTTGCCAAATCTAAAATGGCCCCGCGCATTGAGGGTTCTATACAAAAATAAAATATAAACAGTAATGACACTAACCAATTCATTGACTTTATCTCTATGCAATAAAGTTTAGATTGCTTAATTCAAACTTTTTTTTTTAAGTTATACCTTATCATCATTACACTGTACTGAAATGCTACTGGGAACGACGTAGCATAACAGCTGATTTCCAAGACTTTTTTCCAATTTCTTATTGAAGCGGATTTAAAAAAAACATATTAATAAAAAAAAAAACTTAACCAGATGATCTTACACTGAAATGACACTGGTATGTACTGAAATAGATTTGTGGTGTCAAAACACAGTGATGTTTTGACACCACAAATCTATTTCAGTACATACCAGACCGTCTGTGTAAACAGTAAACATACCGGCCAAACTTGAGCCAATAATAAAAAGACAGAGTATGCGGATAAACTAACATCCTCGGTAGTTAAACATCAAAGGAACTAGTTAATAAACCGATCAATGTACCGCTTGATGGTTAACTGCACTAATTAACTGAGAGAGTTAAATAGACACTGTAATCAAGCGAGAGATGTCTTCATCTGTGAATTAGTTTCTACTCTATTGACATTGGAAAGCATAGCTTCTTGCAAGAACTTTTTTGTCTAGAATAACATTATGCAGCATTAGCTACAGATAAATAGGTTTTTTTTTATGTTAAAGACGTAACCTTTTTTCAGTATTTTATAAAAGACTAGCATCCCGCTCGGGACTTCGTTCCCGTGGAAATTCGGGAAAATTATGTAGTCTATGTTACTCAGAGATAATGTAGCATCCTAATGGTGAAATAATTTTTCAAATCGGTCCAGTAGTTTCGGAGCCTATTCGTTACATATAAAAATACAAATCCTTCTTTATAATATTAGTGTAGATTTGTTAAAAGCAAGATGGCTATAGCTTACCCTAAAAAATTTTTTTCGAAAAACCTTATTTTCAAATTTTTGTCACTTTTAATCACTCATCAGTTACTTTAAGGCGACTACAGCACCCGATAAAGGCAGCGCACATAGGAATAGTGCCATCTCCGTCTCTCAACAGGCTTGGGCCGGCAGTGCGAACAGTGTCGATACACGAAGTTTACGGACTATAAAAGCGTTCGTGCGTAAAAACATGTTCGAAAGTTATAAAAGTGAGATTTATGGAAAGGTAACAGCTTAAATCGAAAAATGCGTTAACTACTTATCGAGAGTGTTCAATCACGAACATTTTGATAGCAAATTCAAGTTCCTGTGTGCATTTTACTATGGTTTTTACAGCTTAAAAGATACACAATATTGGGTATTAGAGGTGACTTTGTGAGCTTTTTCTATCGAACCAAAAGTGCTGAATCATGTTTTCAGCAAACTACTTATTTAGTTGATGTCCTGAATATTAACGTAGTATTTTTTTTCTTCGATTTAATGCAGTGCGTCATGCTTATCTACGCATCATAAAATTGTTATTTAGGTGCTGTAGTCGCCTTAACACTTAATCCCAAAATACTTATTCATGTTCCGATTGTAAATAAAATTCGTATAATACTATATTATAAAAAACAATTTCCTCGCCGTTTCTTTACTTTATCTTATTTATTTCATAACAATTTCTATCGTGTTGGAAATTACAGTTTTAAAATTAAATTACACCTATATAAATTACAAAAATAACACTTAAATGCAAGTAATAACATAGCATGCTCAGATATAATTAAAAATATAAAAATTCAGTTAAAATATTAATAAATCACAATTTTCTATCGTAATATATATACTCGTCAACACTATAAAACCATCTTTCCACCAGGAAGCGCCTCAGATTTCTTTTGAAGTTTTTAACGTTTTGTATGATTTTAAGACTCACTGGTCGATAGTTATACAATTTAATCTCTTGATAATGTGCGCTATGTTTCACCACATTAAGTTTAGGAGCAATACATCCTTGCAGATCCTTCCTGCGGGTGCTGATCCTCGCAATATTTTCCTCCTCTGTTCCATACAGATGTAGGGACTTTCCTAAGTCAGTCAGCACCAGAAATATGTAAAGCTTGTCTGTCTACTTATCTGTCTGAACGCAATAAACTCCAAAACTACTGAACGAATTTTGCTACGGTCAATGGATGGAGTCATTCAACAGGAAAAATTGTGTGTATAATTCATTCCCGAAACTCCCTCGGGAATGAAGTCCCGGGTGGGAAGCTAGTCAATCATATTTGAAATTCTACAGAAAGTCACAAAACCACACTTTCTTCAATTCCAAGTTCCGAAGTGAATTAAGTTTTAGCGAAACAATCAGCTCGTTTAATATGCGGCACTTGCAACTCCAGCGGTTACCAAGTTTCATGATGCGGCGGGCCGCGCGGCAGATGTAAACAATCTCGGCCCGCGCCGTAAAGTCCCGTTTGATCTCCCCGCCTCTAAAATATGGATTTTATGTCTTTGGTCTGAAATACCACATCCACACCCAGCTACCCTCATAACCACCCGAATAACCCGTCTCGTGTCACGGATTTATTAAGTTCCGCCCAAATTGTAATTACAAATTCAAATACATTATTTAATAACAGCTATACTGTACTGTTGCACTTATTAATGTGTCATTAGACCCTCAGCTTCTTTCATTGATAAAAATTACCATAAACCATCATTTGAAGCGGTACGTTTAATGTGCTTTCATTAAATAATGGTAATTTATGTTCCAATTTACTACCATACTCCCTTTCTAGAACCACTTGACGCTATTTTGGACATTCATTCTGAGGGTTGTTAGATGGACCATGAATATGCTGGTGACAAATTGTCAGCATTTCGCCCACGATCGCAAAACCCTGGCGTCCCACGTACTGGTTACTTTAGTATGCCTAGGAAGAGTCGGCAGCTGGCACATTATAAGTTTTTCTTTCACCTCTTGTCCGGCATGAATCATTTTGAAATTTCAATTTATTTAACAACAATTTCGACATTATTCCACGTTAAACGAAACTCTTCTAAAAACTAGAAAAAGAGATCTAAGATCTACAGCCTAAAGAATGTCCCTGCAGCGTCATCAGTATGCACAATATAGCAATCTTTTGACCCAGGTCATAGATTTAATGTAAGTAAATGATGAACAGTAAATCTGTAAGTTGCTTATCAAAACTTTTCAAGGTATTTTCTTAAAAACTATCATCTAGGTACCCTTTCAATGTGCGGTATCAAAAGACGAGACATTGTCGCCAACCGGTCGAGTTATGACCCATAACTCTGATTCCATTTATTTAACACGCACCCGTCTCTTCCACATTAATTTACGAGTGACAACAAGCTCGCATCTCATTCCAGATATTTAATGCCCATTTTGACACTTATGTGTCGTATCTCTCATCCGTTTATTGTCTAGCGGCACCAATATGGCCGCGTAGCTTTTGATTTGCCTCGTCAAGATTCTTCATTACATTCCGCATTTTATGGCTCGACGACTCTTTGTTCGAAAATAGCTCTTTAAAATCTTTTGTTCTCACCGTGGTATCGCGTACCCAAGTTGATTAACCCTGGTTTAAAAGCTTCAGACTGTTTAATGACTTGTCGAGATAAATTAATTATAAATGCTACCAATTGAAAACAATCGTGCCGAAAAATTTGACTTGTCTTTTGAATTTGACGAACTCATTTCTTCAACCACTAAAGTCCAAGGAAGCTTAATATTACTAACACATACTTTATCGAGTATCGGACACAGACAGAAACTAGAGTTTGACCATTTGAATCACGCCCCTTAAGTACTAAAATGTAACTGTGATATCATAACCAAAATTATGGTAAAATATTCAGATAATTGCAATTGCATTCTTTACTGCATATCTTAGTTAATTTTTACGATGTTCAAAATAGATAAGGTGCTCAGAATAGATAAGGTGGTGCTATTCGTTAGCAAAAACAGCTGCTAATATCTTTTAAAAATAACCCTTTAAAATAAAGGTATCTGTAGCTCTAAGCGTCGAATCGTCGCGTTTATATTTAAAGCCCCGCATGCTAGGGAGTTGTTTTTAATTGAATACTGGCATTAACAAATGGAGCCGGGTATTTCCGAGTTCCACACAGTTCCACATTTAACTTATTATTGTTCCATGATGGCGGCGTTCGTTCGTTCTTGCCGGATTGCCGCGTGACACCGACGGGCCATCCATCAAGCTCTTAATTTAAAATACCCGCGATTTGGGTAACGCTTTCACGAAACACTCGTTTACAATATAAAGAAAGGACAGCGGTGTTGCCAAACACCCCTCTTTAGTTTTGGCAACGACGGTTCAATCATTTTCATAATATTCGAATGATTTTAATGTAATTTTTAAATTGTAGAAGCAAAACTTGAAAGATCAAACGTCTCTCACAATTAAAAAAAAATATTTTATATAAAAATAATGCTACAAATGTCAAAATTTTATTTTTCTATAAAATATAATGAAGAGCTTATACCTATCTGTCAAGAAGGAATAGAATTAATTTATTGCAGATTTAAAACGAGTACACTTAAAGTTTTTTATTTTATTTAATAAAAGCGACAATAGTTTCTGTTTCTATTATTTTTACTCTATTTTCCTATTCACTTCATCCAATTCTAACTTGCCTTGAGTATTAAATTTGATTTCAGAAGCTCTCTCGTATAAAAGAGGGTCACTACTTCACTACTTCACTATTACTGCAAGCTCGCTAATCTCCCGTCAACGAGTTGTATTCACAAAAATAAACATCCCTACGTAAACATTTTCAGATCCCAATAAAAAGTCAAAACACTTTGATTGTCTATCTGAAAAGTAAAGACTGCTCACGTTTAAAAGATTAAAGTGACTCTTACAGCACATGTTTAACAAGATTAAGACAAAGTAAACTTCGACAAAGAGCTCATAAACAGTTTAATTTTGTAATAAAACCCCGATACACCTGATGCATCGATGACTCTAGATTAAAACTGCTATAAAGTCGAAAATAGTCGTCGGTAGCGTCTTCTATCGATTAAACAAATAAAAAAGCGTTTCGCTAGTTTAAAGGCGAAAGGCAGCGGTCGTAAAATGGTATGGCACAGAGGAGCCGGCTATAGACGTAGTAAAATAGGTGTTTGTATACAGCTCCTTGTTATGGTCGGTAAACAGACGCCGTGTGTCGCCGCCTTTATGATCCTTTGTGCCTTGCGGACGGATGGCGACCTCGACGGGACTACTACTTACTTGCTTGATTCGTACTCATCGTTGTGGCATAAAAAGTTATTCCATCCGTATCGTATCAAACTCCTTTCAGTCGTATTCGTAACTTAAGGTTCGTACGCTTCGAAAAACAAGACGGTTATTTTGTCATTTTGGAATATCTAGTTTTAAAAATTAAATTTCAGCAATTAATTGCTGTCAAACTCTCTCGATGCATTATTAGCTTATTGAATATTGAGTATGTATCTTCTTTATTTTAGTTGTACGAAATACTCTAATACAATTAAACAAATTGGAGAGAAGTCTTCTTTATAAAATGAAATCTTTTTCAATCAAAATGAAGTCCACTCTTTCACACATAGAATTGGTTTTCTTTTAACAAAACTAATCTTATTTTTCCTTGTTTCAGGTTACGGATACGTCCATCCCGGCGCTTTCAGTCCATTCCTACTTAACCCTGGCTGGTTAGATGCGGCCTACCTCAACTACGCGTGGGTTGACTACTTCAGGCCACCGCAAACTGGCGCGCTTGTTAAAGGTACGTCTTATTGGTGAAATTATTAATTAATACAGGATTTCGTTACCTCGTTAACCAGGACCAGGATCGTTAACCAGGACCGTTAGATCAGGTTGACAATGAAAGATGTTTTTGTTTCACAAAATGTTAGCAAATAAACAACGACTTCAGTTGCTTTATTTCAAACACTAAATGAATAGGTGAGTGGTGCTAGCTGCCATTTTCAAAGATAAAATAAAACATTAATCTTCGCATGTTAACAATTTTTTTTAAATGACTCTAAACTACATCTTTTGGTCGACTGAACCTATGTCGATAAATTTCGATCACTTCAGTTTCCAAAAAAAAACCGCATCAAAATCAGTCCATTCGTTTAGAAGTTGCGATGGCACAGACAGACACACAGATACACTCGTCAAATGCATATAACAACCCTTTTTTTTCGTCGGGGACCAATTAAAAATCACGACATTTTTATACATTTGGACCATACTCATTTAAGGTATTCCTTTAGTTCAGTGATTTGTTCCATCTAGACGGAAAGAACCTCTTGAATGGTATCCTCATTCACATCGAAAGATCGCGATATATATTTTTTAGCTAAACGTCACTCACCCACCCTATCGACGCCCAACTAGTATATAATTTTACAAATCAATGTTTCTGCTCGAACGAGCAACATTCCCTAGTATTCTTATTACAAAGAGCATCAAAAATGTCTAGAGTAACTGCCTCCCGGTGTACCTCTCCAACTTCCATCAGCGTATAATTCGGCATTTGTTAATTTAAAAATTCCCGGTGTAGCAAACAACACTCGAAAACATGTTGCTGAGTTGCTAGCCCCTCAAGGCCGTACAGGGCAAAGCGGCTCAAATAAAAGGAGCAACTCTTGAGCGCTGCAAAACAACACCAGCCGACCAAAGCAAAACCACCCGCTGAAGTCCAAGGGGGGTATGGGGGTTTCGGAAAACGGGTAAAAAAGCAACGCCTTCGCGTTCGAGAGAGTGTGGAGTCAATTTTATTCCAATGTAGGCGACCGCGCCACACCAGCCACTTTTTGCTTCCGCCGACGAAACGCTTCGAGTGATCTGCTCAAACACCTCTAGTGTCGTTTATGAACTCTGACCGGGCGCCGGGCGTGTTTCAGTTTTGGATAGTTGTAACCTTTGACAATTAATTTGAAAAAAAAAATATATATTACGTATTTAACAGTAGGTTGTACTGTAATTGCATCGCTATGCTGACTCTGACTGAGCTTTTTGTCAATTTTATGTTTAGTAGGTGTATCTTATCATGAATCACTCAATAATATAAATACAATAATATATACCACCAAATTAATACTCTCTAGCAGTCTTTTACTACACAAACTAAATGTAAGATTTTTAAACGAGATAAAATAGAACAATCCCACAGACATGGTAATCAAAATTAGTGAATTGGATGAGCTCTAATTAAAAATAACGGCCGAACCAGTGGAATCAAATTCAACGTTCGGGAATCACCTCAATCAGGCGCGACGCCGATATTGGCCCCCACCTCACCAAATTACCCCCTAGTTACTCCCACCCCTCTGCCTTTTAAAGTGGTCTGCGCACCACTGCCACTGCTGCAAACAGAAAAAGTGCAAAAGAGAAACGAGCGTTGCACCACCTCCGAGCTCTTTGTGGCCCAATCTGCGCCTTCGTCGTTTCCTTTTTATGCGCCGACCTCTCTTACATGCTATCGAGAATCAAAGCTAGCACAAGGTACAAGAACTTTTGAACACGGCTGCTAATGAAAATTTCACGTTTGGAGTTCGCTTTGTCCTAGGACACTGAGATAGCTGTTTGTCGAAGGCGGCGCGGCGTGCCTAGTGGCACTCTCACGTGTAACGCGGACGCGTGCCTTGCATCCAAAATCCACAAGACTCACTCCGAAAGGAGACGTAACACCGAATTACCTCGGAATGTCGTGTCTGCATCGTAAAGAACTACGTCGCGTTCGGATAAATAAATATTGCACCCTCACCCTCCCAATATCGCACTAAAAAAACATCCCTTTCGGTGAAGCCGCCTTTAAACGCCTACAGATTGTACATTATCCTTAGTACGATTATGCACCCTCGTTGTTCGGGGAATCGGCAGAGTGCCCCGGGTATCCCCGGGGGCTCGTCTCTCATATTACGTCATGTTGCAAATCTAACGACCAGTAGCTGCATCAGAGAGCGTAATGTTATCGACAGAATTATTAATGAAGACTTTTTCTTTGTCAACAGGTGGAGCAGCGCCTTTAGCTACGCCTCCGGGTTTGGCTGGTGCAGAACTGTTCCCGTTTCCTCCAGCAGTGGCCAATCTGCCTTCAGGAGGATTGATTCCACCTCCAGGAGCCTTCTTGCCTCCAAACGCACTTTTGCCATTCCCTCCGCATCCTGCTGAGCTATCATTTAAATCATTACCGCCTGAGATATCTTTGAAAAACGGAATGAACCCCTACGATGCTTTGAGGCATTTGCAAAGCAATGTATCGTCAATGGACACGTCGAGCGCACGTTTGTCACCGACAAGTAGTAGACAGAGTGGCAGCCCGAGGAGTATGGTCAACGCTAGTCCTGACCGATCGAAAGCCGATTCAAAGTCAGAAGTGAACTCTATGCATGATGCAACTATTTCGGATGAGTCAGATGAGGAGCCGATTGAGGTAGTAAAGTCTGCATTCCACCCGACGCGGCCGGCGAATGTGGAGCTACAGGAAATGAAGAGGGTACAGGCAGCCGACTCCACAGTGGCTGACCGACCGCGACATAGGAATGAACTGAAAGCACCTTCACAACGAACGACCAGGGTCTTATCTACCAGTCCCACCTCCACAAAGCTTGGAACTGGAACAATAACTACTCACAAATCAGTATGGCGACCTTATTGATCCAACTAGTGTATAGTTCGTCCACGCGGCGAGTTTGTTGAAATGTGATAAACAAAGAGCTTGTAAATATTAAACTTATTGTGAAATTATTCGGTTTATAAAAGATATTTATTGTTAGAGGTATATTTAGGTTTAAGATTAGGTGTAGTTTAGCTCTGCAATATGTAAATATGGGATAAAAAGAATTGTTATTTAAATGCATATGTGTTCATGCTGCAAGTTGAAGGTTTGTTTAATAAGTATCACTCTTTGATTGCACTTAATTCGTAACAACAGTATTTTTAAAATTTAATCATAAAATTATTTCCAAACCTGACTGAGTATTATGAACATGAATAACTAATAAAGTTCATGTAAAGACTTTGTGTAATTAATGTAAATAAGGTAAAAGAAATATTTATTAATGAAATAATTATAAATAACGTTAGTTTCTGTAAATATGTATTAAATTTTAGATATATCAAATATAAAAGATACAATTCGGAGAATGATTTGGTAGTTTTGTATTCCACGATCCCAAAACCTGAAAAGTATCCGTTCCCATGAACGTTAACAATGATTTATCACATTTAATTTTAACAGCTATTCCTATAATTTTTCAAAATACAGGCCCTGAATACGGAAAGGAGACATACTCCAACTATCACCACTGAGTAGGACAAATATAACTATATTACCATTTTAAAAAAGAATTTGAGACATGTTAGCAGAAGAACTCCATTGCTTTTAAACATGCTGACGTAGCTATACCTACTCATACAAGGGCTTGGAAACACAGTGCAGTTTTGGAGTGCGCCGAGCCGCTATCAATTGGGTTTGCACCCGCACTGATCCGGTTAGCTGATTGCACCCCTTCCCCCCGCGCCCGCGGTCACCCGCTCCTCAAACAGTACGATGAGTTGACCCAGAACATACCTTGGTGAAGTAACATACATAATAACACGCCTGAGTCCCATTGGGGCAGTCAAAGACTACAAAGATTACTTACGGCCGATCATACCAAGTCCAAATCTTGACAAAAAATATTCTAGACATGGGTCGATCTTTCTGTAAACTATCAAACTCAGACACAAGGCTTTTAATTTCTTGTTGTGTGTCGGCAATCATTTATTTTCCGAATGCACACGAATGCATTATAAATTCATAGATTTCTCGCCAACAATAATTTGTATTTAAAACTACGTATTTTAATGTTGTTTCCTTAGAATTTTCATCTCTGTGAATCATTAGTTTTATCACCTATGGTAATTATAATTCTGAATTACGCACTTTCTTTTGTTTTTTTTTTTTATATTTCGGAAACACGAAGTTTGCCAAGGGACAATAAGAAAATAAGAGCAGTATAAATGCCAATCTTTGTCTAATCATGATTGACAAGCAATTTAATATGAGACAGACAGCTTACACTCCAATAGCATCATCAAGTTAGCGACTATATCAAAATTATAGACCATAACTCAAAAATAAAAAAGTGCATCATCTCCGACATTCATTGCTCATAAAGTTATAAACTCTTAAACGGCTGAATCAATTTTGATCAAATATAGCTAAGAACCATTATAATCGACTAGCTGATGCCCGCAACTTCGTTTGCATGTTAATTTTTTCTTTTGAACAGATTACACTTTATTGACGGTCCATTAATGGACCGTCATTTAGTTTATTAAATATTGATTTAGTTTAAGATTTGGATTTTTACATACAAAAGTTTTTCCCGCTAACTCCCGTTCCCGTGGGAATTTTGCAATATCCTGTTGCAACTAAGCTTTAAGTTTACTAAAGTACCTGCATGCCAAATTTCAAGCGTCTAACTTAAGCGGTTTAGATTTTTCATACAAATGGATTTTCCCGCTAATTCCCGTTCCCGTGGGAATTTCGGGAATTCCTTTAAGCTACGTCCCTTCCAAATTTCAAGTGCCTACGTTTAGCCGTTTAGGCTGTGCGTTGATACGTCAGTCAGTCAGTTTCTCCTTTTATATATTTAGATTTCGTCAAATTGCAAAACAAAATTCACTACGCTGGACTTATCACTCACGTGTTTTCCTTTTAATTATTAATTTAGGTATCCATCTCCTCATTCCTCAAACTTTGTATCAAAAGCATATTTAAAAAAGAAAATAAGTAGTCAAATCAAAAAACAAAACTGCTTTTCGCGAGGTGTCGTCAAAAGAGATCTCTTTCAGATCAAAAACAGAGTTTCACGGTTGAACTTAATGCATAGGCTAAATTAAAAGTGCAAATCTGAAATACAAAGGCGCAGATCTAATCCAGTCCGGTATCACGGACACACGGAGCCTGAATGGACGGCTCATTATGGCTGCCTTTGAAACAGGCTCTCACGGTACAGCTTATGATTTCAGTTGGCTGAGACTATCGTATATGGGGGGTCATATATATCCCACAAATGTATTTTAAAGCAAAAATCAAGGCAGTTGCAGAGTTATAAATAATATATATATACATTGACGCATGAACAATAGCAGCAATACAATTTTTTTATTATATTTTTAATAAGTAGGATATTACAGTGAAGCGGGACGACATGTGCCAAAATACAATCGCGGAAATATCAAAAGTATAAATTAATTTTCTTTTATCATACGAAATATTATGATGCAAATGTGTCCTGGTTAATTTTCAAAGGACAACCTTCAAATATAAGGTATACCATAGAAACCAAAAAGTGGGACGCGAGGGCGAAAGTCTGACAACCTATCGCTACTATACTTATTTTTCATCTACTCACTCTCAGAATTTATGTTACGCCAAATGTAGCATCAAGTGGCTCTACCAATGATTACATGAAACCCCACCTACCTCTAGAAGGATTATAGACGTGAGTAGTTCGTCCTACCCAACTTTTCTCCACAAAATTTAATTAGTTCAAACAAGCACATCAAAAGCATTAGTAACGCGCAAGTGTTTTCCCGCGACCCCCGGCTAATAAGGCCCTGGGTTCCTCCCTGTCCCGTACATAATGTGGCTATGTATGGCCACCCTATTTGGCCGTATTAAAAACCTGTGGCCAGACAGGCTCGCGTCAGTGACTGTATTTTGAATTTGAAATTCGTTTCAACGAATGTTTGCATGCATGAGTGATTACGCTAGTTGGTGTGGATGTGCTCCCGATATAAAACACGCTTCACTGTGTTTGGAGCTGAATTATTCATCCAATAATTGAATAACTATAAATGTATGCGCAGTGTGTAAGTATAGCTTGCAGGCTTATGGTCAACAGAGGCAACGTGAGGCAGAGAATTTCGTCAACCACCCTGAAATGTAATGTAATGGTTAATATTAATAAAACAATATTTTACTTTCTGGGTATAATTAATGTAAAATCAGAGGCTGATACCTAAACCAGGGCCCTGTGTCTTCGTATACCAGACCTCCATCCCAGACATCAGTGGGCATGAAGAATAAAAATTGAGTTGAAAGAGTTCTTGATATGACTTCTATCTATCTATACATATTATAAAGAGGAAAGATTTGATTGTCAATTTGTTTGCATTGAATAGGCTCCGAAACTACTGGACCGATTTGAAAAATTGTTTCATCATTAGAAACCTACATTATCCCCGATGGACATAGGCTACATAATTTTCCCGAATCCTACGGGAACGAAGTCCCGAGTGGAATGCTAGTTTTTTAAATTTCTTGAAATTAAGAAAGAAAACACAGTAAGTAATCTCTGGAGATGGAGTACAAAGCCGATCACCCATGAGTAAGAAATATGCTTTTTTTTTAATTTGAATCAAAGCTATAATGTAAACTATAACTATATATATCTAAATTGTTTGAATTATTTCACCTACTTTCATTTTGACCTTCAAAAATTTTTTACACAGTAGTCAGTCTAAATAACTAACTCAAATCATTTTATTATGTCTTGTACGTTTATTAATGTGGCATTTTCTTGGCTCATAATAATCTTTAATAATAGCTGTAATGTAGCATGAAATTAGGTTATTTTTAGACAATACGCATTTTTAACCAAACGTTCGCTGTGGTATGTAGGTTATTTTAATTTAGAAATGAGTTTTTGGAACGTATTTTATGAAACAGACTATCACGACAAGCAAGTTTATTAGGCAGATATGAAGAGTAAACAAACATAAGCAAAAAATATTTACAAATATCCTTTATTGGTTTTGTTTTTCCTGTGAAATAAAGTATTAATTCATTCATTTATTCAAATACCAGACAGTTTCACTTTTAAATTTTAACAAGATGATGCTCATATAGCATTTCATCAATATGAAGTTGCCACGCGAGCACGCAAATTAAACAAAAATCAAGCCTAATGCTTTTAGTTCAAGCTCACCAATTTTGCGCACAGGATTTCTTTTGAAATAACTTATTGATTTTATTTATTGAAAAATAACACCCAATAAAACAATAATCTTTCCCACCTAATAATATGATTTGTTTATAAACTTAAAGGAAACAGCGGGATAGGTAGTAAGATATTTCGCAGAAACGTAAGTATGAAATAATTTTCCACGTTAAAAAAGTATGAGTCACCGATTACAATCCCAAAAACAGTTCGCACAAAGTAGATAACTAGTATTTTTTGTAGACTACAATGCCTATTAGCAGATAACCGTCAAAAGAAAATGTCACTCATTTATTTAGATGATGTTCTGGTTTGTAGTATTTTTTGTTTTTGTTGATTTTTTTAAAAGCGTGAATCATTTTCGATAAAATTTATATGGGACCACCTCTGGAGAATTTTGAAAATCGGTCCATAATTGGCGGAGAAATCGGTGAACATACATAAAAAAAACACAGCCCTTTTTTGAAATCGGGAAAAAATCAAATGTGGGAAATGATTTCGAGAGGGAAGTAGGAAGGGGACAAGGAAAATTGTCGGACAAAGGACCAGGATTTTTTGTAACACGAATTAGATTTTCAGCTTCAGATTCCGAACTTCGATAGGAAGCTCGAGGGAAACTCTTTACAAGCTTGGAATCATTTAACACGTGCTGAAGTTGGTGTACGCTATAAACTGGTGTAGGTACGCTGGTCTTGGTATGTTCCTATTTATGATTTCAAATAACTTTAATTCACTTACTATAGAGTGATTGGATGCGACTAGTGTGTGAGTGATGGTTCTACAAGATTAGTCTTCATTAAAATGTTTATATATAAGTTTAGACTTTTATATATTTCCTTCAATCAAAATGTTGTTGCTTGAAAGAAAATGAGAATCTGGAAGCTTATATTGTTAGAGTGTTTTATTAGTTAGTAAGATGTGCGTAGAACCTTCGTTTTGTTAAAGATTTTTGGCATAACAGTTCATACAGTTTCGATCAAATCATCTCCAGAAAGACTCGTGTGGAGCTTCAGAATTTTATTTTTCCCCGTTCGCTTTAATTTTTCCTATTGTTCTCTACCTATGACTGAGAGCGGGTTAGCCCGAGGTTAAACTGCGACATCGCATATCGATAAGATTGTCCCGTCTGCTTTTATTGTTTTTATTGTTTCAGCAACGGGCAGAGGAACTCGCTATCCGGTGCCCTGCGGGTGCTTCCATACTCGGGATTGTGTGGAAATTCTAAAATCTAAATGGACCCTCATCGGTTCTATGCTCCAATTTATCTGTGCTACTGATATTATAGGTTTAAGTGCCATTGAGTGTTCAAAGGATTAAAAATTTGATTATTTTGTATGGGTATTTAGATGTAAATATACCTATACGGTGTATTTAATGAGGATTGTTTAGGAATTAATCTCTGCAATAGGTTTTCAGCCTGTACTCGTACAGCTAAACTTATCTTTTTAAACACTAAAACTTTTAACTCAATAAAGTTACTTGAAAGTTTTGCTTTATGAACAGAGTACAATAAAGGTAAATCCAAATAAAATAAGTATAAGTAAGTCTCATGTAAAAAATTGGAAACCGAAGTTCACATTTTCATTCTATTTTTTTAATAAAAAGATACATACATACTTATTGTACAAAAAATAACTTCACTAAACTTAAGTACCTACAACTAAGTTTAATACTTACAATTAAGTTTGACCGTGTGGTGATCGGTTGAGAATAACACCACCCCATCTCTTTCTGTGGGTGTCGTAAGAGGCGAATAAGGAAACACAAATATGAGACTTGCCTCCTAGTAATCCATCCCAGGCAACGACACTTCTTTTTTTTCTGAATCTGAGGTGTCGTCCTATGGTCTCATGCGGTGTGGTAGGCTCTGTAAAGGGCCATCTGGTTCGCGACCACCCTCCTACCGAAGTCCGACGCCAAACAGCTTGCTGTGTTCCGTCGGTGCGTGGGAGTACCAGTGCCTTTATAGTCATTTTCTGGGTAAACTCACTCCATCGCCGACCTCATCTTTGACCTTATGGTCAAGATTGAGGTCAAGAGTTAACCCATCTTATAATAAAAAAATAAAAAATAATAATAATAAAGTTTGATAAACCCATCCCTTCCCTAAAACGTGCCCATTCAAAAAGGAGTGATAGGGCTAGACTGGACAATGCATAGAAGCAAATCTGCTGATAAAAGTTTAATGCTTGTATAAATTGCCGATAAATTTGATTTATGCGGCGGATGGGTTACCCGACGGCAGTAATATCGAGGAACACACGAGTGAAATACTTACACAATATTACTTGCAACGACACTGCCCCTCGTATTTTGAATCATTCGACTTGTCTTCTTGTCACTGCAAATTGTATAGTGTGATTACGAGATCATTTTTAAGCCTTTCCACTTCTGGTATTAAATTGAATGGTGACAAATACGGGGCTAGTGAGATGATTAAACCAATTCTAATATTTTGCTATTAGACATACCTTGTGTTTTTAAATGTAGGAAAATATTTCAGCCTTTTTTTTAAATTCATTTCATCGTTGACCTCACCAATGCCGTTAAATTTAAAGTCGCCTTAGTTTGCGAAAGCAACCTAAATAAAAGTCTCAAAAAAATTGATTTTAAATACGAAGATAATCAGCTGATCGCACGAGTTTTATGGCCAAGCGATTTTTTTTTTCAGAATTCAACCAATGTTAATACTTGGGGAAAGTCGTTCAGTTTCGTAGCCTGATTCATGTCCTTAATTTTCGTTAACGAATTTAAAATAACTCCATATATTCTAGATTGAGTTCCTGAAAGATTTTATGAAAGATCATAAAAAAATCTTTCATAAAATCTTATGAATATTACAGAGTTATATCTCCTTCATCGTGTATACATTACTCATCATCTCAAATGGAATAAAACAAATGGTTGATTTTTGATAATTTCCAAGCTTATAAAAATAAAACAACCTCATTCCCATTCATAAGGAAAGGAAAATTGGGGCGCGTAACAAAATAATAAATTCCTTATTGGGCAGGAACACGGGATGAGTGGAAGAAGCCACTTAAAAAGATTGGCACTCAACGAACCGGCATAATCCATGCAAATTAGCAGAAATTACGAGTAGTCAACACTCCGCCTTTGCGAGTTGCAGCAAACCCTCCCTTTATTATTAATATTTATTCTCTTCCCAAGCCCAAAGGGAAAAATTCCCAATATCTTGCGAATACTTCGATCCGCTAATGAGTCAAATAAATAAGGCGAAACGCTTCAAAATTCTCTACGTTGATTTGATGAGGCGAGGCTAAACATTCATCAGGGTTACATGAATTATGTTTATTTATAGATATATCTTATTATGTCAGTAAATTGCTTATTTTTTGTTTTGTGCTGTGTGTGTAACATGTGTAAGATGGTTATGAAGAAATATCTTCCCCTCTCTCTTTTATCACTGTAGGTATTTATTCTATTTATATCTAGTAAAAAACACGTTTCGCCTTATTTAGTAAAGTATACTTAAAGTACATAAAAGTATAGGAATTAATAACCTATTCTTAAAACTAGACTACGATTTTAAAATAAACTTATAGAGATAAATAGCTACCTACTCCAAATCCAAGAACGTGATCTTCTCAAAATTCAACTCAGAAGAAGAAGTTTATATTATTTTTTTCGAATTGTTTATTTTTTTTATTAACACAAATTCACAAAAATACAGAAGTGCTTATCTATACCTACTAATATTATAAAGACGAAAGATTTGATTGTTTGTTTGCATTGAATGGGCTCCAAAACTACAGGACCGATTTGAAAAATTCTTTCACTATTAGAATCCTTTTTCCGAATTCCCACGGGAACGAAGTCCCGGGCGGAAAGCTAGTATCTAATAATTGTATCTTAAACTTATTGACAATTCCGGATTTTACTATGTATACTGTAATTACATGGTGTGGACTCTGGGCAAAAAAAACAAACAGAAACATCAAAAAACAAATGGCAAATGCTATAGTTAGCTGTCGCAAGTGTGTGTGAGTTAAGTGCCTATATGTTAGTTAATGCACACGTGATCTTGTCATGTGTGATTTTCAACAATTAATACCACATTATATTTATTATCTTTAAACAGTCTGAATTTTATGACCTCAATTTAGGTGAACCACATTGTTTTGTTTTTACGTACAGTACCTCACAAAACATCTGCCAAACTCATGGTTGGATTATATTGCACCTATTATAAGCAAATTAAAGTAGGTAGTGGAAACTATGCCAAAGAAAGTACTTTAACAAAAATTTAAAGAAATGTTCGGCGCGGCAACATCAAAGATGCAATAAAAATCATAAAATGACCCGCGGACATTGTTTTTTCAATAACACCGACAAACATTGAGTTAAAATATTTCTATGGGCTAGAAAGCTACTGGGTTTACTGCTGTATTTTTACCTGTTACAAAATAGCAGTGATGAACACTTCTTTTAAACGTTCTTGGAGCATTCTGCTTTCTAGTTTATTTCTGGAAATTGTAACACCTTTGTATTCACTAAACAGAGAACTTCATTTTGATGAAAATAGTTTGCTGAAAATAGAGTTGCGTTTGCTGTTCTATGGTTTTTAAAATATTATGGCGTTTTGTAAACTATTTTTAACCCCAGACAAAAAAGAAGGGTGTTCTGTGTGTATGTGTTTCTGTGTGTATGTATGTCTATGGCATCGTAGCTCCTAAACGAATGGACTGATTTCAATGCAATTTTTTTGTTTAAAAGTCGACGTAATTAAGATGCCTCTTAGCTATATTCGATCAAAATAAGTTCAGTCGTTTAAAAGTTATAAGCGATGAACTGCGGGGGAGATACAACATTTTTATTTTTCGACTTATATTATGAATCAAAGCTCAAAAATAAATTAACACTAACTTACGCCTAAATTAGTAACATAGGTTCAGATTACAAGTAAACCCGTACAAAAATAAAAAAGTTAAAAAAATTTAACGGTAACCTTCCATCATAAATAGTACACGTTTTTACACAGTCGTATACTAAGTAAGGCACGATTTTATCATACTTTGGAGCAATGCACAAGACTAGTAACCAAACCAACACGTTTCTTAACCAAATTAACACCTCCAATGTTTGTGCAAGCCTATTCCACAGCTGGTTCATAACTACTGCGCATCAATCACCAAATCGAGTCGGCTAACCCTTGCAACACAAATTGCGCGCGGGCAAATGGGCTCCGTCCGTCCACTGCTAGTCATTAAGTCGCGGAAGCAAGTACAGCAGACCAATTTCCTCACCAAGCGCCAATTAACCTCAGAGTGGTAAGGATAGAGGCCTCTTTACATACTCCATCGATCCAAACACTCACGCCTACCATCTTTGTTATGTAATACTAGCTTTCCACCCGCGACTTCGTTCCTGTGGTAATTTGATAAAATTATGTAGCCTATGTGTTAATCCAGGTTATCAGCTACCTCCATAACAAATTTTATCAAAAGTGGTCCTTCCGTTTGAGCGTAAAAGAGTAACAAACATCCATCACATATGTCACTTTTGACATACATTTTGAGGGTTATTTTTAATTATAGCTCAATCTAACTTGTATTATTTTTATTTTATATTACAAACTCGCGATTCAGGCTACCAGCGCAAGATTTCAAACAACTACCAAAGTTTAAGCAGCACAGCTTTAAGAACAACTTTCAAAAAAGTGTTTACATAAAAATACCTCCCTACAACTTTTGGATGGATAGAAAATTAATGACATGAAAGATTTAAATAAATATAACTAAGAATCGAGATGCTTATACGTCAGCTTTCAAACAAAAAAACTCATCGAAATGGACCTATTTGTTTAGGAGCTACGATGCCACAGACAGACACTCAGATTCATAGACATACAGATACACAGATACACACGTCAAACTTATAAGACGCCTTTTTTTTCGGAGATAAAATAAATCAAAATACTTCTAATAACGTTTTTAGAAATAGAGGATTTTTGGGTACCTACTCGTACAAATTATTCGTATATACGTCCCATAAGTACATCTCGTACGGTCGCAGGAACTCTCTTTCTCAATGTTCTAAGCGATTAACACTACTAGGTCTGCCAGACCGGCCGCCGGTAACCGAAGGGTTAGGCAAGATGTTTGTTATGATTTACGAGACGGGCTAAGGGTGCCGTAGAAGGGTTAAGTCGACGAACATGCAAGTCCTTTATAAATGTAGGTAAATAGTTGGTGTTTACGTAGCGAGTCACAAGTGCTACTCTACACTCGATATTGTAACTATTCAATGACCATTTTTGTGTGTTTGTGGCATCATACCTCCTAAACGAATGGACCGATTATGATTTTTGTTTGAAAGCTGACGTGATCGAGTTGGTTCTTAGTTTCATTTTATAAAATCGGTGTAGCCGTTTAAAAGTTGTAAGCAATCGAAGGTGACAGGGGTGATTTTTTTTTTTAATTTTTGAGTTTTTAATTCCTAATCCTTCATTGACCTTATAAGACGAGTGCCATGTGAACATGTGTATGTTTGTCTTTTATTAATAGAGGACTAAAAGTCTAGAGCTAACTTTAAATAAAAATGATTATTCTATGTCGCATTATTGCAGAATGTAAGTTGAACTCCAAGTTAGTCAAATTCGCCAGGTATGAAATTAATTAATACGCGATAAGGTGGTAGCCCAGTTGTAAGGATTTCTCATTAATTTGTATTGTTTAATCTGTACGATTTTTCATTAATTTGTATTGTTTAATCCGTACGATTTTTCATAAATTATCACTTGCTTAGCGGTGAAGAGAAACAACGTAATGAATCCTGCACGACTGAGAAATCAAATCAAATCAAATATACTTTATTTTCATAGAACATACAAAGTGCTTCTTGAAAAAGATTGGGTTAGAGCGTGGTGGACTTAACTCCCTTCACTGTTTCGAAGGTGGTCCTTGCCCCTTGGTGGGGACAAATGTTCCTTATTTAGTTTTCACTAAAAACGCTTCACACCATGTAAACACAATTTTTTTTTTTTCCGAAAACGTTCGTTAGACTTATCGAGATGTTCGTAAAAAAAGCTTAATCACTACACTATACTACGGCCATTTTAACAACCACTTTGTCACAGAACCGTTCTTTTCCAATAGCTTTCTTTGCTCTTTGCACAATGCTTACATATTTAACGGTACAATTAGGGAAAGGTCCTTAAAAAAAACTGTTTTAGTTTCGGGCTCTACTTTTTACCATTTGTAGAGCAAGAAGTAATAAAATGGAGGTCCGTTGGCCCAAACAAATAAAGAAATTTTTATATTTGCATACAACAATTTTACTAAAGAAGTGGACCGTTACGATTGGCAAAAAGTGAATTATTTTACAACAGCGGAGCAAAAGTTTTATTGCAAGAACGGGACTGGCGCACCGCATTTTGTAGCAGCATTCGTTATTTATTAATCCCCGACTAAAACAGAGGGGTGTTATAAGTTTGACGTGTGTATCTCTGTATCTGCGTATCTGTGTATCCGTGTCTGTCTGTGGCATCGTAACTTCTAAACAGTTAAACGCTTTTGACGCCTGTTATTTTGTTTGAAAGCTTTTGTTTGTTTGAAAGTAATCGAGAAGGTTCTTAGCTATTTCTCTCAAAATTTATGCAACCGTTTAGAAGTTATTCATTAGAGATTAATGATAGTTACATTCAATAACACACGGGACATTTCATGTGTTACTGTCCATATTCTTTGTGTTTAAACACACAAACCTATAGGTGGTTGAAATAAGAACTATATTAACGGGAGTGCGGTGCGGTGAGGTCGTGTGGTTACAGTCGGATCTGTGGGGAATGTGGCTCTACACTACAGTTACGCATTACACAGGGCCCCGATTCTGTAACTTTGGGTTGTGTGACGATGGAATGGTTGCCATTTTATCCGTTCAGGTGGTGAAATTGAGAACTATCCAAATTTCATACTATACTGACGGCTGCTTTGACTGGTGCCTCTACCGCCAACTGAATTTTCAGCTGCTAGGTAGTTTGCAACTTTACGTTCGGTTGGCGGTGGCGCTGCTGGTCGGGGTGGTTGTCAGCAAGTATTTGAAAATTGTGTACTTAGTTCTCAATTTTGCCACCAGAACAAATAAAATTGCCTCCATTCCATCGACAAACAACTTAAGTTACAGAATCGGGGCCCTGGTTATTAGTTTGTCTCCACTACCTAAGGAGCATTTTGTGAATTCAAAGGGGTTATGAAGTAGCTCAAGAATTGATGGGCAAAGACTGAAAACAATAGTTATTTAATTTTAATATTGCTAGTGCAATAGGAATTTTTGCATCGGGAAGGTCCGGGAGCAGATCAAATTAGACTAAACCGCAAGGTGTTAATGTTATTACTTTTTGATTAAAACTAATAACATTCAAGATCTTCCTCTACATATTCTTATGAGAGTTCTCATTGCGCATGTTTTTTCTTAAATAAATTAAAAACATTTATTTTGCTAACAGCAGCACACACATACGTTTAAAATAAATAACACAAAGCTTATAACTAATCATAAGAATGCTACAGTTTGGAGAAAGGCCTCAGCGTTTTTTGCCAAATTTTCAGACTTGATTTTTTACTTGTGGTTTAAAAACTCTGATACCAAAGTTAATCAAGTTTGCCGCTTATTTGGTTATACATACACGATAGGAAGAATACTTGTATCGACGCGGTAGCATAAAATTCATAGTATACTCGTAGTTCATAGGGTGGCTACAGTCCGAGGTCCTGGGATCGAGTCCCAGCCGCGTAGGATATGTTGGAATTGAAATTTCCTAAAATTTCCTCTTAAATTCTTGATAGGTATCACCGGAAAACTGTAAAACCGTAATATAACAATTTCACTAATGAAATTATAATCTCCCGTGATATTACAATTTGCCTAATAAAATTATAAATAAATTTTAAGAGCCGCCTGCATAAAATTAGGATAAATTTAATGCAGGCGGCTAGTTTGCATTAATATTATATAAGAGTCCTCAATGTGGAAAAAATGGGGCAGTTCGCAAAGTACCGAGAGTTTATTAACTTACTAAGTCAAATTACAATATTACGGGTTTGATAGTGTTACGGTCACATATATAAATAAGAACTCACTCTTTTAAGCCGTTCTATTGGGGTAAACAATCCTTGAATGTCTAGATTGACCGGATTATTTAGCTAATTGTCGAAATTGCTACTTGTTAAGTGTTATTTATTGGTACCTACGAGATTTTATTTGGGAAAAACTTCAATCGTTGTAACTAGTCAATCGTTGTTAAGTAATTTTTTTAAATATTGTATTTTACTCTTTTTGTTTATATTTTTTATAATTACAAAATTCTGTAAAAAGAATAAAGACTGATTCATTTAAATGGTTTTTTGGTTTAATATAACTTTTTTGTTTACTATATCCGTTTTACGCTACTAGCTAAATCCGCATCCTGTGGAATAAGAGGTCCGAAAATTTGCCGCACGTCAGTCACGCAGCAAATTTTTATACGCAAGTTTGGTTTCAGTCTAATAAGAGCAAGTTGAAGTTTGGCGGCCATTTTGGATCCGCCATCTTAGATTTTTAAAAGGCCATAATGTTGAAATCAGTAGTAGTACACTTATAAAAAATTTAAAACGCACCCGATAAGGAGCAAATTTAATTTTGGCCGCCATCTTGGTATTTTTATATACTTACATCATAGAAAATGTATCTAATCAAACCAAACATATTTTTTTATTATCAGGGGAGAAAAATTAACTCTTCTAAAATGACAAGGGGGATTTCTGCACTAATTTTAAATGACAGTCTATTTTTTCCCCCTAAGGGGGATTCTCTCAGGGGGGAAAAACGTACTAACCCTCTTCAATAGGCCAAAAATCTTTACAACTAACAAATATACATTAAACACTATTGAACTATCTGCTTTACTCTGATCCTGATTCAGAATCTACCACCATCTTGTCAATATTGGCTTAGTGGAGATGTCGCCTTAACGTGACGTCATCAAGTCGCTACGCGTAATCCTGCGTAATGTGACGTCAAACGCAATGTATCTTGATTGCTCACTGTACAGTAGGAACCACATAACATTAACCCGACAAACAAGGGCTATATCACCCAGTTGCAGGAACGTCCATTTAAGTTAATGTAATCTTTTTTGAAGAACTATTTTTACAGTTAGGTACTTTCTTTTTTTTCCTACATTTACTACAACCCTCCTAAACTAAATTACAGTTTTCACAAATACCGTTAACGCCATTTCCGAGAAACCAGACATTCAGATTTCGAGAAATCAGAAGAAAATTCGTCAGTATTTATGTGTACTAACATACACACGTACTTGTAACATAATAATAATATACAGGACGTTAATTCATATATGCCCCGTTAATTTTCCTTAACACCCTCGCCAATGGAGCCGCAGTGTACTAATGAATTTCAATTTGTAACTCGCTGCGGACGTTAAAAAAACACAAAACGCACCGTGGTCAGGTTAGGATTAGAGTGAATAAAATTCACACGAATACATTTTTTCGGCTGCCAATTCCGGATTTGTTATTTTCGGCTGACGATGCGGATTTCTCTTGTTATTGACGCTCGTTGATAAGTAAACTTTTCCGTGGAGTGTAGGTACCTGTTTACGCAATTTCATGTGGTATTCTATAGTTGGTAGAGGACTCCACAATTAATGTTTATCTCTAAGGTTATTTCAGATTTTAAATAAGTTAAAAAATAAGGTAATATGTAATTACAATTGAAAGGAGCGCCCCTCAGTGTTTTTTGTCTATTCTTTTCAGAGAAAGACTATCTTTTGCGAATAGGTACAGTTAAAAATCTAATATTATTTTATTCTTTGACTTATAATATATATCTTAAAAATTCTATAAAATAAAGCTCTATTTTTGACTTTGACTTCGAATGTTTTCTATTCTATATCAAAATGAATACGATTAGGTACGTCAAACAAAATATTAATTTAGATGTCAAAAATACTAACATCACGAACTGAATATCATTTTCTTTAAGTTTAGAGTACACTTAAAACCTGAAGAGAAGAAAAACGTTCATATTGCTGATTTTTCCAAGAAATTTTCAAGACCACTTCCAATTCGCAAGGTGAGTGACCTCATTGGTATTCTCGACTCACCTGTTGGCGAAATGTACAAATTGAGTAATGTGGCAGGCGGAGGAAAGTTATCATAATGTACGTCGAGTGGTTTGGGGTGACAACACTGTCAACTTATAGTGAGTGCAATTGTGGGCGCGAGCGTACCGCAGTGTCGCATTTTGAAATGGTTTTTTGGATTGCATTGACCCTTTTTGTCAACTGCTAGTTTTCTCCCAGTGATTTCATTTGCTTTGCAAAGTAGCCTACGACACTATTTAGTCTTCCAAAATACATAACACAACACTTTACAGCTACAACTATGACGCTATTTCCAAGCACTGTATTGTAAAAGTTTTGCGTTGTGGTCTGAAATTACCACCACACCATCGAAGTCTCTCCTAGTAATTATCAAGCGACTTAAAAAATCTTCTTAAAAAAATACTTTTAAAAAAATGCAGTCCAAATTTGTTAACAACTCGGCGAATTATCGTGATTGTAAGGCTTGTCGAAACAAGGAGGGAAAGCTTACAGATTGACTCCCTAATCTGTCCCGAGGAAGAACCTCCTTAATCCAGACGTCTTATGGAATACGGAGTAAGTCTTACGCGTATCACTCCGAAACAAGGGCTATTTGAGGAACAGATTTGTCCAGATTGAATGAGGGTTTTATCTAAACGTGTTTCGTTTTGTAAGGCAGAATAAAGTCATATTCGTAAAAGTGTTTTTTTCAAAGGATTAAGATCTCTTTGACTACGATGTTAATAAAACAATAACACGCAATAAAAAAAGTAAAATGACATCAATACTTAGTCCGACTATTTCAGTACACATGTAAGGGCAGCTACTTCAACTTCTCTAACTGTTTTTTTTTCATCTATATGCCAAAAGAAACCTTCACTGATGTGCTCTAGACAATCCATTACAATTACATCATAACCGTGTGAATATTTAGTAGCTCATAGAGGACAAACGTACTTATTTTTACGTAAAAGGACAGCTCGAAGCTTGAGGTCAAGATTGTAGTCAAGAGTTAACCCATCTTATGATTTAAAAAAAAACAGACTTCATTATGAAAGCCTCTTGAAATTACAAATATTTGCAAATATCTTGGAAACATCACAAGTAAAATCTATGAGTCGCTAACACTTCTCTGCTAGATCTAAAACCTACAGTTTAAACCCACAAAATGATAATAAAGGCAAAGGCATTCGTCACGCCAACTAGGAAGTGCACCCTTTCACGGAGAAAGTCCTTTGTTACTTTCTTCCCTCAAGGGCGAGTAACGTTACTCTTTGTATAACTGGACCATGGACTATTACGGTGTCTTGTGTAATTACGTATTCAAAGGGTTACTCGAAAATGGTTCAGCAGACCGTTATAGCTGGTTTATGGCGATAACGGGCGCATCAGTGACGTATATTTGTCCTGTTATTGGACAGTTATCCGTCAACGAGGGCAATAAAGTAAAAGGGGTGGTTAGAACACAGTTGTGGAATGTCCCGTTATGTTTTTAGCTTTGACTTTTGCTCCATTGTGATAGGTATTTGTTTTACTGTGTTCGAATAATTCCAATAATTTTTTTGAATAATGTGTCTGATATGAAGCTAAGATTCAAATAAAAATGGATTTGCTCCATGATGACAATCTATACCACTAGCCCAAGATAGTTAGAATGTGTCTAAGCTCATCCAGAAGAACTTTTTATTGAATTATAATTTATTGAGATGCGGTTTCAGTCGGAAAAGATAAATGCAGACAGCATGATACTTTAAAACAAGACGAGGTTTTGACTTTAGAAAATTTTAAAGCTGATATTGTGTTATTTTTGAATTTTTATCACAAAATTATGTCTGTTTTTAATTAACTATGCAGTAAACTTATTTATCAATATAGTGTACGATTTCTACGTAATACCCTATATGCTGATGATAATATGCCTACACAGATATCCCTAGCAAGTATAGCATCATGTCTCCAAAAATATTATTATATAGACGTAGACGTCTAGTAACCTTGACTAACCTAAAGCTAGTTTTTGCCTGCCTATTAGTGAAATGGCTACTGTTGCCATAAATAATATTGTATAGGCATTGCTACTGGTGTTACCCTGTCGTTTGTAGTCTTTGTAGGATTGGCGAACTGAAGGGATGGCGTAAAAACAGGACCATTTGCTCATTGTCTGTCCCCTTTGTGACCCTGTCGGTAAACCTCCAATATGCTGACGGTATGGGCCGCCGGAATTCTCTTTTGTCTTAGTTTGACTATTATTTTAAGAAAATCTATCTTTGATAACATTCAAAATGCCTTATCATTAGATGGCTTGTAATGCAGCATTTTTTTTCTTTTGTTTTACTTTCACACTGGAATGAAAGAAGAAGTTAGAATGTGCCAGATGCCAACTCTACCCAGGCATACAGTTTGCTGTAAGATTGCGAGGGTTTACTGTATTGTGAGTGAAAGGCCTACAATCTTCTATCATCACAAAACTCGAGTTTCATCTGATAACTCTCAGAAAAAAAATTAATGTAGCGTCAAGTGGTTCCACAACCATAAACATATCGGCCTAACCCAAAAGGAATTATAGGTGTGAGTGTATGTCTGGATGGATTTATTTTTTTCCCTACGTGATAGTTCAAACGATATCGAAGTTATATTGTAATGGATTTTACAAATACATTCAATGAATCAATAAAATTTTCATGTGTTTATACAAATAAAAAGTTTAATGTTTATTTCTGCTTCGTGATAAGTTGTGAAAATTCTTATTACGAAGCATTATATTATAGAAGGTATTATTGAAGGACATATCTGCACCTATATTTCTTAACAGAGTATGTGGTCGAGCAAGTAATTTATAAATATAAGAGTTATCTAATAAGGATATCATCAAGACAATCTACAGTAACATTTTCAAAGCAAATATCTTCTATTCAAAAATCGATTTGTCAGAGTGTGATGATGACTAATGACAGAGGAACACCTCAATCAATCGTGGACAGGTCCCTGCCGTCAGTAATAAACGAGCGATTCAGTGCAACGACAACACCCAATATACCATAGAAACCCGTGAAATCTGTAACAAAACAGACAATGCACTTAACAACATTTAACTTCCAAACAATCGCACAAAGCAACAAATTCGAAAGACAAAGACAGTAGTAGCACAATAGAAGAATTCTTTAAACGTTCTTGGTATGAGTGACACAATAGGTTTTCTAAGTCTAATGACATTGCAGTCCGGCCGCACTGTGGGCTTTTATGGCCTCCACGCGACATTATAATGGGATTCGTTCCACACTATTTTGCCAACAGTATTCCTCTGGGAGTTCTACGAAAGAGCTGAGAAATTGGGACAAGATCGAAAAGTAAAAAAGCGGCTACGCGTGCCGAGCGACGTTTCTTGGCTAGTATGGTTAACTTCTTGTAACTGCTCACAAAAAACATACACTGTGAATTGCTGTTTAAAATTCCGATTTTAAACTGCGTGATGCCATTAGTGTTACAAAGAAGGATCAGTGCTGGGAATGGACCAGAAAGCTTGACAAATGTAGTTTGTCCAGACGGTAGTAGATAAATGTATAAATACAAATCAAGTAATAATTGACTATATTTTGGCTTAGTATGTGAAGAACACCAAAATAAAACAATGCACATTTTTTTGAGTCGAGGCGTTTATTTGAGTCAAACGTCTTGTAACAATAGGAATTCTAGATCTTTTCTTTGATCTCAATGTCAAGGATTTTTTGCGTTGACAATAGAGGGTATTGAAGAGATTAAAAAATTGAGTAGTATCGTGGATAGGATAACAAATTACACGTTTAAAATGAAACATACAACATCATAAACTACATTCGCATATACACGACGCAAATTTTGCGCGTTACTCGTTAAAGCCGAATGTTTGGCGGGTGACGGCGACGCATGTCGAAAATACTTAGTGGGGCTCGCCTCATTATAATCCGCCATCGGAGGGCTGAGGGCAGAGGGCGGAGGGAATTCGACCGATATATTAACACGTCCACATGATGCGACGATGGATATGAATGTGATAGTTTTTTCTTTGCAAAATGAATGGTTTCGGAGTAAAGATCCTATTTCCTAAATTTTCCATTTTGATTTTAAGTAGATAAAAGTTTTTATGGAACTTACAGTATAAAAGTTTTTATGGAACTTGTACAAGTAAACTTCTTCATGTGAATACGAGTTTCGTCTTAAATATGAAAAGTAAATGAAATACCAGTTGTCCATTCAGTACGACTTAGCATTTACGAAGTTCGTAGGTATTTTGATATTTTTTTTCCATGACTGAAAATGCTGACAAATCGTCAATAACAATAATTTGTCAAATGATAGTCCTTAGAACCCAATTTTTGCTATCTTTGTAAGAACCGACTTTCGTCAAGGCTTTTCAAGTATTTTTTAACAAACTACTAATATTATAAAGGCAAAAGTTTGTGAGTGTGTGTGTTTGTATGTTTGTTACTCCTTCACGCAAAAAATGCTGGATGGATTATACTTTGCAGTAATATAGCTTAAACATCAGAATAAATTCACGGTAACGAAGTGATGGACGGAAAGCTAGTTGTCAGTTAAAGTTGAAAATGTTATCATCGATGTGTGATGATAGCGTTATGTTATCTGTAACTACCTTGCTTTAATGGAGTAAGTAAAATAAACACAGATATTGAAGTTCCAGTGGCATATCCACGTAACATTGCCGAAATCAGTGAGTGTTAAGAGGGCGCAGAAGCGGTGTGCCATTGTTATAATTTTCAATAAGGGGCGCGATTGAGGGGATCGATCTGCAGGGTCAGGGTGCATCCTGCAGCGTGTGCATCCAACTATAAATATCCGACGTTAGACAAAACTCACATCAGAAGGGTACATAGCACTATTTCTGCTCTTTGATTTGGAAATGCGTGTGTTTAAATCCCAGCAAAATTGTGATTTCTGTGGGGTAAATATTAAGAATATAGAATGCAATGGGCCTTTTTATAATTAAAAAACGGCACGGCAAAATTGTATTACCATTGCCTACTATGTTCAAACGATACTAAAAGCTAGGAACATTAGGGGCCAAGGGTAAATCTTACACAAAATCAAGCATCCCTGGCTTTCTTACTTTCTGCCTCACTAAAGACGTCGTAATTACCTTAACGTTCAATAACAATTACTACTTCTAGTGATCTCGAACAATATTCAACTAAGGCTAAACATAAAACAAGAATTGCTTTTAGTGGGCGAAATCCGCAACGTCTATTTCCAACACCGACAATCAATTTTGACCTGTGTATCTCTTATAAGTATCAGCGTAGATAAAACCAGATTAATCCAAAATATATAGACTTCCAAATTATGTAAGTACTTAAATTTACGATTCCCAATCCGCGGTCACAAGGACCCAAATCCGTGCTAAAGTTCTGACGTTTGTAAACTTAGCAGCACATGCGACTGCGCCACATGCACTCGACGTAAAACAAGGCGGCGAGCCCAACCGCCTGGGGCGCGGAATTCTATTAAAATCCAAACAATGACGTTCCCCAACTAATATCTGGACTAAATCCCTAATAAGTATGCTATTGTGTGAGAGGGACGTGGGCTAAAGCGACAAAGAACACGTTATAGCGATCTGGGTTATCCAGTTTTGTTTAAAACGCATATCTTATATCAATCTTCAATCTAATATCAGCTCTACTGATTACCCTATAAAGTAGAGATTCCAATGAGCGTGTAGGAGACTTAAGTTGTTTTGTAATTGGTGATATTGGCAGCAGTATACGCCGAAGTGTGGTGAGCGTCTGGCCATGGAGGCTACCCGAACTCGCCGCATCCCCTTCTAGCCAGTTATAATACGCTGCCATTCATTATACTGCTCGCTACTACCGTTTGCTAATAACTTTAGTTTACTGGGCTTCTTGTTGAAGTTTCTGTTCAATGTTTTGGGTTTAATTTGTTATTGTTTGTTGTAGCGAGATTCTAGATATTTAGATATTACTAGAGTTTGGGAAAGTTTTTGAACTCATAAATACTATGAGAACATTTTTCCATTCTTATTGAAAACTAGCTGACCCGACAGACGTTGTCCTGTTTTCTTTTTTTTTTGCAACTTTCTTAATTTTTTCTTTCGGAACCTTCTCCTGATAATAACGAACAGAACAAAAAAAGAATTAGCGAAATCGGTCCAGCCGTTCAGGCATGATGCCGTGACAACGAAAATCGGGTTCCATTTATATATATATATAGATATATTTATTTAGCGTAAAGCTCAAAACTCGTTTTGTGTTTTTAATATTTTTTGAGAAAATATAAAGTGACCCCTGCTTTTTCATCGGTCCAATCATTAATTTCTAGCCCGAATAAAAGTTTTACACAGAGTTTGATTATGTTTTGTAACCTTAATTTTGTACCTAACAACAGACAATATATTTCTGAATAATAATAGTTATACTCTTAAAATGTCAATCCATAAATAATCGAATGGCATACCATGTGTGTGACATTTGACGAACTTGTTTGTTTTTGTTTCCGGCATGAGTTTTTTTCCAGCTGAGATTTCTGCACTGGACTGGAAGTAAAAGGAAAGCTTAAAATGTGCCAGCTGTCAATTCTTCTCGGGCATACCATAGAAGCCAGTAAGTAGGACGCGAGGGTTTAGCTGTATTGTGAGCAAGGCTGACAACCTATTACCACTACATACTCATGTTGTATCTAAAAATCCTCAGAATGAATGTCAAAAGTGGCGTCATGAGGTTCCAGAACCATATCACCGCTCTGCCTACCCAGAAAGGGATTAAAAGCGTATCTGGAATGGATAGATGAATTAATAAGTTCCTACGATAAATATTATTGGGGCGTAAGAAACTACAAAAATCTACAAGACAGCTAGAAAACTGGCGAAAGGAAAAAAAAAACAAACAGTAAAGCATCATCAAAGGTAATTCGTGTTTTTTAACACTATTTTAAATATCTCGTTCTTGCTAAATTAGTTATGGATGATAGCAAATGCTCACCCAATCTCGAAGTGTCCCAATCCCGAAGCTTGCCAGGAGTGGGCAGGAGTGCGGGAACAGAATCAGAGCTAAAGTGTAGTGTCAACAGAGCTAAGTGTTTCCCGTGTTCGCATCTTTGTGGGGAGCGGTACGAAGGGGATTGCTGCAGTATGGTGACCGGTAACTGCTTTTTATTGAGCCAATTTAATCGGAAATTTTAAATAAGTTACAGAAAGTTCAGGATGTGAATCAGCCCACCAAACTGAACAATTTTCCCAAAGAAACATGAGTCCTAACGGGAAAAAAAATTGCCTCTCCATACAACTTTTGCGATCAGCTCTTGTGTGAGAGGTCGTTTTTTTATTTGCGTATTGAAAGAGAAAGGACAATTGAAAGATGCTGAGAATAGCCTCCTGAAGTTACGTAAAGTAGAATTTTGTTTAAGAGTGAAGATAGGTACAATCTGATTCTCAAAGTTTATAGAAATGGAAAGTTTTTTGAAGTGAAAACTTCTTTAGCGGCGTTGGGAACTTTTAGTATGGGAAAAAAATGATAAACTCGCGGCAGTTGTCACGTGACCCTGATCGAAAATGCGTAGGATAGGGTTGCCACCTTTGTTGAAGTTAAAACTTCTTTAGCAACGTTATGCACTTTGAAGTATGGGTGGAAAACTGGACGGATGGCAGCCCTATGGTAAAATTATCTCTGTGACAGATGTCAACGATTATTCGCACATAGCGCGTAAATACCGATAGACTATTTTACTGAATTGAAAGTAGTTTGGTCGAGTAGAAAAGTTGCCAGGTTGTAAGCAACATATAGAGGGTTCGAAACCACGAAGTGAACTCAAGAAAGTCTTTTTGTATTTTTGGCCGAGTGGTGAAGTTATCAGATGGTAGGCGAGGCGTCGAAGGATCGAATCCTGAGAGAATAACGGACTCTTTTTGTGTATTTTGTTTTATTTCGATATTAATGCACTACGTTAATGTTCAAGTTTTCACTTCTGTCGGCACTCCTGGAGTGCAACCCGTTGTTTTTTTTTTCATGGTTCCGACAAAATTTTTCAACAGCATTACTCTTGGATGATATTGTCAACAAGATAGAAAGTACAGCAGAAAAAAAACTGGATTTTTTTTCTGTATATCAAGAAATCTTTAGAATTTACTTAAATTTATGACAAATTCTGACAAGTTACCACCTCAAAGACAGTAATTGTAAGGTTTCTAGTTCCTTTGTGTATGCGTCGTTCAAAGAATAGTTTTTAATATTTACATATAATGTTTGCAACTTGGGTTATGTTTTCCTAAAAAACAAAAAACCGAAATTGATTTAGCACCATACGCGATACTGACAATCGCCTGAAAAGTTTTATTTAAAAAATCTTTTATTTCCTATAAATACATTAGCGAACAATTTGTCACATACCCATTTCTGACAGTCAGCATCGCGGATGGGGTTGGAGACAATAGCGGCTAACTACCCTTTCTTGCAGCGGGGCGCGTCTAACCAACCATGCGCCGCGTTTGGGGCACACATGCGGGGACTGACAACGACACAAGTCTCACTAATAAGTTTATTTTATTATCTTGCTTGAAGAAAATTAGCTGCACTGAATTATAACCCTTTGGGCCTTTTTATAATTTGAACGGCACGGCAAGTCAAATTTTGAATTATCATTGCCCCTTATGTTTCTAACTACAAAAATCCGTAATATGTAGGAAGAAATGGTAATACAATTTTACCGTGCTGTTTTCGAATTATAAAAAGGCCCAATATCTAACTGCGCTTCGCATGCATATAGTGTTCCGCCACCTATATTAGGTTTCATACAATACAATACAATACTTTATACTTTATTGCACACCAACATTACAGAATATGATACAGAGTAAAAGTTACATTATGGACAGTAATAAAGTTAGGGTACAAACGGCGGCCCCATTGCTAAGAAGCAATATCTCATCGGCAACCTTTGGGTGTGGAGAAGACGATATTATACTATATAAGTGTGGGTGCAACAATACATACATAAATATACTTACATAAACTACATTACACACGTACAGTATACCTAACATAAATAAATATAACATATACTATACTTAACATACACCTTACAGAAAGACACAATGGAAAAGTAACACCTAACATTCTACAGAAAGGAAACACGAAATATACTAAGGCTAAGGTTTCTGCGGATCTTATACCATTAGGCAAGGAGTTCCAAAGGCGTGCGCCGTGAACTGTGAAAGATTTCGTATAATAGTTAGTTTCATGGACCGGCAGATCGATGAGGAATCTGGTTTGCTGCGCGGTTCACGTGGCCATCTAACCGAAATGCAAAGCGCTCCTTAAGATAAGTCGGGGCATGTGGGTCGCGCAGTGTCTTGAAAACCAAACACAATATGTGTGTGTCACGGCGCAGCCGAATGGGCACCCATTTGAGTTTCGCCCTATATTCAGAAATATGATCAAATTTGTAACAGTTGTTTCACCCTTCGTTCGTAGACTGCTTCAATGGAACAGATGATTGGTACCACATTAAATATTTATTTTCGCCACACTTGATATGAGACAGAACATGTCAATTGTAATGAAAAGCTGGTTCAATGACCGAGCCAAGAAGAGAGAAAGTCAATACTCAATAATTTACTTACATTTCCACATTGTGAATAATACCTTCACAATTTGGAAGGTATTATAATAGAATACCTGTGACGCACAGCAAATAAGTTACAAATGTAGCTATTACAATTTGACTTACAAAATACCTTATTTATTTATTATTAGTAAACTATCTCTTACTAAAAACTACTAGAATGGGGCTGTCGTTTTGACTAGACACATTTGTGTTACCATCAATAGTTACTTGTTTTTATTCTTTTTGTTTGCAAGTCTACGACGTTTTTTAAGATGACTTTGTCTACGACGTACCTACACAGCATCAATAAATCACTTTTATTAATGTCGCTCTTTAGCTTTCAGCATTTAACTGAAGGTTAAAGAAGTTCAACATAGAAATACAAAAATAGACTTAGAATTAAAATGTCGATTTACGTCAATGCTTTGGAAATTAAACTTACCCAAAGGCACCTAATATAAACAATGAAAATAGCAAATAATTGAAAAGGACGGATGTATTAAACCCTCGTGCGATTTTTGTACACCCGTGTATGCAGGATTTGTGTCGCACGCGCCGTAAACAAGCGCGCAACACTTTCCCGAATAAATACTTACCAAAATAAATCCTATCCACAACATAATTATGTTCCACGATATTTTTCTAAATCTGTTCAGTTGTGCGTGACAGTACCCAAAACTACTAGTGTATGGGGTCCCACAGACCCACAATGCAGATTTGAACCGGGGGCCGTAACCGGATCTCGAAATTGAAATGTTTTATTTCACCCCCAAGCTCCTTTAATGCGACTTTTAAATTGATAACCAACATGCGTATGCGCCTATGACAAACCTTTTTTTTCTATTCAAAAACATAATATTATTTGGTTAAAAGTTTAACCGTATCGCCGTTTAAAGGACGTTTTACTTTGAAGAAAAAGTTAATTTACATAGATGTCAGACGGGTAGGTAACAATAATTTGCATGTTTTGTGCGTTTATGTTTGTTTGTGCCACTGAGATACCCAGAAGTTGTTTTGCTTGATTGATTGAAGGCAGTTAGCTGTGGCATTTCGCACTTCATAAAATTTTAAACACCGTTTTGGTCTATTGTCGCTATGTTATGGTGTATTTTCGGTTTTATGTCATTATAAAGTTGATTTTCTATTCTTACTGTTGATTGAAATGTCTTGTAAATTTTGAGTTGAGATATTTAAACATCGTTTTGTTAAAATATAGTCAGTCAATTTTATTGGACAGATACAGACAATTAAATCAGTATTTAACACATATTTTACCTACTCATACATAATATCCACCAATTGCCGATTGTACTTAAAAATCCAAGACACTTAAAGTTTAATATATTGGGAAAATATGAGTTCATACGGATGAGTTTTAAATAGATAGAGGCAGTTCCTCAACACCTGTACTTGCATGTTACGGTTTAAATCTTTTTTCTGTAAAAGTAAGCAAAAACACGCTCACAATATAGAAATTTCACAATATTTGTGAACGGGCAACACTAATAAATAAAGCTGACTCCACCAACTGAGGCCGTGGCCAATTTTTTGGGCATTACGGCGCGCGCGTCTCGTCGGCGGCCATATTTTTGCGTTGGTGTGACGGAACCGCGTCGATCGCACACTCCTATTATCGCAATGATATCGCGATCAATCGAACTGGGGGGTCATCGTGGTGGGCTAGGGGGGGCGCAAATAAATGTATCTGCTGGCCGTCGGGCGGATAAATACGCAAATAATACGAAACTACAAAAATCAAAACCCATCCACCACTCCCGTTCGGGTCGCGGTAGGGAAGTTGCTCTATATTTGGTTTATTTAGGGGTTTTGTCAGTTAGGTTAGGATTGCGCTTTTCACAAAGCTCAACCGTAGAGAAACTAGGATTGACAAAGCCAACAAAACCTAAGCTTGGGAATGGCATCGACCCATTGATTTACCTGATGTATACTTACGTGTGTAAATATCAAATCTTGTTATTCAATTGTTTTTTGTTCCTTATAGTTTGATTATATTCAAATTTCTCCGTATAAATAAGATATAAAATAATTTAATCAACGTTTATTTAACTATAAAATCTAAGGGAGACTTGCAGCATTTTTAAAATCTAGATTTAAACTCGGTTTCAAATTAAACCCGATTTAACGTCTTGCACGCCATCGATTAAACGTCAAACATCAAAATACGTCAAAATAAAGGCGAGTTTAGAGATATATCTAGGTTTAGTAAAATCCCGATTTTTCTAATTATGCTACAAGTCGCCCTTAAATACAATTTCGTAGCTTTTTCGTAGCTCGTAGCTTAGCAATTCGTAGCGTTCATATAATTAACATTGTCACTGACTGTTTAGATTTTTTTTAAATCGAAAGCTAGTTTTAATAAGTAGAGCCACATTCAGTGCCAGATCGTGATCCGCGAGGCCATTATCAAGCCTATAGCTATTTGCCCCGAAAAACAAACTCTCGCGGGACGCGGGCGGGGGGTCGGGGCCACAATGCAACCCCCCTCCACGTGAGAGGGGGCCCCCGCATTTGCATCCTCGCTTGATGCAGCTGCGAACACATCGGCTTTGATTTTGACTGCTGCGAATGTAGGTTGATGCATGTTTTTTAATATTAATGAATCCACTCGCTTTCCGTTGTACTGTTTTTTTTTTTGATGATAAATTTGTGATTTTCTGTTTCTCGATAAAGGAAGGAAGCAATGATTTTTTGTCGTTACATTGTTAATTATGTTGTCTCCACCACACCTACACTGACGCCAATAAAATCAATTCAATCCTTACTAATATTACAAATGCGAAAGTAACTCTGTGTGGATGTCTGTCCGTCTGTCACGCCTAACCACTGAACCAATTTTGATGAAATTTGGTACAAAGATAGATTAGAGCCTGGGAAAGGACATAGGCTACATTTTATCCCACAGTTAGGCACAGTTAGGCACGCGAGCGGAGCCGCGGGCGGAAAGCTAGTTCTTAATAGAGACGTCTACGTTTTTTCGTGATTTTACCATATCAAAATATTTAAATGAGTATTAAATTAAAATAGGGAACGCGAAGTTGCCAATCTATCTTCTTCTATCTATACATATTATAAAGAGGAAAGATTTGATTGTTTGTTTGTTTGTTTGCATCGAATAGGCTCCGAAACTACTGGACCGATTTGAAAAATTCTTTCACCATTAGAATCCTACATTATTAGGGATGGACATAAGGTACATGATTTTCCCAAATTCCCACGGGAACGAAGTCCCGCGTGGGAAGCTAGTATTAAGTAAAGAAACTCTTCTAGAATTTTAAAACGCCAGCGCTTCGTCAGTTGATCACCAGGGTGCACTGCTAGCAGGTGAGGATGACCATTTTAGAGCACTAAGATGTTATGATATGACCCCACACACCCCTATGTGGTTCTCACTAGAACCACTTGATGCCAGAGTTGATACACATTCTGAGAATAATTATACATACGAACATGAGGGTAGTAGTGATGATGTTGTTAATATTGCATTTTCACAAATGTTTGTTTACCTACAGACAATTGATATTTAACAATTAATCAATGATTTACAATAAATTATATTTCCAGACGATTAACGGGACAAACGATTGTTCATGGCTCTTAAAACATCCGCGTATTTGGCCATATGCGTATATCAGGTTTGGTCAATCGCGTATTTGGCCATATGCGCATTTGGTCGTTTGCGTATCTGGTCAAATGCGCCTTTTGGCCATTTGCGTATTTGGCACAATGCGTCGAAAGGATTTATTTACGTCTATGGGAGAATTTACACGGTAGATCTTAATCAGTATCTTTATAAGTTTAGAATAAAGTTTTTATCTACCTTAGTCAACTCGAATCATTTTAGTATTTTTAAAACGCTTACCCGCGTGAGGAATATTCACAAATAATTTTTAGGGAAAGAAAAATATTCGGCGCGAATGGGACTTGAACCCACGACCCCAGGATCAGATCTCCTGGTGCTCTAACCAACTGAGCTATCGTGCCTTCAAGTCAAGCGGCGAAATTTCTCATTCCCTTACTAAGCACTTACGTTGTGCTTATAGGTTAGCGCCATCTGTGTCTCGTTCATTGTTGAATGAACATATTCATATATTATTACAGTGCTTATATTTTCTAATTGTAATTTGGTAAACTTTGGTATTTCGAAGAAGTAAATTGATTTTGAAAAGACAAAAACGAGACACATCTGTATCTAACTAGGAACGAAGTAAAAATACTTAACCTCCTTTTACGCAAAATAAGATTCCCCCACATTTGGTTAAAACGTATTCCAACATAAACCAAAGATCAAGATAGCTTCCAACAGTCTGGGCAGACAATCGGAGTGCTATAAAGGCCCTGCCACATCGTCTTCGAGTAGGGCTACCATGTCTCAGGATGATTCCTGATTAGCAATGATTTGCTAGTAGTCTTCCAGAGTCCAGAATAAAAGACAGATTTATATGTAAGCCTAATTATTTAAAATTTTTATTATATGTTTGTTTTTTATACTTTAGTTTTTAATTTATTTTCTAAAATTAATTAATTTAATGTATAATAATAATGTAAGCTTTGTGTGTGCAGAAATAAATGATTCATTTATTCATATAAACTTTAGATTTTTCGATTGTTTTGTAAAATGCAGCAAATTTATTTCTTATATATAAAGATAGAATCTATCTGAAAAATAACATAACTCAATAACTTCTAGGATAAATAAAAAAGGGATCAAATAAAACAACATTATTTAGTAAAAAAACACAAGGTCAAAAAGTTGACTATAACAAACTTATTGTTCCGGCCCGAACCAGGTTCAAATCCTGGTTCGAGTCTGTATACATCTAAATTCATGTTTTCGGATTTATGTGCGGATTCTTCATTAATTACATTACTAACTCAAAGGTGAAGGAAAACATCGTGATGAAACAGCATATCTGAGAAAATTAAATTTTCGAATGGACAGCGATTATGGCTTAAACCACCCTTCACTGTATCAACAGAGGCCTCCTTGGTAGAAACGTATATATGGGCTGAAGACGTGGTCAAAGAATTGATGATAGCTTTGACACCGCTATATGGGGTTTTCAGTCATTTACCCATAATTGTATAGATATTGGAGACCTAGATACTTCAATAAAACCGCAATCTTTTTAGGTAACAGTATTACCCACTTTCAAGGGAAAAACTTACAATTGTATAAAATTTAGTTTGAGTTGCAAAAATCATAGATGCAATTACAGGGATTCTTATAAATCAAAAACTTTTTTCGGAACTTTTTATTTTTTATCTGGTAACCCTACCCTCGTATCAGAGATCCTGTGAATGAGGTTATTTACATAGCAATACGGTGATAGAACTGCGTCTTATCTGTTATTGCGTACGCGCGGGAGCAAAATGAACTCGGAGACTTAAGCTACTTGATTTACTCCTGAATGCGGATTTGGAGGTTTGATAAGATTGAAATGTGGGAACGGCATTTAAATAATCAATATTGACTGTAATGTGTTGCAAATTAAAAACTGTATTTACGAAAATAATTAGAAATATCAAAAACAATTACTCGTTTTGAGTTATAATTACGCCTGTCTTTAATTTTAACAAAACTATATAATCATGTAATTCATACTTTATGACATAAATAAGAAGTATATATATATATATATGAATTACATGATTACATAGTTTTGTTAAAATTAAAGACTAAATTATGAAGGTACATTAAACAGCTGATGATACAAACAGGCGTAATTATATATATATATATATATATTTATTACGCTTGCCCGTGTGAGTTGGTAAGAGCACCAGGAGATCTAATCCTGGGGTGTTGGGGGTTCAAATCCCATTCGCACCGTAAATTACTTATATTTCTAAGTAAAAGTACTTCAAGTTATTATTTTCGCACTCGTAATATTTTTCTTTTGAAAAAACGCTGTTTTATCTCTTTTCACAAAAATACCCCGTCGCGTTTCATTATAGCACAATGTACAGTGAATTTTTTAAATATCTGCTTCACACCTTCGGAATTTTTTGTATCAGATGTAAAATTTAATATTTTTCAGCTTCGTATATTAGTCATCCAGCGTGATTGAAACATTAAGGGGACGTGACATGAGTATATTAAGATTGGTCGCACCCTGTCTGATAATTTAGCGTAATATTGTGTAATACAGCAATACGGGGACAGGGGGCCAAATATTAAAATGAAAATTTATGAAGTGTGACTGCGGGTCCACGCGACCGTAGCAAAACGATTTGTATGGAAATCTCGATGTCTCATTCGACGGGTGGCGAAAGGACCGGTTTTAGGCAGAGTTTAAAGTTAAAGGGTTCTATTTTTAAGACACATTATGTTAAATAGGTTTAGTACATTTTGATTTTGTTATTTTTATTTTATTTTTTATTTTGTTTGTTTGCATGTTATTTGTAACTATGTGCATGGTGTGGCGACAATAAATTATTTCTATTCTATTCTATTCTTTTAAAAAAGCTAGTTTTATGCAATTTAAAATACATACAATATTAGGAAGACTGACTAGTTTAACTTTCAGTCGGATATGTTTCTTTCTTTTTTTCTTTGTATGAATACCGAGGAACTCACAAATCAAGGGAAAACTTAAGCCTGCATTTTGCCATATATCAATTAAAAGTGTCGTATATATTCTAGCTAGTATATAATTTTTAAGTCCATGGCAGACTAAATAAATAGAGTATGAGTTAAGGGTATTTAACCTATTACATGTAATACTTTGAACTTTGAAAAGTCAAACAGTGCTTCGGCGGCTTTTTATTAGATAAAATGTCTTATGATATTGATAATGTTATTAAACAAAAAGGCCGTATTATCCCAAGTCTGTCCCTGTCATCAACAAATGGCATCTATCGCCGGAGGTGCCATTTGACGGCATAATTTGGGGCAACGCACGTAAAACGTCCAGATTTATGTGTGTTTGTACGGCCCTTTATTGAATGTTGTGGGGCCACGTTTTATTGGCACGCTTTGCATACGATCATAAATGGTTAAGAGATGTTTATATACAATAATATCTGCATATATAACTGTTAGATACTTACTTGATTTGATATTTGATCATTTTTACACTAACACCAGTTAATACTTGGCAGAAGCCGAGGGGGTCATTGACACTGCTAATGTTCTTATTATCTTTACATAATTTATGTGGTCATGTCATAATATCTCAGTGCCCCAAAATCGTTATCCTCACCCTGCTGATCAACGGACGAGGCCCAGACGTACTACAATCCGTCAACTTGATATTAGCCATTATATATTTTAGTTTTGATTAAAATAGATTAGCAAAATCACGACATTGTGGATTCCAATTTCCAAATAATCAATTTCATATTTTATTAGAACTCTAACGCGTCTGTATGCTAACAGTTTAATTCACGTATGTTTGGTTCAGACATGACGATGATTGTTAAAAATGTCGGAAAAATCAAGCCGACCGGGAACTTTTATCGAAAACGCTGATAAATCCTAATGAGATTTAACAAAATAATGGATAGTGGGATTGTTCCTCTTTTAGAGGTCTATAGAAAAATCCGCAGTGAAGCTGCGGGGGTCGCTAGTTTTAAAATAAAACTGAGTGTTTAAATAAATTACCAGTATCTTTCTGCCAATTAGTATGTTTTGAAGGCTCTGTCGTTACTCTAATAAAGAATATGAAGAAGTATTTCTGATTTCATACTATCAAGCAGAATAACAACAAGTTTTAATATCTACAAGTAATATAACTTCTTTTTTAATTTTTATCACCTATTTTATTATAATTACTGACTTTTTCACACAAATAAGGAATTTTGAGCATCTCTTCTTTTCAGACTAATACTGCAACAACTTTGCCATTGAAAAAAACCACCGAAACCACATGTCCCTCAAAGGCTACCGTCCATTCAACAGCAAGATTTTCACAAAAGAAATACGATATTATAATCTCCCCTAAAGACTAAACTTAGTATAAAATTTCACGTTACTGGTATCAAAACACACCGCACCTATTCAATACATCATATCTATTAGATGATCTAGTATTACATCGATAGTACAGGTAAGTAGGACTATTATCCTATACATACATATCTCTCAATCAGAGATTTAGAGATAAAACCGTGTCATTTGCTTAAAAAGCCCCGTGAAATTAAAGCACAATGGTGACGCAAAAACAAAGTGGATAAGCTTGATACGTTACCAAGTGGGGAAGGTTCCGCATGTCAAGAAATATTATAAAAGAGAAATTGAAAAAAGATTACTCACAAAATGTTTTTGTGATTGTAAAGTAAATCGGAAAATTTTAATAATAGTGTTTATTTTCGAGAAAAATTAGACAACATGTTTAAAGAAGCGCAAGGTTTTAGAAGTGCATTTTTTAAAATGAAGTACCGATTTTGTGATTCATTTCGTTATTTTGTTTGGACTTTGTATAGATTTAAGATAGTATGGCCAAGGGTTTCTGGTATCTGACATTTTAAACCGTCTAATTTGATCTGGTATTTCTAATGGTCGTAATGATCGAACGCAATGTCAGAAAACCCTAACTAAATCATACAAGTAAAATGATTTATTTTTATTGACAGTCAAGTCTTAACCAAAATGAAAAATTTTGACAAAGAAAAATTGTTACGATCTAACAAAGGATCTTGCTCATATTGAACCCTAAAACCCTGTGAAATTAAATAGTACAATACCGGGATAAAAAACGTCCACGTTCGACAATGAGTGTTTTTTCCCGCGGTCCGCATTACGGGATCATCCGGGATGCGCCCGCGGCGACAGATGGCGCTGATAAGTGGCGCATGGGTTCATGTAGTCACAGAATATATTGGCACACTTTTTACCGGTTCCGTATGTATTTGTTTGTTAAAGAGAACCGACTATACAAAACAGTGAAATAATAAATAAGAATAACACTGTCTAATGTGTCAGTAAAAATGCTTTCATCATAGATAAGTAAAAAAAATGTCTTCCACTTTCGAACTTTCTTCTGTTTCATTGCTTATCTGTCATATGCTGTGCTTTTGCTGAACTTTTATTCCTGCTACTCCTTCTGAACTTTCTAATGTAGTGTGTGTTATAATAATGTGGGTATTTTCTGTCAACTGGAGTCGGCACTATCATTACACCTGCTCCCGTACACACGCACTTTAAATTAGATAACCATTAAATTAAAATTAACCATTACATTTAATCTAAACATTTCATCAACATATTTCCTGTGAAGAAACTTGAATAAACTACTGAAACTTACTTAGTTAATATAACAGCAATTAAAATATTTCTTGATTGACAGGTAAGGTAAGTATAATAGTTTCAGTAAGAACAACTGAAAAAAATAATAATAACTCAACTGCATTTTACACAGAAAATAGGTATTCCTGGTCAAATATCCATTAAATATAACTAATAACGGCTTCATAACTGTCATCGGTACCCTATAGTTAACCAAACTAGTGTGAACTTTAGATACATCGTCTCGAACTGCAAATCCTATATCGAAATACTAGCAAGAGGGTTCAATATAATTTTGCCACACCGACAATATGAAAATACAATCATTTCTACTAAATACAGGGTGAGCACCGATTCGTAAGTAATACTAATTCCTTCCCACGAGATTTTTGAGCACGTTCCTAGTGCACAAAGGAAAAGGTTATTATAAGTGTTTACTTTTTCTTTCTCTAATGGGAAAATATACGAGTAAGTGCGCCTTGAATATAATAATACCTTTTGAGACTTATATAGTCTCAAATTAAATCAAGCGTAAGAGTACTTAAGTCTTTTATTTGAAAAAGTATTAGTCTGACTGTTATCTACAGTCTACACTATATAATATTATAAAGAGGAAAGATTTGTATTTTTATATGTAACGAATAAACTTAAAACTACTGGACCGATTTGAAAAATTCTTTCGACATTAAAATGCTACATTATCGATGAATAACTTAAGCTACATAATTTTCCCAAATTCCTATGGGAACGAAGTCCCGGGCGGAAAACTAGTTAGTTATAATACAGGGTGTAAGGGACAGCTTATCAAATACTTAAATTTTGAATCTACCCAAAACAGATCGACTACAAATAATGATTTTTTCCCGGAAATCTCAAATTAAGGAGTTTTCGTTTATTATTTACTTTCAAAATCAAAAAATATATGAGGTTAACGTACATAATAGAAAAGTCACGTGGTCAGTCTATGATTACGTAAGTAAATATTAATCCATATGGCGTGCGTGGCTGCAACGTCATTTGAAATTAAGTACGGGACCCATCACTCTCACAGATTTTAGCATTACCGATATTAGTAATTACAAAATACAAAGTCAAAATGTAACATTGTCTAGGCCTCAAGGATAGTTCACTCTATTCATATTAGCTTTTGAAATAACAATAGTCCATTTCGTTTTAATAACACGTTCAAAAATGCCGTCCTAACGGTTATACATAGGGTTATAGGATGTAAATACCTCTTCGAACATTTATTAAAAGTTACAGGGGTTGTAGGGTAGCCGCATGAGGCCTAATTAAAGCCTTTTTACAAAAAGCTGAGGGACTTTTTACCCTTTGACTCCTTAATGAGCTGGTCCCGGCCACCTAGAGTGGAGAGAAGTCCTTTTGTATACATATTATGTGGTAAGCAGGTATTTTTGAGGGAGAAAACTGATAAATAATACATGATTTCTGGGGAAGGGTTTTTAAAAGTAAATGATAGCTCTTTCACATAATGACTCTTCGCTAAGTAGAGTACGAAATTAAATATGTATATTTGAATCCTTCCTTTGCGTGAAGTACGTGTTCCAAATCAAGTGGCCAATGTATACTATGAGTGTTTTTCTTCTTCTTAGCAAGTTGAGTGAATTAATTCGAATGTTGTAGATAAATCATGGTGTTTATGTGAACATTTTTCTAAAACTTGTCTGTAATTGTTCCGTGTAAAAATATGGAAGAATAGTAAAACTCAGTAACCATGGTTTTTCGGATATTTTTTTTTCCAACAGTTCTCCAGTTCTCTTTTGGAAATTCAATATTAATGACAACATCTAAATCACAACTAAAAATCCTATGAATATGCAAAATAATAGACTAGAAAAAAATAGTATAGAAAACTATTGACGGCCGGTTTGGTCGAGTGGTAGTGACGCTGCCTCTTGATCGGCGGGTCCTGGGTTCGATTCCCAGTCGGGGCAAATATTTGTGTAAAAATCAGATGTTTGTTCTCGGGTCATGGGTGTATGTGTCTGTCTTTGTGTGTTCCAAGGACCCACGACACAAGAGAAAACCTGTGGGCCTTTGAGTGTGAAGCGTATTTTTTTTTATTACTTGCGGCATTTTATAAATAAACAACTTTGCCATTAACCCGATTTAACGACTTGCACGCCTTCGGTTTAGCTTAAAGCTAGATTTTAATTAAACGTGATACTTCACAAAACGTCAGAGTTAAGTAGACTTAAAAAAATAATCTAGGTTTAAATAAATCTCGATTTTTCTAATTTCGCTGCAAGTATACTTAGTTAATAAATCTGGCTAGCATGATACAATTATGGAGAATGTCAATGTATAAAAATCGAAAAGCCTCATCCCTTCTAACCCATCTCATAAAGTTTTATTAGCAGGATCCACCGAATAATCAAGGGAACCCTCAAGCCTTTAGATAGCCATCAGCCGTTTCAGATGAGGTCAGAGGAAGACATGAGAGATAGTCCCAAATAACCCCTTCCGTTGTAGAGTTACTTTATGCTGTGTTATGTTACGTCACTTACTGTCTAGATAAGTTTCTTAACTCGAAAAATTTTTATAGCTTTTGATTGGAGTGATACCTTCACCAACTGCAACTGCTTTTTCTGTAACTATTGCACTGAGATGTGCTTGTATCGTAGTTTATGAAATGGGTTTTTTTTATAAATCGAACATAATTTGTATTACTATTGCCTCGTATGTTCCTAGTGACACTAGTGACATCAGGAAGATAGGAGCAATGGTAATACAAATTTTCCGTGCCTGGAAATTCTTTTCGAATTATGAAAAGGCCCAATAGGCAAAATTGCTTCAACTTTATTGATGTTGCTATTACAAATAGGCAAAAGTAGAATATTTTTTTCCTTTATTAAATGTACATTTTTTGTTAGTTTTTTTTTTCAAAATTCAAGTATTGTTTATTACGTCACCAATCAGAGATTGAAACTTGTGTAGGTATGAGTTTTTTACTTTATGAAAGATCAAATAACTACGGTAATTTGATTTAAGTAATCAAAATCAATAACGCACTGTACATCCCATTCTGGCATGAAGGGTCAACCCCACTGTTTATCCTGAGGATCATTTAATAGCCGCCCTAAGTCCGTCCGAGCCGTCGGCAAACTGAGGATTAACTGTCCGGTCCTGGCTCATCTTATAATTAGCAGACGCTTGTCATTAATGCGGATTTAAGAGGTCGCGTACCGAGTCAGGCAGGTTTGGAAAGTAGGTATCGTTAACACGTTATGACAACTGAATTCTATACTTAGTTGCTTTGTCCACGTTAAATAAATTTCGTGCCGTACTGAGAGTGAAAAAAATCCATATCTGGACAGAGTTGGCAACTGGAAAATTCTACGTAGAAGCCAGGAAGTGGGACTTGAGGATTTTGCTGTATTGTGGGCTGACAAACAAACTATCACTGGTATATTATGTTTCATCTGATAAGCCTTATAATGCATGTCAAACGTGGCGTCATGTGAATCAAATGATGCTCCGTCTACCCCTTCAGGAATTATAGGCGTGAATGTATGGATAGGTTAGCGTATAAAATTCAGTGAAGTACAGCGTGATTCATGGAACTTAATATTTATTTAACCTTTAACTTTTAGGGATATTAAGAACTCATTCTCAGGAGCATATATGAATTTCTCAAAAGAAAATTCGCTGATCGCGCAAGTCGTTGTTTTTCAGATATAGGTAGAACGATTAAAGGGTTAAGTGCTAGTAAAAGGGTGTATTTTTTCTTGAACAGGACTACTGGGAAATGTAAGTCCCATTTGTTTGGTTAACAGGACAACTCAACAGGACAAGTGAGAATAAAGGGTTTGGAGAGCGAAATTTTTTTTCATATTTCGATCTCTAATCCTTGAGAAAAGTTATATAGTTTCGTGGGCTGGTTCACATCATTTTTTTTTGAACCCCTGACGCAAAAAGAGAGGGTGTTATAAGTTTAACGTGTCTGTCTGTGTATCTGTCTGTGGTATCGTAGCTCCCAAACGGATGAACCGATTTTCGTTTAATTTTTTTTTGTGTCATAGATAATTTTATCCCGAGTGTTCTTAGCTATGTTTTACGCAAATCTGTTCAGCCGTTTAAAAGTTATAAGCAATCGAATGTCGGGGGTGATGATTTTTTTTTAATTTTAGTGTTATTACTAATTTAAAGTCACCTGATACTTAGTTTAATATGTACAGAGGCCAGCGTATCATATTACCCCATTTTCATTGCAAAACCGTTCCTATCATTACAACACAGAGTGCTCGCATGGGGTAACCTGATGAGCGGCCCTGTGTACAATCACCTCAAAGCGTAAGAGACGGGTATACGAGTAGTCAGATGGACAATAGCGTGAGATTTGTGTAAATGTTTGCGGAGCGGTCAGAGATCGCGGCCCGGTGGCCCGACACGTACTCGTCTCATACGTGAAGCTCGCCCTCAGTAAACTGCTGGCTTTCATCCGATGTGTCCATAGTCTTAGACGATACGATACATAAATCCTTATCCTTACTAATATTATAAATGTGAAAGTTTGTAAGGATGTATAGATATACTCGTAGGTATGGTATGGATGTTTGTTACTCTGTCACGCTCAAACGGCCTGAACTAATTTTGATAAAATTTGGTATGGAGGTAGCTGGATTAACACATAAGCTACATAATTTTCCCAAATTTCCACAGGAAAGAAGTCCCGGGCGGAAAGCTAATGTTTCATGAAGTATCTGTGGCCCATTGCATTCCTCACAACTACGAAAATATAGAAAGCTGTGTAAAGTTTATGAACCTAACATTAACCTTATTTAACTTTTAAGCAACACTTTAACTGTATTAGAATGTATTGGAAAAAATGTATTAGAATTTTATCCAATATAAGAATAACAGACAGCTGTCGACCATATTTTAGGCTATACAAAATTCTAACATAAACTAGTATATATATTTTTGAATTAGCAAAATTTGTTCAGAAAAATAAAGGATTGTTTCTTCAAGTTAAGGACGGATACTCTAGACAAATGAAGATGAACCTACGTCACAAACACAGACTAGCGCTTCCTAATATCAATCTGGAAATGTATAACAGCAGTGCCTTTGTGATGGCCGTTAAAGTTTACAATCATATACCCCAAGAAATAAAAACGGAAGATAATCTTAAAGTATTCAACCGGAAACTAAAAGAATATCTCGTAGAAAAATGTTTTTATACGATGGAAGAGTTTTTTTCGAATAAAGAATAATAAAATAAATCACGTCACGGTCTAGATAAAACAACAAATTATTCAATATGTATTTTAGTTGTAGTATTTTATTTTATTTTATTTTATTTGTCAAATCTGTTAATGTTTTTATTATTAACTAGTATTTCGTCTGAGACTTCGTTCTCGTGGGATTCTTTTTTTTCTTGTGAATTTGTCCAATATTTTTAATAGTTATTCTGCTATTCGGGATGTAAACAAATACAACAAATCAAAAAAACCAAGAAAATCGGTCTAGCCCTTCTCGAGTTGTAAGTGTTCGAACAAACCCGATTTTGTTTTATATATCAGGACTATTTTATTTAAACTTTGTTATATGTATTGTTTGAGTGCAGTGCCCTAACAGGGTTCATGTTGGAACTACTTTTAGACTGTAAGAACTATTGTAACACATGAAAGCATGAAATAAATAAACTGTTTATCAAAAATTCCTATTCATAATTTTTTTTAGAGTTAACCATCTTCTGCCATGATGGTGTAGAGTTAACTATCTAAGATGGTTAATCCATCTTCTTAACTAGCTGGCAAGTTAAACAACCTCACGCCCTTGATTAAAAGCTTAATTAACCAATTGGCGGACAAGTTTCTACAATGATTGCTACTGTTAAGGTTTATGAAAATATTTAAGATCTCAGGGGCCTAGATTCTTGATGGATGACCCTGACCAATCACTGTAATGAATATCTATTACAAAAGTTATCACATTAAGACCTCAGTAATTTAATTATATTAAATGCAGTTTTGGTGATAGGACTGGCGTTGTCACGTCTGGCCATTTGATTGATAATTAATACAAGGAGAGAGAAAAAGAGAATGGGAATTTTTATCATTCGAACGGCACGGCACTACAAAATTTGTACTACCATTGCCCCCTGTATTTGTAGCTTATTACGCCAGTAAAACTACAGTCGGCTAGTATGGCGAAAGTGAAATAAATTGCAATAGCAGCAATTCTTTTTTTTATTGATAGATTAAATTCCCGGCTATCATTTAACGTAAGAATCCAACTAAAAAAGATACAACATACATTTATTTTTATGAGTTAAGTTTTGATATTTTTTGTAAATTTGTACAAAAATGTTAATAAATAACTTTCTGCACTATTAATCTGATATCATCCAGTTGTTTGAAAGTAAATCGAAATCCAACAATATTTATGATTGATTATGCTATTTTTATTAACTTCAATGTTGTGATATTAAAATAATAAGTAACTGTTGCAATAAAAAATATAATAGGCTAATTTTTTTATAGTATAGCTTGAACGATGTTGATAACTCAATTATTTTGAAAATCCAACTAGAAACGTAAAAAAAAAATGACTTTTGCTATTTCTGTAGTCATTTTGCGGACAAAATAGAAATAGCGATAATTTTGGGTAGACTTTGTAATTTATGTTTTAAATAATACAATATTTTCGAAATCCAACAAAAAATTTTACATTTACCATTTTATTTCCAAAAATATAAATTGTAAGAGTTGCGCGGGTGGCGGAAGGGTGCGCGGGCAGCGGGCGCGCCATCCTTTCAATCTTATGGATGCTTCCATAATTTAGAACGTAATGATTTATTCGCCACGTATTGTTTACGTAATGTCGTTACGTAATTAAATGTCGGTTTTTCGTGTGTTAGATCCTTACTTCCTTACTAATATCATAAATGCGAAAGTAACTCTTTCTGTCTGTCTGTCCGTCTTTCACGCCTTAACTACTAAACCGATTTTGATGAAATTTGGTACAGAGATAGATTAGAACCTGGGAAAGGACATAGGGCTACATTTTACCCCACAGTTGGGTACGATATAACATGTAGTCCACGCGGGCGGAGCCGCGGGTGGAAAGCTAGTTTAATATAAAGTGAAAGTTGTTTATTAATATAAGGGTAAGGCCGCCAAAACTGTCAAATATAACACAACAGATTTTGTGTTATCGTTACACAAATGTAACCCAAAAGTAACACATTTTTTGGTAAGTTTCATATCGATAGTTAAAATAATTACATAAATATAAGCATTATAAAATTGTACCGACTGCAGTGATTGTTAAGGGGGAAGTTAGAAATTAATAAACAGCATTTTTTCAGGGTTAACAACGGTGAGTAGAAGTTGCTTAGAATGTTTTTGGGCGTGCTGCTAAGATGTTGACGGCGCATTTTCTTTTAATTTGCGATCCTTTTTCAATTTTCTCTTTACTTATTCTTTTTTTTTTCTTCGTTATAGTTTTCTACTTTGTGTCTATACTGTAGTAGTTATTTTTTCTATGTCTATGAGTAGTGTTGTTTCATTATTCTTTTTCTTCTGCTCTCTAAACTGTTCAGGATTCGTAGTTTTTAATTTTCTGGGTGCCTGCTACATTAACATATTTAAGCTCACAAGCAAAAATTACGAAATATGTCTACTGCAAGATACTATAAAAAAAACGACAAAATGCCACGCTAAACAATTGACAATTTCGACGGCCTTGCCCATAAATCAATATGTCTGAAATAGATAGGTGCAAAATATGTAACTTAAATTTATATTTTGATATCGTGCAAGTTGGTAAAAAGGGACTTGAAAGCTTGTTCTTGGCTAGTGAAACAAGGCAAGACGGAATCTTTCTACGATCTGCTGAACAACAGTCTTTTCGGCTACATAAAAGATGCAGAAAGGCATACATTAATCAAAAATGTATTGATGCTGCTGCAAAGCGACTTTGTGCCGGCGGCGAGCCGCTACCGCCACCACAATTTTTTGATTTTGCGAAGACATGTTTTTTCTGCAACGGGGATGCCTCCGACGAATTCATCAAGGCTCAGTCGCAAAAACAAACATCTACAAAAGTATCGCGAGTTACTAGTGAGATGACTAAAACAAATATAATAATAAAGGCAACTAATCGCGGTGATGAATGGTGTGCAGAAGTAAGTACTTACTACTTCTCTACTACCTATCTAATTTACTTAACCAACTCTTTTCTAATTTATTTGTCAAAAGAAAATCTTTGGTCAATAGCCAAATGGCAACATGTAGGTAGGTACTGCAAGGTGTCTTCTAGGGGGGCATTAATAAAACAGCAGCTGGATTCTTCGTGGAGTTTGATTATAATTAAATACAGCAATTCCTTCGTAATACAATCATTTACTTCGTTAATAAATTCACAGCTGAAAAACTAAGACACCTGCTTAAACAGTGCTATTGCACGCCTATCATCGAATACAATTATATCGCGGGCTATACACCATTAATCCGCAACGAACAAATACTCAATACGCCACGATCAAACAATGAATGGCGCAAGACCAGATCTTCAATCATTTCGAATCATGACATCGAATACCATTTCAAACCTTTGAAATTGATATTCGAATTATCTTCTTCGAAATGATCGAATGAGAAAGAAGTTGTGTTATGCCCGATCCTCCGTGAAGGTCTGCATACCACAGTACCTATTAAAGTACCTACCCTTTAGGTTCAGTTACCTAAAGAATGCGAAAATAGTTACCTACCTAATGTCTAACTAGCATTGTTCCCTAGGGCATGAATTAGTTATTCCTATAGGTAAGTACGTACCTAATTTCTATGTTGTCCATGTCACTGTGATGATAATATACAAGATGTTGTTAAATCGATAATTTTGGTAAATTAGGTAGGTATAATTTGAACAACAAGTTTTTAGTAGGTACACTTAACAGTACACCAGGTTAAAAAAACAGTTGCACTACGAAAATGGTCCCTATTGCGAGTGCACGAGTGCAGTAAGGGAGAGCTCAAGGTCAAAGTGGGGTAATCTGATGCGCTGTCGTGTGTGCCTAAATGATTACTAGGTAGGTACTTACCTATTCAATATATATACAACACCTACGTATTGTTATTTTTACGTAATATCTACCTGATATTTGGATTAAACTCACCCAACCAGCAACCTACCTACCTACCTATTTGATATTAGATCTGACTTTTAAACTAAAATTATTTAGCTTTGCGGCGATTCGATGCTTCAGGTATTTTTTATCTAATTGTATATTTTCAATTTTTAAACTTATCAGTAAGACAGTAGCAGTGCTTTGTGTCTTGTTTAAATTAATAATCTGATAAGATTATTAATAGATTATTGATCTGGGCTAGATTGTTTTAGTATCTACCGATCTGTTTGAAGTCGCTGCAAAGGTGGATGCATGTATAGCCTATCAAACTTATTTGGCTTGGTAACTCTTCGATTACGTTCTGCGCTCTTTGTGTTTTGTTCTTCACTTTGATATCCGTCAAATACTATTACGCTTGATTTCCCGTACACTTTAATTAAATAATCCACATAAGTGTCACATTTGGTACCAAAAAGAGTTCCCTTCGCCCACGTAACTTTGTGAATCAAATGACCACCATCAACAATGACAATTTTGTCACTTGCTGCATTTAGTTCTAAATCAATATTGTCAAATAGTTCTTAAAGCACCGATTTTTTCGTTTTTTGCATCCCAGCTTCATCAAACAACGAAACAGGGAATGGTGCCAATTCATATTCGAAATAAGATTTTAGTTGGTCCTGTGACACACATTCACTCACTACATTAACACAGATTCAGTAGATCAGTAGGTACGTAGCACACTAAATGCAACGTTTTTATTTTTCGCTTTTTGAAGTCGGTTTTCTTTTTTTGTGAAAAATTAATTATTTAAACTATAATTATTTATGTTTTACTTTTTAGTCTAGATAACTTTATAAACAGAACCTGAACAAACACCAAGTGTGATGTATGTCGAATACATTAAAATTAAAACCATAAGAAATAAGCTACACTTTTTTATTTTATTAAAACTAAAATGCCGTTAACTGTCGCATAACGACAAAGAAAATATCGAGGAAAAATTTAAAACTATGAATCCTGAAAAGTTTAGAGAGTGGAAGAAAAATAATAATGAAATAACACTACTACAGTATAGACGTAAAGTAGAAAATTATAACGAAGAAAAATAAAACGGGCAAGTGCAAGTTGGACTCGTGCACGAAGGGTTCCGTATCTTTACCTATAAAACCGGCCAAGTGCGAGTCGGACTCTATAAAAACCATTATCTCTATGAAAATGGCAAAAAAATCACGTTTGTTGTATATTTAACTTAAATAATTAATTTATTCTACTTTTTAGTATTTTTTGTTATAGCAGCAACCGAAATACATCATCTGTGAAAATTTCAATAGTCTAACTATCTTGGTTCATGAGATACAGCCTCGGACAGACTTATCTATACAAACGAGCAAAAAAATCACGTTTTTTGTATGGGAGCCCATTTAAAAAAAAAAAATATTGTGGTTTTTAGTATTCTTGTTATAGGGCACATAGAAATACATCATCTGCGAAAATTTGAACTGTCTAACTACCACGGTTCATGAGATACAGCCTGGTGACGGATGGACGGACAGCAGAGCCTTAGTAATAGGGTCCCATTTTTATCCTTTGGGTACGGAACCCTAAACAGAATAACTAAGTAGAAAATGGAAAGGGATCGCAAAAAAAAAAGAAAATGCGCTGTCAACATCTCAGCAGCACGCCCAAAAACATTCTAAGCAACTTCTACTCACCGTTAACCCTAAAAAAAATGCTGTTTCATTATTACTTATTTTCCCCTTAACCATCACTGCAGTCGGTACAATTTCATAATGATTATAAATATGAAACACGCTTTACCCAAAAAATGTGTTACTTTTGGGTTACATTTGTGTAACGATAACACAAAATCTGTTGTGTTACATTTGACAATTTTGGCGGCCTAACCCTTATATTAATATACAAAAATCAAATCAAACGAGCCCAAATTCAAAGGGTTTAATAGTTACCGTTGAAGAGTTCCACCATCTATCTTCTCGTGTCATCATCAGATCAGCTCGATGGAACCAAATTATTTTATAATTGTATTGTCATCGGTATTACATACATCTGCAAAATTTCAAGTCATCGCAGCTGCCAGGCTGGACCACGCCACGCGCCATCAAACTATTTTAGACCGTAACACCGCTACACTACGCTCAGTTTGGAATGGGCGATTTTGTTATTTTTTTTTTTCTTGAATTTTTCACGAAAAATGTTGGATTTTGGTATTATTCTTTTTTTCAGTATTGTCAGAGAAGTCTACCATTTTTTATACCTATTACTTTTTTGCCATGCGTTTATAGCTATATTTTATAAAAATGTACAAAAGTTAAATAAATATAATTGGATTTTCATAAGTATGCAATCATAAACTATATCCAAATCGATTATAAACCAGTTCAGCTAACTATTATTTTTTTCGCATGAAACCATAAATCCTAATCAATTAAATTTAAATTTTTTGAAAAACAAAAATAAGGTGATGTTTTTTGGTTGGATTCTGTTACTTTTATATTTGTTACAGGTACCTCTATCATGAAAACTGTTCACTTAGTTATTACTATTTTTGCTGAAAATTCTAGGCCTTTATTCGCATTTTTCTTTTTTGAGGTATTTCTATATAATTTTTTAGTTGGATTCGAAAATATAGTCATTTTAAATAGGATGAAAGGCTGATTTACAAAAATACAGCCTATTGCGAATTAATGTTTTGCCAAACCGTAGTTTTACTGGTCTATATATATTTTATGTATATAGGAGGCAATGGTAATACTATTTAGCCGTGCCGTTTTCGAATTATAAAAAGGCCCAATGCCTTGTTTATGTATGGTGACAACTGTCCATTATACAATGGACACAAATCGCAAGGCCTGTAAAGAGCGCGTCCCGGCCGGTTCCGGTCAAGTCGCGGGCGGCGCTGGCTTCCGCTCGGCCAATTTGGCCACATTCAGCCACCAGGCTTGTGGGGTGGGGGTGGTAAGACGTTTGCCTTATCACCTACCCTCCCCTTCTCACCCTATGTGTTACAGTACGTGGTTGGACGCGGGGGCGTGTTTTGAGGCATATGTTTAGTTACATTTGACATCATGACGATTGTAATGTCACCGGAAAATTGTAAACATCGTTATATTACAATTTCATTCGTGAAATTATAATCTCCGTAATATAACAATTTGCCCAGTAAAATCACAATTCCACGAAAATTGAAAGGCCGCCAAAATTAGGAAAAGTTAGGTTATGTCAGGTTAGGTTAGGATTTTTTTGGTTCAGTTAGGCTAGGGTGGTAAAATACCGAGCGAATATAATCTTACTGGGTAAAATTACAATATTACAGGTTTGACAATATAACGGTGACATAATGTATCGTTCAATCACCTCCGAGAAAAATATATTAATTACCCATATCCATTTTGTTTTCTTTTTGGGAGCTGCTCATGTGCTTATTTCTTTGCACGTTAGAACTATCGCTTGTATAACCTATTAGTCAAAGTTTTGTTTTACAATGCTAATTAACCAGGAACACTCATAGGTGGTATACTATGTTCAACTTTTTTTTATATACATATATACTATTTTATATATGTATATAAAATAATATATAGTGACCTTTGTTAATTATCCCATAAATCAATCAAAACCGTCCTTTCTTCGAATAAAGCTGTTGGTATACTTAAGTCACCAAGTTCATACAAAGCGTCTATAAACAAAGCAGGGCTACTAAATGCCTCCAAATCCCCGGGCCCATTGCCCAGCACACGACCCAGGCAGATGCATGACCCGGGAACGAACACGCGCTTTGTCACCAAACTAGTGGCCATAAGCCATTGACCGATCACTTCTCCCACTTCAATAGTCGCCTCAAATAAATTACTGGGCGACTTGAAAAGATTTATGATGAAAAGTGTCTTACGCTGGACCTTCTGTTAAAGACACACTTCTTAAAAACTAAGGGACTATACACATACTTGTAAGTCATTCAAATGTTTCCTTCTTATATCGAACAAGCTGATACGTCTCCATCTCCAGTGCCTATTTATCTACCTATCAAAATTACAAATCCATTTAGTCATTCTGGCTTAAAAGAAAAACAAACAAATTTACAAACTCACAAACATATAATTACACATTACTTTATTAAATGGGATGACAAGAAACATTGCTAACAAAAGCGGAACTTATTACAAAATGTGATTTTTTTATTATGAAATTACTCCGCAACAAAGACAATCGATAGATGTTGAACAAAATGTATCAGGCTTCCGCTATGCTATTTTCACAATTTATGCAGCACATGGCTATAAATATTATTATGGCTGCTATGTCAATCCCACATGTCACTCCTGATATTGCTAAAAAATGAGCAAAACCTAGCCTAAACGCTGATAGTGCGTCTGAAACCCTTTTAACGCCAGCGATCGACACAAAAGCGCCTCATCAAACGTCCATCTCGCCTTTGCTTCGTTTTGCGCCGAGAGTGAGTAAAAAGAGCAAGAGTATGTGCTGACCCGATCATTAAATAGATTGATGGCACCTGGGCGCAAGGCTCGGGCGATAAATAGTGGCGATTCGGGTAATCCTGCGCGCGGCTGGGGCCTGCCGATGGGCGGCATTCATTCTCTTTATTGCACCGTGCTTTATGCAGCCCGGCGACGCTGTCGCCTTGACGCTGCCACGCTAGGTGCCTAACATATTGCCCCTGCGTGTCCTATGCCGTACGCCGTGCTAGGGGAATCGCAGTCTATACCTCATGCCAAGCCGTAACGATTTACTGATCGCTTAGCCAGGCAACTAACTCATGCATGTACCTACTTGGTTCGGTAAGCAATGTGTTTAAAAATCATAATAGGCATAAAAAATATAAAAATCCCATCCTTGTAATGGTTAGGTAAAAACTTAAGTAAAATCAAAATGTAAACTGACATTTTAATCTCGCTTCAGGTTTGAAAACAGTTTCTTTACGTAGAAGTTAGGTATTTTTAAAGCGCCATTAAAAGCGAATGATAAACAACTTCTCAACAGCGTGCTAATGATAAATTACAGCTCTATTTCCTTTCGCGGTTTCCTCATTTTTAACAGAACATCACCTTTAATCAATTAGGGTGCCCGAATAACAAAAAGCTTATCTATTTTATGGTTTTTTAGCAAAAAAGTGGCGTCAGTGGGCAAAACAATGGCAAATTAGCGATGACGGGGAAAAATGACGTTCGGATACGAGAGCGGGGAGTGAATGGCGACGCGACGGCGGCAACAGTTCATAAAATTTATAACACTTGACGATATACTGACAGTCTGCATAATTTTCCGACACATCTGAAAAAACTAATAAATGAAGCTTAATTCCCCGATTCTACGATAAACGCGAAAGAAGTCTTATTTAAAATATGTATTTATACAGGGTGCAAATTTGCAAGCTTGCCATATTCACCGACGTGATAATAAGTCATGTTTCCTACTTTATTCGAGAACTTCCAAAATGGAATACTTTATGAAAAACTAAAATTAAACAAAACTTTTTTTTAAAGTGTGGCCCGGAATAAACTACATAAATGTTTTTCCTGTCCATATTAACTTTAGGAGCAATAGAAATTTACCTAATGTTCGTTTATCTCAAATCAAATGATAAACAAAACAAATGATTGCAGACTTTCCTTTTTACTTTTTAACCTTGACAAAAAAAGGTATGTTATAAGTTAAGTTTCTGTGTATCTGTATGTCTGAGTGTCTGTTTGTGGCATCGTAGCTCCTAAACGAATCAACCGATTTCGATGCGGGTTTTTTGTTTGAAAGCTGCCGTGATTAAGATGGTTCTTAGCTTAATTTAATCAAAATCGGTTTAGCCGTTTAAAAGTTATACGCAATAAATGTCGGGGGTTATACAACATTTTTAATTTTAGAGTTATACGAGATTCCTACTAAGAAATAAGGAATTTTTGGGGAAGTAAAAAGCATAAATTACATTATTTACAACATTTACACGTTTATTTACACAGTACTTACAGTATTCTAAGTTCTAGTTAGCAGTTGCGGTCATAGTCATCTTAGAGTACCCATCATTTCGCACTAAACACAATCTAGCAGAGACGGAAATTCTTCTTTTAACAAACCAAAACGAATACGTGTTCTGGCACTTTTTGGATTGCAGACACAGTTAAGGAGTCCATGCCTCAAAGTAAGCCAGTCTTCATCAAGCTGGTCTAAGTTGGTGAATATGATGACTTTCTGATGACTTTCCTTACGATTCATTTACGGTTCACTGAAAATTATGTTTCGTATCACATCAATACATTCAATTTCCTCCGTGTACACCAATCTTTTCAAGTTTTCACATCTCCTCACTCACAAATAAGTTAAGTCCAGGGATCGCGCTGGCCAGGGAACTGGGCCATCACGTCCGATCCATTGTGTTATTCTCGGTAATTTTACGTATCGCCCCGTGGCGTAAGCGCGACCGGTAAAAATCGGCGTTCAACTTATCTTAGGTACTATCATGGCAATAAATTTATGAAAAATTTTGCAAAAAACAAACAACCATTTCTGACAAAACTTGTGCTAATGTCAAGTTTTTTACTTTTTCTTATTTGACAGCAAATAGTTCGTGTAAGTTAAATTGATCAGTTGACAAACCTTACACGCCATGTAATAGGGATCTGCATGAGTATCGATAATGTATCGATAAATTAGTGCTGTGTGCATTAATTGTCGATGAAAAAAAAAAATTTCGAAATTTTGTCAATCTTATTTTATAATTTATTTAAGTTCTTTACAAGCAGTACAATGACCTCAGTGAATATGGCAAGCTTGCAGATTTACAGTTTGTATAACTCATGGTAATACATACTTTTGCTAGTATACATATTTCAAGCATGACTCATGAAATTTCATGATTCATGTGTTTTACTAACGAAAAGAGTGTATATTGCATCAGTATTTTTTTATCACAACTTTGACGAGGAATTTTTTTAGACACCAACTAAGCAAGTGGCCAAACAGATAATTACTTAAAGTTGAATCCTAAGTTTGTTATTTAATTAATACAAAACCATCTCCAAATATCGAAATGATTTTCTGTACCTACTCTCCAATCAATTAAACACCGCGTATCTTCTTCTGTCACAATATGGCGTCCAGACGACCACTTAATTAATGACACACGGCACGGGGCATGTAGCAGACATCAAGATCAGCCATCACGTTATATGGATGTTTCTGTCAGCTTCCGTGCAAGAAGGGACATTTCTACGCTTTTTTTAGTAGTAAAATTTACACCTATGTGATAAAATGTGTATCAGATTTGAGGATAAAGATTGAGTCGCAGATGCATATTACCTAGAAATAAAAGATTGAATTTTAACATGCATGATATAAGCCGAAAAAAACTAATTGTCAAGCTACTCATAGTCCTGAAAGCTTATATACAGTTTTTTAATGTTAAACTCCCGTTTAAAAAGGAATGTGATGGACAGAACGTGGGCATAAAACACGCCATGTGATTCGAAGCAAAACAAAGATAGCTGCGCCAATAGAGACCTAAGCTTTTCTTTTTTTTATCGTAGTCGCCATCAAAAATCCCGATCGCGGTCAAAACAGGCCAGAGCAAGTTTCAAAAGCCAGAAGGATACATATTTTATAAGTCCACTTCGATTGTTCCGGGTTGGTTTTAGTTCTAGGGTCCCGTACTACTACAGAGTTTAAAGTTTTCCTTACAGCAATCTTTCGGTTGGAAACGATATTAGTATCTATTAACTATATTCTCTTAAGTTTGTCAAGTTGGTCGTTTACTTCCATACAAGACCGCAAGACGTCCACTGCTGGACATAGGCCTCCCCCAAGGACCTCCACATCGATTGGGCCTGCGCCACCCGCATCCAGCGGCTTCCCGCAACCTTTACCAAATCGTCGGTCCACCTTGTGGGAGGCCTTCCTATATATAACAATGCATTAATTTTATAATTTTTAATTTTATAGTTTTTCCAAGAACATATATCTGCTTTTTATACAAAAATTGGCCCCGACCTAGAATAGAACCCACGATCAAGAGGCAGCCTCACTTCCACTCCAACAAACCGAAGATATTATTTTTAATAACTTATTTTTATTTATAAAAAATTAATACGAGTAAGACACCCAGACTTTGGCAAGGAACCCTCTGTATATATTTCAACTCGCGATTTTGTAGTTTTTCCAGTACCGCACAGCAACGTCGGTATTCGTCAATGCATCGACACGATGCGAATTTTTCCCGTTCGTTCGCAAAACTGCGATTGTTAAGTCTTTATGACGTTTTGACGATAAAACGCGTGCAATATCGGAATCCTGGCTTTATGGCTTTATTTAGACGGTACAAATTGTGCGGTTGGATTATGCTAAACGATTCCAGGCCAAAACAGCTGGAAATCTCTTCGATTATATGATTGAGTTTGGGATATGCTAGCAAACTGCCGCTAATACTTTTAAGAACTAAATATCGCTAACTTCAGAGAATTTGTAATGTATAAATATATCAACGGTATTTTTTCAAACAGTACTAATATTTTCTAACGACTCTCGCACTATACCTACAATCCTACACATACATATAACGGTCGAATCCAAATATACATTATTATTTAATTATATGATTATAAGCAAATCGGATGACTTTAAATTATAGTTAGTGAAAATTAAGGATGTGAATCGGCACAGTAAACTGAGTATCTTTTCTTAAGGAACATTCGAAAAATAATGTTTGCCTCTTCATATAACTTGTGCAATCAGTCAATTTGCCTTTTTTATAAAGAGTAAGTTTTTTTAGGATTTCCTATTAGGAAAATTGTTCAGTTTCATAGTCTCACTAAATTTTTTTAAAGTAATCCCATATTTAGATTAAATATTTCCTTGTGTATATTTATACGTTAGGTAAACGTACTTGTTTGGCGACATATAGGTTGAGATCTCTGTGTTCAAACCAGAATAGGGAAATATTTAGTTTATAAAGATGTTATCTTAAGCTCAACTTACTGACCCATAAAAAATACCCAAATAACTACATGATCTAAGCAACCTGATGCGCATATTAGTCACATTTTTTGTTCATAACCATTGAATGAGTCTTGAGATGCACAAATGGATGTAAAAACACGGTATGGGATATCGATGGCAAGATATCGCCCTGGGCATCGATTCCTGTACTTCCGGAAGGACTTCCTTCTCACGGCATTCACTAAGATAGTCGACAATGGAACAGTATCATGACAAATTCGACGCACCATTTTGTGCGATGACAACTGAATCACCACCTATTGTTAAAGTATCATTTAATAAAATTTATTAACACTTTGTGATGCGGATTCCTCAGCTAGCTGTTTGCCTGTGACATCACTTGTGTGATTGAGTACTGTTTATCTAAGTTTTGACTTTAGTTGTATAAGAAAGATAAGAAATAAAATAGTTGTATTGATTCAAACAATATAGAAATAGTGGCTTGTACATTGTTTTGACCATAGAATAAAAAAAGTATTCTTATGAGTGCGTGTAAAACGAGTAAGTATTAATGACATGATCAGTAATAACCTTAGTAATTAGCGCATTCATTTCCGTATTGGAAATAACAAACACTTTGGAATTTGTATTTTAAAAATTTTAATCCTGCTTATTTCGGAAAATTAAAATGTACAAACAAACATACCAATTAAGCATTAGTACACACATATCCCGCGATCCGAAGGAAGTTTTTACGAGTGTTTACTTTAGGCAGCGTGCACAAAGACTAAATCCGGCTTTTGTTGCATTCCCGATGCGAACCAGATATTAAAAGCACGTGTGGCCAAACAAAGGTTGCGTTATGCGGGGGATTATTTGCCAATTTATGGCGCTTTTTGTGAAATTCCGTTGAAAGCTCGCCGGAAATTTGGCTCCATTTCAACGAATGATCTTTTTACTATAAATATTACGTATAATGTGCTTTGTGACACAAATGTCTGTGATGAACGATTATTTCCACCTTACCTCGGATGTGTTTTTTGTTTGTAATTGAATTAGACTGAGAAATCAATCTAAATAAAAATACATAGATTTTATAGATACATATATACATATATATCTGTTATAAATAGTTTTCTGACAATCTACTTATCATATTTATGACCGTGCAATTTTCAAATCACTTGACTTTAAGAAAAAAGATGCACAATATTGATACAGTCATTTTTTAAAAGCTATTAAATGAAGATTTAGAAGCATCAGACACTGTAGAAAAAATGAAGATACTTTTACAAAGTAAGTCTTATACTCTTGCACTCCTGAAATATACTTTTTTTTCGTTCCATGTTTAACCCCCAATATAAAAAGGAGGTGTGTATCTGCGTGTCTGTACGTTTGTGTATCTGTGTGTCTGTCTGGTGGCATCGTAGCTCTTAAACAAAGAGCTAGGTACGTTTGAAAACTGACGGTTCTTAGCTATATTTGACCATAATTGGTTCAGCCGTTAAAGAGTTATATGTACGGACGGCCGCAACTCAGGTTACCACATGCTTGCACTCTGTGCTGTTGTGATAAGAGAGTTTTTGCAATGAAAATGGAGTAACCTGATGCCCTGACCTCTGTACAATCAAATGATGGGGTGATTCAAAATTTTTAATTTTAGAGTTGTTACAGTGTCTACACAAACTATACACTTACCTAATAAATGTACCAACTTTCTTTCGATGTAGAGAAAAATATTGAGGTTAGTCCAGGGGAGGCGTCAGTGCCACAAATCAGGTGCCACATTAGAGGCGATAAAATTTAACGATTGCACGCTAGGTACTTTTGACTTTGTGTGTCGCGCGGCTAATGTGTGCCATGCCTTATTAGTTTTAGGACAGGGTTATATGGTGCTAGTTTTATAGTTTTAAAATTAGGGATTTAGGGATCGTGGGTAAAAATAATGTTTATTTCTACAAAAATTAAAAGAATGATTTAAAAAATCACTGATTTACCTTTTTACACTTTTCAAAGCTTTTCAGGCGAAGCGTTTTGTTGTTTAATATGAGTTTTACTTCATATATTTCACATGGAAGTAGTTGGGAGTGAAAGAAAAACTTAGAATATACCAGCTGCCAACTATTCCCAAGCGTACTGTAAAAGTCAGTAGGTAATAGGGACGCGAGGGTTTTACTGTATTTTGGGCGAAAGGCTGACAACCTCTCACCACTACACATCTAATAACCCTTAGGATTTGGTTTTGAACCACTGATGCTCTGCTAACCCTATATGAGATTACAGGCGTGAGCGTATGTAATGTAATGTGTGTAAATAGTTGGAAGCCTTGATTAAGACTGAGTAAGACATGTGTGTTATTTAAAACACTGTCTAACACAAAATCTCTACATGTTCCTTCAAAAAAATTAATAGTAAATGAAAGAATGCAGAACCCTACACACTAACAGACAGACACACTAATTTTGGACCACATTTAAGTAGTGATTATTTTTGAAAACGACGACGTGAATTGACATGATCCATTTAATAACCCCTATTGTTTACGCCTTCTACATTTAAATACAATAAATAGCTCGAAATGGCTTCAAATAACCGTAAATGGCTTAAAACTCAAAATAGTCAGAGGTGGTCTCGGAGAAGGCGGAACGATCGTGATGTATGTCTTCCTACGATCGTAAAAACTAACGATTATGTTCAATAATTATAACAATGTTTTAATTATAACACTGTTAATAAATACAAAAGAATTGTAAAGACGCAGCTGAAGATTCTTGTCATCATTAAAAGTTTTAATTTGGAAACTACCTACAAACTGATATGTCAGTTATCGGCCGTAAAAGTTTTACGTCTTAAGAATAGATTCGGCGCCAGAAGAAAGCTAGGTATAATACGACATACATACAGAGGCCAGGGCATCAGTTTACTCCATTTTCATTGCAAAACCTTATCACATCTTATCACAACAGCACAGAGTGCACGCGTGTGGTAACCTGAGTTGCGGCCGTCCTTACATAGTCATTCATAAAATATACCAGGTTGTAAAGGTTAGCTTAGCAAAAACTGAAACCCTGCAAGTTCATGAACTTAGACTATCATTCAGAATCATTTTTAGTGGAATTTTGTTAGGAAAATTTTTCAAGACACTTTTTAATTTGGCGGCTTGCACAACATTTAGTCTAAAATAATATTTTGCTTAATAGATTTTTTAGGATTAATTTCTGGCTTTAGGCTCTGACCATTTGTTAAACCCGATTAAGGACTAAAAAAAAGTTTTGCACGACGCTTAGTTTGTTTAACGACTTAAATATGTTAAAAAAACTATTAAAGATTTTAAAAAGTGCAAGCCGCATACTTTATCTGAGTCTGCAAGTTTAGTTATAAACTGATAACTAGATATAAACTTCACTGACACAAATATACCTGTTCACTCTTACACTTGTTGACTTCCCCCATTGTGGCATTGTGACCGCAAAATCTGACTACCATTGTCCCCTAAACTTTCTCATAGCCAACACATTATTTGCTCTACTATACCGTCACATTACTCACGTCACGACACTTACGATGTTTTCTGACATTCGCATTGACAACTTTACTAGGAAACTAAAAAAAAGTAAAAAATTTCGTGTGTCGGTCGAACCCCCTGCTGCATAAGGCCTTTGCGGTCGAAAATGTCTCAATCTAGGAGCAGATGAAGCAAAAAATTCTGCCAACTATTATCGCTTTACATTGCCGCTCTATTCCAGTAAAGGTATTTTGCTAAACAATCCCTGCTGGGTCTATAAAGTGAAATATTATATCTCTAGAGTGTACTCGAAAGCTGTTTGCTTCAATTAGAAGCGTCTTGTTAGCGAGAGATTTAGTAAAGAAGATTATAATCAATTTTAAATTCATTTTCTCTCGAGTCGGTGGCACAACGCAACGAATTTTTAATTGCACATTTTTTTACAAAAATATCTGTCTCTACATTCTCTCTAAACAAAAGATAACAAATAGTGACATTATGGCTTTCTATAAAAAAAAACTGCAATTTTGCTAAAAACTGCGCAATATTTTTAGTTGCAAAAAAGCGATTTCCTATTATTTGAGCTCAACCCTCGCAATTATGAAGGGGTAGTCAGTAAAAGAAAGTCACCGGCAATAAAAGTAAACCTTTCGGCAGCAAACGCGCCGCCACCGAAGGGTTACTCTTTATTTCTATTAGCCGAGGTTTAAGGTTCGACAGTTTCCACCAGAGGTATCGTAAAATCTCCGTCTGCAGCTTGCACGGCCATAGACCTTACTGCAGTTGTAAACGACCTCACAAAAAACAATATGTATTGAACGCTTGCTCATAAAGTAATTTGCACAAATTCGCAAAAGGGTGAAATTTTGTCATAGAGCTTTTATTTCAAACTCCCGTTACACGAATTGCTAAAAATTGCGTAGTTACCGTTAGCTTTTTAACTCGTTTAGTGCCTTTTTGATTTGTAACTATTCTTTGTTACTGTGTCTATGTTTTGAAACGTTAAAGCGGGTTATAAAGTGCGGGTACTTTGGAAAGAAGGGTACTTTTGGTGGGTTTAATCCGGTATAATTAGGGACGCTTAAGTACCCGACCTGAAAAAGAAATAAACCGTTTTATAACTTGGACTTCCTTAACTCGGGTAAAGCCGCCCGTAAAACTCATACGAAGATCGGATCGGCGATATGAGGCGGAAATAAATCGCCATTTAAAATCAATTTGTGTAAAGGGTGTTGGGAGTAGTTGGCAGCCGGTGATTGGTCCGCTTTCATTCGATAAATTGTTACGTAATATACGTGCTGAAAGAAATCCGAATAGCAGTATATTTGTATTTCTGACCTTTTCCGCTTTCAGCCTTCATCGGAAATGTTCGTTAATAATAATATTTATGTCTTCATAAAATCTTGTCTAAATACACGTATGTGTAATTTTTTATTTTACTGTATTATCAACTAAATCTCTATCATAACAGGTTGTTAAATGAAATAATCACCTTTAACAAATACCTAAGTAAAATTTTAGAAACGGAGTTCAAACAATTTCAGCACCAAATGTATTTTTTTTATAATCTGGGATCAGATATTCTGGCACTATGTACTTAATAATCAATTGCGCCTATAACATACTCTACGTTTTGAAGAACTGGGTTCAAGTCTTATCTTCTTATATATAAAAATGAATCACTAAATCTGTTGGTAAGCGCAAAACTCGAGAACGGCTGGACCGATTTGAATGATTCTTTTTTTGTTGTGTTCCTTATTGTCAGGAGAAGGTTCTTATGAAAGAAAAAACTAAAAAAGTGCCACGGGAACGAAGTCCCGGGCGGAAAGCTAGTTTGAAATAAAAATGTTATATTAAAAAATTGAGATTTTTAATTTGATTTGTGTGTAATAAACGCTTCTATATTTCTGTTTTGTTTCAGCTAGCTCAAATAGCTGGTGTTGTAAGTTTCATTTAACTCAGTTCAAGAGTTCAGGCTGGACGAAGATGAGTCAAAAAGTACAATTCTGTCTGTTTCTCTACTTTACATTATAAACTACAGAACTAAGATCCACATTACAGAGCGCGACTCAGACTCTGATCTAGCAGCAGTCGCAGCAGCAGCACTCGATTTTGTCATTTTTATAGTGAGAGAAAGAGACAATCAATACTTAAGTATAGATCAAGACCCAAGTCTCCTTCTGTAATACGGGCCATAGTTTGATGCAGGTTTCATTATCATTTAAGAGAATATAGGCTACTTCATATGTCTGAATTGCCTAATAAGTCGACATCAAAGCTAGCATAGGTTGCAAGTATTATATAACATAAGGAAAGCCCATAGTGAACCGTCAGAAAAACTCCAAAGCCAGCCGTTTATACGGATCGCACGTGAACTTAAAGGGTTCTGGGCTTACGGAGCGGCGCGGCGCGGGCTTACCCGGCCTTAGCGTGATTTACTCGTTACGCCGCCTTTCTTTTTCTGTTTACCCCGGGATCACGGTTACCCTTTATTGGGTAAGTCAGGAAAACTGATATTCCGCCACGTAAACTCGCGCGACTTATTGGCGGGACAGATTTGTATCGGATTTGTTGAACGGGAGTTTTCTTTTGATCGTTTTGGTGGAGATGGAGGTTAAGGGAAGGTTTTTCTTGGATTTTACAGAGGCATTCAATTCAATTTAATTCAATGTTTTATTTGCGTAAAGAATTAAAAATTCTGTGCAAAACGATATAAAATATTAACGTAAATTAGTTCATAATTACAGTCAATTCATTTTTAAAAATTGTCACATTATTGGATATATCAACTTAGTACAAAATTTTCGCTAGAAGTTGTGTCTAGGTGGCGTCATTAAATACAAATCAAAAATAAATTCTCCAGGTACGACATCAATTTATCATCTAGTGCGTTACACCTTTAATCAAATCAAATAAAAACAAAAATCATGTATAACAGGCTTGACCCATATTCACAGAAACATTTTAAAAATAAATTATTTTAAAGAAAGAATAAAATACAATTACTTATAAGAAAATTATTTTAATAACTGGAGAAAATCGTGTCAATTTTTGAAGTGAAAACTTCTTTAGCGGCTTTGTGCGCTTTGAAGTATGGGTAAAAAATGTTAAACTCGCGTCAAGACACGTGACCCTGATCGAAAATTCGTAAGACGGAAACTTCTTTGTTGTACATTTATTGGGATGGGTAAAAAATGTTAAACTCGCGTCAGGACACGTGACCTGATCGAAAATTCGCAAGTTTTCACTTCTCCCGGCACTCCCGGAGTGCAACCCGTTGTTTTTTGAAGTGAAAAGTGCGTTGTGCACTTTTTGGATGGCTAAAAAATGTTAAACTCGCGTCAGGGTCACGTGAGCCTGATCGAAAATTCGTAAGACAGAGGGTGAAGTGAAGACTTCTTAGACCGCAAGGAAGTATAGTACATATGTTTGTTCAAGTTTTCACTTCTGCCGGCACTACCGGAGTGCAACCCGTTTTTTTTAAATTACATTAAAGGGAGTTAAAAAAAATTCTTGATTCTTAAAACAATCGTAAGCTACGTAGAATAAACATAAATTAGAGTATTTATTTTACTTATACGTTAAATTCATCTTTTTGTCAAACCTGATACAACAGAAACATCACTTTCCATTTATATTTGATACCCCGCTGGTAAGTAGGTAAGTGGTTTTTACAAGAAACGTGCTTATAGAAAAAAAATCACTGATAAGACAAGATCGTTAATCAAGTATAGAAGCCAAAATGCACACGTAAAACATGCCATTAATCATCAAATATCTTAATAGCCCATAAGTGCCCACAATCCATTTACGTGGCTTTCAAAAGAGAATTCTTGCCAAATATCATCCATGTTAAGGTTCCGTATATAATTTAAAAACTGTTTTTGAATATCCGTTGAAAAGCGTAAGAGTGCAATAAACATACTTTATATGTTTTGGGAGATTATTTAAAAATTACACGGATTTTGTCTGGTTTTGATTAACGAAGAAACGAAAAGATATGACGATAGTTGCAAAAATGTTAAATTGACATTTGTTTATTTTGACAGATTATTTCATTTTTATTTGGTGGAATGTTTAGATTAAGATTATAAAAACTTCCTCCTTTCTCCTACGTTGCTACCCCCAAACTGGGATGATGATTTGTACTACAACTCTGTATTAAGACCCAACAGACCATGTAAATTAATAATATTTATGATTATGTTTATGAAAGTGACAAACATTTCAGAAAAGGCATACTGAACCCAAAAAATAGAGAACACATAAGGAATGTTCGCACACTTTTCACAACTTGAAACGGAACAAAGGTTGGGTTATAAGTTTGGATATAAATCAAAGTTGAACAAGATATTAAGGTACGGTCGAGGTGACAAAAACTATTGTAGGAGGCTGAATAGCGCGTTGCGGTATGGCCTTTGCAGAAGGGACAGGGAGCGGCTAACATTCTATTCAACGTGGCCAGTGTGTGGATTAACGTGGGTAGTTCTGATTATGAATACCTAGGAATGTAAAATGCGACTACCTCACTACAGGCGGCTGCTTAAATGTATAAAGGTGGTATTCTTCTTATCCAAGATCTTTGTCCAATTTCTTTGAACAAAAATCTGATATACATCAGCAACTCTTTTTTTTAGAAAATGGAAATCTAGCAAGACATGGTTGAGGAAGTAGCAAGCCCCCAGAAGATGCACGGAAGACTAGCGTTGTGGATTCTTCCGAAACCAAAACTATGCTGAGTTGGGGTCCATTGGCGTCATTAAATCATAATTAGAAGAGAATAACTTTTAAGAACTGTCTACCATTGTATAATGACGTCAATAAACATTTTTTCTTTCTTTCTTTCACTTAAGCGTAACGTGGAAATAACGTGGTCAAATGGCGAGCAAGCCTTTGCACGGTGCCTTCGCGCAATCAAGATGAATTTTTATTGTCATCGGAGTGACGCGCGAGTTTGTCACTTTGTTGCAGAAACATTCGTCAAAGTAATACTTCTCTAAGCATCGTACTGTCACTTTCTGTGTAGTTGACGAAAACAAGGATGGTATAACATTTAAAGAAGCTTTTACTTTATTTACTTTTCTGCAACTGACCTTAACTAAATTTATGAAATGTTTGGTGCAGTCTCAAATACCAAATGATTGGGGAAAAACGCCATATGCCTCAATATTTTCAAAAAGTCAGTACTTTTCTGTCAGCTCGACTTTTAAATATACTATAAATTACACTGTTCGGTCATAGTATCGCAGTGATTCTATCATCGACCATAGATTAATCGTATATGTTAGAATATCCACATGTTCTTGAAAATTCAAAGAAAACTCTGAAATACATGACATTTATCAGCAGCAATCAGTAAATATTGCAGAGTAAAAATGTATTTGATCCAATACCATGTTACTGTAATTCTGTAAAAATGGGTTGGCTCTTGACTACAATCTAGCTCAGGGGCGAAGATGTGGTCGAGGAGCTCGTAAACTCACCCAGAAGATTCTGTTCACTTTTCACAATAATTTTTAAGACATCTGTCTATTCATGGTATAAGGCGTACAGTCAAGTGTATGTCTAGTGGGACAACGAAATCGTTTTACCTACCGGTAGGACATAGTAGTGGGACCGGAGTGGACTTATGCACAATTCACTAAATGACTTATGCACAATTCACTAAATTCATTTTACTATGAAGCGTGTGAGCGGAAACCGACTGTCAGTCAAGCGAGTAAAACATTTGTAAGTGTAGAATTATGAAGTATCTACTTTAAGGACGTGTTCATTCTATGAGTTACACCATAACAAAGATACATTCAAACCCTTCCTCATGTCAAAGTCAACTAAGAATTGTACTCTATCAAAGCGTAGGCACAGGCATGCAACCAAACAAGCCTCCATCTGCCCATATTTGTCGACTATTATTGCTCAAGGTTCACCTCGACGCCCCTCGTTTTCCTCTGTTTGCACACAAGGAACCCCGTAGTGATGTTTTTTACACATTTTTTATAGCTCAGTGAACTGTACTAGCTCTCTATTTTGGCAAAAAGCTACGACATGCCCTTAAGTGGATTATTCGTTGCGAAAAGTTTAGATGAAATAGAAGTCGCATCACTTAAATAATCTTCATTGTTTACTTATCTCAGAAATTCTATTTCAATCTATTTCAATATTCAGAAACCTGTCACACAAATTATTATTAAATTTATTTTCTTATTCAATTCTTAACAAAATGGAGTCCACGATTTTCGTGTTTTATATAGAGAATGGCGAAGTCGCTAATATCAAATAAAGAAACCATTTAAGGGTTACATTACGCCAGTCTCGTCCGTTGATCAGCAGGGTGCACTGCTAGCACGTGAAGATGACAATTTCTGGGCACATAGATGTTTTGACCACACACAATCCTTACACCTTCTAACGAGTAATATACAAAAGTAATAATGTTTTAGATTTAGTGTAACAGTTTCATGGCAAAATTTGAAGTATTTGTTTTCATGATGACACTTTAAGTACTTACATACAATTATTAAAAGAACTAGCTGATGCCCGCAACTTCGTTTGCGTGTTAATTTTTTTTTGTACAGAGTACACAGATTGAAAACATCTATCTTACGTGATTTAGATTTTTACATACAAAAGTTTTTTCCCGCTAACTCCCGTTCCCGTGGGAATTTTGCAATATCCTGTTGCAACTTAGCTTTAAGTTTACTAAGGTACCTGCATGCCAAATTTCAAGCGTCTAACTTAAGCGGTTTAGATTTTTCATACAAAAGGATTTTCCCGCTAATTCCCGTTCCCGTGGGAATTTCGGGAATTCCTGTCTTAGTGCACCTTTGCGGTACCTAAGCTACGTTCCTTCCAAATTTCAAGTGCCTACGTTTAGCCGTTTAGGCTGTGCGTTGATATGTCCGTCAGTCAGTTTCTCCTTTTATATAGGTATAATTTCTCCCGTTTTTTACACATTTACCACTATATCTTTGCTCCTATTGGTTGTAGCGTGATGTTATATAGCCTATAGCCTTCCTCGATAACTGGACTATCCAACACAAAAAGAATTATTCAATTCGAACCAGTAGTTTCGGAGATTAGCGCGTTCAAACAAACAAACAAACAAACTCTTCAGCTTTATAATATTAGTACAGATTAGAAAAAAAAATTGCCTCTCGATTAAAATTTTAGATTATTTTTTTATCTACGAGACAAGCGGTCCTATCAAGTTTTCAATCACAACAGGATCTCTACTTCCATTATATGTGGTACCTCTACGTTCCTCAAAGAGCAGATTTCACGTCACATTAATCCCACCTTTGTCTAACATAATACCGGCTTGTTACGTAGGTGTTGTTCGCAATGAATAACTTTAAAAACTTACTCTGTTATACTTCTGAAGGAGTGCTAAAAAAGTGAGATAAAATTTGGACATCTGTCGTCTCGCTTTGTGGAACCCGCGCGGCCAAAAGGAAGCCCTTATCTCATAAGAAAGGAAATAAAAAGAGCAAACTTTTTACAGCTCTATGTAGAGACATTTGTTTGGGGAACCGTTTATCTGGATGAGGTGGATTGTCCTTCAAAAGTTACGGAAAAGTTGATGTTTTGTTAAATGAGGAAGAAAATATGTTTTTATGTTGTGTAATGGTTTATATTCCAGGATTTAAATAACAGAATTGATTTTCAGCATACTTTCAGAATTTATTTGTGTAGGAATAAGTGTTTATTTATCTAAATTTATTTCATTGAACGGTTATTTCTAAAATAGTAATAACTTATTTATACTTTATTTAAAAATTTGGCGCCAAGGAGATTTTAAATAAAATTAATTTTGACAATACCTCTCAACAAAATGTTCTAATTTTTTTTATTTCGCGTAATCGATAAAAATCTTAAATGTTCGTCATTTGTCATTAGCCCATATTTATCCCCACCAAGGAGCACAAGCCTTCCTTCGAAGTATGAAGGGTGCTTAGGCCATGTCCAAAAATATAAGTAAGTAAATTGTTTCTCTTAAAATGTGTAGGTATACGGAGAGTGGCAATATTATATTATACATTGTATAGATGTAAATAGTAGATTTTTGAGATTTTGGGGTACAAGAAACGGCATTCTCAAAGCAGCAAACCTTTTTCTACACAATCTGATTAAATGAATAACTCACAAAAGAAATATTAAAATTAATAGAAAGACATAAAAATTTGATAATTTTATTTTGGCTTTGGGTGCTTACAAAAAAAATTGAGATGTCACTTCAAAACGTAACGTCTCGTTGAATAGTCACAATTTTTTACGTTCTTTCTATCAAACCTACCGATTGAGTTATGGTTTTACCACATTTGTTTGTTATCTGCCCCGAAGGAAGGCGTATCATTCTACATACACGTGCAAAACAGGACCTTTTCGCTATAACAGCTATAAATCAGAACTTATTATAAAAGGGCTTGTTCGAGTGGCCGTATTGTGCGTTATGGATGTTATGCCATTCATTACAGGCCATTAAACGCATTATAACACGAGCACCAATCTACATAGACCCCCGATTCCTCCTCAAATGTTCAAGTGAAAGTACAAACTAATGGTAACCCAAAGGTTAAATAAAGCTGGTCATGATACCTCAGAAAGCTTTGTTGGGCGCGACGCGACAAGCCATTGATAAAGAAAATAAATGGCGAATGTTGATAGAAGCAACAATGACTGGCTGATGATAGGAAACCGATTCTCGAATTCCCTCGTTGGTGACGTTCAGTCTTCTGAGGCAGACAGTGTGATTCTTAAGCATTTTTGTGTGACTTATTAAATCCTGCCTATTTTGTGTGTATATTGTACCAGTATGTAGGATACATTGTAAGCGAAGAATTAATGAACAATATAAAGGCTTGTTTTATTTTTCACTAATCCGTAAATTTCCAATATCCATACAATTCTTTCGCATTTATAACGAAACAGGACTTTTATGTGTTACTTTCTCGATGGATACATGGGCTGTAGTGACTTATTTATTAAATTTGACGCTGTATGCTTTATGAATATACAGGACTGATGATTTTTTTATCACCATCCAAATTTTTCTTACGGTGTCAGTAATGTTGATTGAACGAAAATAAGTAGGAAAAATTGTTTTTTCCAAAATTTTCTGATTTTGATACCCCTTATTAACGTCTTAGAGGATGAATTTTATAAAACGCAGAAACACGGGTGTCGCAAATTGTGTTGAAGAGTACTATTCCCAAGTTTCAAGTCGATGTTATTTTTTTTCTGTACAAAAATTTTGAATTATTTTCATGCTTCAGACGATCCAGCTTGAAATATTTATATGAAAAGTAGAAACAAAAAAATACGGGTCTGTTAAATTTTTATAAAGTTTACGTACAAAAAATTTGTATGGTGATAAAAAAATCTTCTATATCTTACGTCTACAGTTAGACAGATACCGTCTGAAAAACATTGGAACAGCTAAGGAATAACCACATAACCAATATCTATGTCACCGGCTTTAAAAAATAGAACTAACCATTAACTTTTTTCAAAAATTGAATATTCCGTGAAACATCTGCAGCTCATTCATTGAGGCAAGATTAATAGTCCGCGAGTTTCGACTCGCCACTGAAAAGGAACTTTTCGAAAATTTTATGGCGTGGAAATAACAATTTGCAGTTTGGCTATAAGCTTGGCCAGTATTGTGTCCCGTGAGGGCGTGACCGGGCCAAGCTGTCCCCAAAAATATTGTGAACAACACTATCCAAATATTTACTTACCGAGAATCTTTTTATTTACGAGAAATATTGAATGAAATGTGCCCATTCAATCTAATGGTTAAGGTCGTGTAAATCTTTAATCTTTGCGTTTTGATAAAAAGTTGTTTTTTTTTGTAAAGGGAATAAGAAATAGAATAAATAGATAGATGTGTGGAATTTGTGATGACTTTGTGACTTGAAATATGTTATTTAACAAAAAACCTTTTCAGATTGTTAAATAATATAATTGGCTCGATAACTCAGTCGGTAATTAACCTTGCTTATTCTCTTCTTCTTATCGTGTGGGTATAGTCAAGTGTGTGGCGAACTTGGTTAACCCTGGTGTCAGAGTTTTCAAACCGCACAATGGCCTCTGACTTGGTTTTAACGAGTGTAGTCAATCGACAACAGCCGTGGCGACCTTGCTTATTGATCTGAAGATTGCGGGTTTGATTCCCGACCAACACAAATATTTGAAAATCGTATTTTTAGGTATGTGTGAGGAGTCTGGGTGTTTATGTATTATACATATACATATGTATTTACAAAAAAAAATGCAAGTAGTATGTAAGTTATTTAGAACCCACCCATACAAGCCTTGCTTAGTTTGGGCTTAGATGACGCTGTTTGAATCGTTACCTACGAGCATATTGTATGATATTGTATATTGTAAAATATTGAACATGTATTTAAATATGTAATTAGTTTTCTATAAGTATATTTGTTTTGTTTTTATGTCAAAGGGAAAACTCACCAATTTTATGTTCCTCTTAATGTTTTTTTCTATGAAACTAAAAAAAGTCTTCAGGAACCTCTATAAATTTAAAAAAAAAATCGAATCTCCATTCTAAAGTATTCAGCTGATCACGCAAGTTGTAAGGAGAAGCAAATGTTTTTTCTCATATTTCGAGCTATATTCCTTTGTTCAGTCTAGTAGGCTGTTATAGGTACTATCAACCCCAGTTCCGCCTGACCACCTTAAGGATCAGTTTTGTTTGCAGCGTTCGGCGCCTTGCCCCAATTGTTCGTTTTCGGCAACTAATAGTGCTTTGTTCAGATCATAAAAGGCGGGTTGAAAAAACTATTCCTTTCTTGTTAATTGTTTTTTGTTCACCAAAAAAACGAGAAGTTTCTTTGTTTAGCAACAAAAAAAAATGTCCAGTCCTGTGATTGCTCAATTTATGATGAGGGCGGGGCTGTTTTGCTCTTCGCTTGCAAGGGATAAACATTTGAAATTGGTCAGGCATAACTGGGGTTGATAGTACATCTTCAACTTTCGCTAAATAATTTAAAGACCCCAATATTGACTACCTCTGTAGTTATGTTACTTACTATTGTAACTACCTCTGTAGTTATGTTACTTACTTGATATTGATGGACTTTGTCCGAAACGAAACGACCGTCTTAATTTTTTTTTTCCTTACTTTAGTTTAGATTAATACATATAAACCCAACACAAACTTTCCCATGCCTTGTAGTCATGTAGATAGAGCCCTCTGTTATAATTCTCTGAAACCTAAAACAATGCTGCCCTCTGTCAAAATACCACAGAACTACTTTAAACTATTTTAGCAAACAGCGTCATCTGTTCAAAAATGCAGGAACTTTTGAGTGACTGAATAAGTTCAGGATTTGCTAACTAAATAGTTCAAAACTCCTCGTACAGATGGCGCGGTTATTAAAATTCCTTTTCTTGTCGCAAGATGGCTCTGCAAGCTCCAACATCGTTTACAAAAACAGTTATGAAAAGGCATGACATCAAACCCTCGAAAACATTTTCTAAGTCCATTACGGGCATTGTTTTCAAACAGATTAGTCCCCTAAGTCCTCTTGTCCATTTAACAGAGTTCATTAGCAGTATTTTGTAAACCGATTATCTTAAATACTGACGGGTGCCGAAGCTTAAAACTTGTGATGTTTTTCGAGTAAAATTAACTATCTACTTATTCTATCGTTTTTTAAGCTGCCATCTCATCACGTTTAAATCATGATGGTAATTCCCAAAACAATAGAATACAGCCAAGTAGTAAGTAATTAATCCAGTAACTTTCTATTCCGTACATCGCTTCCGTGAAAATTAATAAAAAAAACAGTAACATCACATAATATTATATGCTCACACCTGTAATCCCATACGGGGTAGGCAGAGCATCAGTGGTTCAGAATAACTTGATGTCACGTTTGACATGAATTCTGGGGGTTATCAGATGAGACATTATGCATGGACCAATAAACGTAAAAAAACAAATTCCAAACTGTTACATTTTATCGTCTGTCAAATATTATAAGACACCATGGACGAAAGAAGACACTCAAAAACTTTTACCTAATAATACGCTTTAAATAAAATATACCTGTAATAATAAAACAATTATTTTTTTGCGGCGGATCCGTTTGTAAGGAAAAAAAATCATAGCATCCTCCAAATATTCACAGGGATATTTATAAGTCTACAAAGGGAGGCAAGACACCGATTCATGAATTGCTTCGAGAAAAAGGATAAACAGAAAACAAGCAATTACACTTCTGCGTTTCTAGTTTAACATAAAGAATTTTTTTTAGGATAATTCAAAATATGAACACTTTTTATACATATTTAAAACAGAAAAACATTACTGACCTCTTCAAAGACAATAAAATGACATGATTCATACAACATGCGACGCACGCGCAGGGTCGGGGAACGTAGGTGTTAGCCCATACCAGCTCTATGACTCAGGTTTTAGAAGAAAAATAAAATTTTATTACCTATGTCAATTAATTGGCTTCTTACTCTCCATAATAATTAAATGAGTTGTATTAGTTGTATGAGTGGCTTTCTTTTAATTGCAGTCAACTGTTTTTGAGTTATCGACAAATAAAATATCGGAAACGCCATATTTGTTGGAAACATCATAATATAACAAGATATCTTATTAAAATTAAACTAAATAAAGTACGTAAATGTGTATCTACACTATCTAAACCAATATTATAAAGAGAAAAGATTTGTATTTTTGTATGTAACGAATAAACTTAAAAAGTACTGGACTGATTTCAAAAATTATTTTACCATTAAGATGCTACATTATCTCTGAGTAACATAGGTTACATTATTTTCCCGAATTCTCACGGGAACGAAGTCCCGAGCGGAATGCTAGTCTGTAATAAATAATCACTAATCAAATCACTTTATTGCAAGGAAATTGAAATAACAGCAAACAAAGATTCGATAATAAATAACACCTTACTATTTTAATATCTAATCTGTAATGCATAGAAATTGTATACTTATTATACGTTAATAAGGAAAATATAAAATCAAATCAATGCTTACGCGTGACGCGTGAATATTGTCCACATTTTCATATTTTTCCTTCCTCTGAATGAATATTGTAATAATAAATAATTGCACACATTTTTATCATACAAAATTATTTTTCCCATAGTTTATTTAACTCAGCGAATGGTAAAAGTCTAACCAATGGTATCATGTTAACCCGCTAATCTATACATATAATAAAACTGTAGAGGTCGAATTTCTGTACATAGAAAAAAAATGCTAAAAACCGAGTCAGGGGGATGTAGGAAGAGGAATAAAACAAATCCCGATTTTTTTAGATTTTTTTGTTTCTCTGTTTGTCTGTTTGTCTGTTTGTCTGTTTGTCTGTTTGTCTGTTTGCACGGGCTAATCTCCGTAACTGTTGGACCGATTTAAATGAAATTTTGCATAGGGGTACCTTATATCCCCGGTCAACATTTAGGCTACATAAAATCTCGCAATTTAGCCAGTAAATATAAAACCAACAACAAAAACCCCTGAAAAAATTCAAAGCTAGGTGTTTTTCAGAACATTTTACTCATACCATAGAGATCAACGTATTTTTGACATATACATGGGCTAAAAGCAAGGACATGTTGTTTTTTAAATTTATCTCTTTCGAGAAAGGCACCATACAGCCAGGTCTTCAATATATGTATTTCTTAGCTATGTCTTCAATTTCTATTTCTTTACTTCTCTCATTCTCCGTAAGCCGATAGTGTTTTGTTTACGAAGAACTATGGCGGCGAGAAGCACTGCCGCTGGATCGGAGCGAATACACTGTATCACTTGAATTACTTTTTAACCGACTTCCAAAAAGGAGGAGGTTTTATGTTTGACTGTATACAGGGTGGAATTTTGTAATGCCACCTGAAGGGAAAGTACTCTTAATACTGTAGATAGAAAATTGTACTCAAAGAAAACATTCCTTTATTTTTGAAAAGAAAGAAAACTGCATTCAAGAATTTTCGATAATTCGCTTGCCACAACCGGGAATCGAACCGACTAAAATCTGTTAGAATACCCTGTTCTCTTATTGCGTCGATCGTTAGGGTCAATTATAAGGATAAAATCTTTCTAACAAACTTGGTAAACAATGAAAGGAAAACTACGAAATCTTAAACCATTGTATATCTTTATTTTATGTATGTTCACCGATTTCTCCGCCATTTGGACCGATTTTCAAAATTCTTTTTTTTTTGTTCGAAAGAGTATACTTCAGAAGTGGTCTTATTGTCATCAAGTCAGGATCTGATGGAATCCTATCAAAATCAAGGGCAACCCTTGAATGGAATAGGCACTTACAATGTTTCTCAAGTTCTTTCTATTATTTACGCCAAACATAGAAAAATATACACATCAACACTGTCTAGGGATATTGCATGATTTTTCATACAAAAGAGGTGTGTTTGAGAAGCTATAATACCAAAGTCGAGATACACGGAGTGATATAATTTTCAGATGAGCAAGTGCTAAATATGAATTTTCAATTTTTATCAATGAATTTAATATTTCTTGAAATTTGTGAAAACGTGACTAAAATGAAAAAAAAAATTGCGCTAATTCCACCATTTTCATACAAAAAGCAGAAAAAAGTGCATTTTTGTTTTCTTTTACGTCACGTTTAAAAAAAACAGTTTAAACAAAATTCATTGACGAGAATTGAAAATTCAGGTTTAACACTTGCTCATCTTAAAATTATATCCCTCCATTTGTGTCTCGAGTATGCTTTTATAGCTTCTCAAACACACCTTTTTGTATGAAAAATTAAGCAATATCCCTAGATAGTGTTGATATTTAACTTATTTTTTCTATGTCTATGAGTACGTAGTATTTGATAAAAGGACCGGATTGAGATTTATGAGATATTTTGTATAATAGATCCTTTCTTAATTTTTTGTCGGAAGTTTGGTTGAGTAGTACAGTTACACAGGCTGTGAATCGACGGTTTCTAGGTTCGATTTCCGGTTTGGGCAAACAAACCATACGAGGGAAACTTTAGTGCAGAAAGTTACAGTGTGAAGTGCTAAGTAATTGATTTTATGATAGATAGATAGATTGACACTTTATTCAATTGACATAAAACAGCTCAACACAGTAATAGACAAACAACAAACATACAAGTAAACATGAATCAGCAAGCAAACAATGAAGTAAACAGAGTAAGAAACAGAAACAAATAATTTTATAAAACTATTTTACACCGTGTTATCTGTATCATGCCAATCAAATTGGCGCTGACTCAGCATATTGCTGCAGTAACAGACTGCAGCGCTGGTATTCTGCCATGATGCTACTTATTGAGTTTTCTTTGTAGGTAATAATAACCTTTTTCTAACTTCATAAATTCACCTTTCAAAAAGTACTTTATAAAGAAAATCTGAGGGTGCTGCTCTATAATTAGATAGATGTTATTTTTAAGAGCTATCGTCGAATATAAGTGAGTCGGAAGAAAATAAAATTATTGTAACTGACCCACAAATATCCAAAAATAAAACAAAAACTTCTGTGCTGAACTGGCACTGAACAAAAAATTTGGAATGTGCCAGCTGCCAACCAAATACATTGCATTGTTGGTACAGAGGCCAGCGCATCAGGTTACTCCATTTTCATTGCAAAACCGCTCTTATCACAACAGCACAGAGTGCACGCGTGTGGTAACCTGAGTTGGGGCCGTCCGTGCATTGCAAAATTTAGACAACGTATTATATACTCATAAACAATATGCCATTTTTTAAATTCTCATGACATGTAAAGTTATGTGACTTATGTTACCCCAACGAGGATTATAGGCGTATAATATCTAAAATATCGAAACTTTTGTCAGCTTCCCCATTAATAGTTCGGCTATTCTGCACTTTTTTAACGAACCAAAACTAAATACTTAATACAGTGTTAATAAGAACGAAGTTGATTAAGTATTTAGTCTTCAAATCTTAATTCGGCCCTAACTAAATGACATTATTCAATCTTCAGGATATCACTTTTTGAAAACAATAAAACGGCGAGATACTTGGTCCTAGAAAACGGCTTATTTTTATTTTTAAGCAAAGGAATCTATGGCCGTACAGCCGGTGTTTTCAATGCATTTCTTATTTTTAAAGGCGGGAAACTCAATAGAAACTGACAATTGACATTTGTTTTATTGAAACCACTATGAATATGGTCTATATACATAGACATAGAAAAAATAAGTTAAATTATAGGTTTGATCTATGGTTTTGATGTTCTGACATTAAATAAGGGCTATTTATTGATTTTTTGATTTAAGTTTACATCAAGCGTAGCATTGCTTAAATAAGCCATGGATAAATATTATAATATTACTATTCTAATAAGTTTCTTAGTTTGGATCAAGCACTGACACCTTTGCTTATTTCTACAAATGTCCATTGAAGGGAAAAGCTTAGTCATTTCTATCTTAAATTTATTTTTTTATTGAATCATTTTTACACAATTATCGCAAAGCACAATAAAAGCAGCGTGCTAGCTGAAATCTCAAATGCACGGGGTTTGTCTTAGATACTGACATAGGTGACCTGTTTCAGAAACTTCTATTCCACTGAAAATCAAAAATAAGTCCGTAATTAGCACTAAGGAATTCGTGTGCCATTTATTGTACGGACGGCCGCAACTCAGGTTACCACACGCGTGCACTCTGTGCTATTGTGATAAGAGCGTTTTTGCAATGAAAATGGAGTAACCTGATGCGCTGGCCTCTGTACTTACCTAAGTAATAGGTCTTTCAACATATAATTTTCGTAAATTTTATACTCCACATATTTTAATTTTATCAAAATTGATTTTTTATAAGTACAAAATCCTTACGTTTTTCATAGAAACGCGAAATACAATATTAATTAACCACTTTTTGTGGGATTGTTAAGACAACAAGATCTTAAACGAGGCACCACTGACTCATGTTAAGTGTTGATTGTCTATCTCTCTCAGTATCAAAAAAACAAAAATGACAGCTACTTAAGTATAGATCAGAGTCTGAGTCGCGTTCTATAATACGGACCTTAATCTATCAAAAGCAGTAACAATGGTATAGAAAATATAAGCGATAGAGGAAACAACTATGTTAAACCTTTGTTTTCAGATCCAAAGTAATGTAATAAGTATCAACCTTATATGACATAGTTAGCCAAGTTTTCTAATAAAAAATATTTTTAGAAATTGATTTTCCTTATATGAACGAAGTAGTTGCTATTCGTTCATATAACGAAAATATGAACGAAATAGTTGCTTCAATAAAAAACGGCAATTCATGTACCTGTAGTTGTGTCAAAGTACAAACTCGGTCTATAAAAATACATACAACACGCAGACGAAGTTGCGGGCATCAGCTAGTTTTGAAATAAATTTTATACCATATTTTTTCTGTGAGATAAGCAGTTCCTCAACTATGAGTTTTATTGTGCCTCCATTGGATTACTTTGAATTAGCTAGCAAAAATTAAGGTTGTGACTCAGCCAACTAAACTGAAGTACTTTCTCTAAGGGACATTGGTCGAAATATGAAAAAAAAAACCGCCTCTCCATACAACTTGAGCAATCAGCTGATTGTTTTATGAAAAGTCAATAATTTTTTCAAAATATATTTGAAAGTTATCCAGTTTCATGGGGAAAATCATTCTCTAAAGTTTCGCTTACTAATTCCCTTAATAATTCGCTTACTGCCCAGTCACATATGCTTAAATTACCGACTCTACATATCTATACAGTTGTACAAACGTTTGTTTGTAAACAATCAAGCTAGTTAGGCACCACAGAACGCATTCAAGCACTACAATCTTAGCACTTAGGGTGCAACTAGGTCTATCTAGATTACGTACTGGACGTACTACAACCAATAGTTATAGATGCTAACTAGATATTCTACTGTGGTCACGTTAAGGATAGAGTGTGTTGGATATATCATATTCTTATTGGAGTTATTGGAACGTAGCATTTTTCTTAAATGAAGACTAATAAGTAATAAGTCAGGTAGGAATAGAAAAATATACAGTGATTTTTAAAGCCAATCAGAATTTAGAAATTTATTTGTAGTGTTAATAAAACAGCTCATGAATTTTACAATCAGTAGCATACCCGGCGTTAAGGATTGGCAAATTGAAAAAAATAGGTCAGAAAATATAAGTCACTCGTGTAAGGTCTTAGATCAGGAAAGTTGAAGTGAGACAACACTTGGACAAGGATAGATGGTTATAACCAACACGTACAAATACTAAGGCCAGTGTTCACCAAATATTTGACAAACGATTAGCAGCTAACCAGAGATTTGACAATGCCATTTTCAAACATTTTTTTTGACATTTTGTCTGATTAGCTTCTAACCGCGGTTTAACCGTTGGTTATATTTTTGGTGTACATGGGCCTAAGACACTTTGTTGAATCTAAATCTGGGGAAAGGCGGTTTGAACACTCGGACACAAGGGTTAATCAAGTTCATCACATAAGAAGAGATAAGAAACTCTGAGGGTTACTCTTTTCTGATATCGAAACCAGTCGCAGAAAAGTAACTTTTTTACTAGGAGAACTAGTGGAAAATTGATGTGTCTTAATAAATATAGAGTTCTTTGCCAAGCTCTACAGGCTACCTTAAAAAGACTGTTTTAAAGTTCATTTTGGGAACTCACTCGTCAAAAAACATAAACAATAAATAGACTGAAGTTTGTTCTTCCGACTGATACCACTAAAATTGACGAAAAAGCTGGCTAATTTGAGGGTGTTTGCTAATTAGTGCTCAATAAGGACCGCAGAGGCCACAAAATTGCTGCGGTCATCGGGCCGCCCCGCCCGACTACCACCTTTTACGCCACGTGGTTTCTTTATTTGTATTTATAACCCTACTCTACCCAGTTTTGTAACTTAGCCGCATTTGTGGTGAAGATGTATACCTGCCCTAGTACCGCTTCAATCATACTTTACTATAAAACAAAGTCCCCCATAGCCGAAGTCTGTCTGTTTGAACGCGATAAACTCAAAAACTACTGAACGGATTTTCATACGGTTTTTACCAATGAATAGAGCAATTTAAGAGGAAGGTTCATGTTTATAATTTATTCCCGAAATTCTCACGGGAAAGAAGTATCGGGTGGGAAGCTAGTAACGATACAAAATATAGCATTATTATAACAATACAAGACTCTAAGTAACATAGTTCTGTGATTAATTAGATGATTAGATTAATATTTCGTTTTATATTAACAACAGTACGGTTTTTAGAACAGGAAAGTTGTATCTGTCTGTTAGTTCGACTTTTTTTTCGTGCTTTTATAGTTTTTGGACAGAAAACACATTTATTATTTTGGTTAAACGAGTGTTTCGTTCATGTATGTTCACCTTTGAATTTGAAAGGTTAACCCTCAATATTGTCTTGAAAACCTTAAGTAACATAAAACTCGTGTGAAACCTCTGGGCCCCCATTCTGTAACTTCAGTTGTGTGTCGATGGAATGGTCGTCATTTAATCCGTTCAGGTGGCGAAATCGAGAACTATCAAAATCTCATACATCTAATGACGGCTGCTTTGACTGGTGGCGCCACCGCCAACTGAATTTCCAGATGCTAGGTAGTTTGCAACTTTGCGTTCGGTTGGCGGTGGCGCTACTGGTCGGGGTGGTTGTCAGTAAGTATATTAAAATTAAATAGTTCTCAATTTCGCCACCTGAACAGACAAAATGGCCTTCATTCCATCGACACACAACTGAAGTTACAGAATCGGAGCCCTGGTTATCAGTGATTTTTATAAATGGTCATCAAACTTCTGTTTCATTCTATCGAAAAGAAACAAGCTTGGCATGCTCTTGACTGTACGAGTAATGCTTTGATAAAACTGTCGGCGCGGAGTTTTTCGCGCGTCTTCAGACGGTAGGCGGAGCACGCCCCGCCCAGCCTGAGACACGCCCCTCTCTCCTATGCCATCTCAGAATTAAAAAGATTACGAAATAAAAATTTAACAAACTTAATGTTAATTCTTTGCAGGTAAAAGTAAACTGAATTTGAAAACGTGAGCTAATTTTCACTAACAGAAGGGGATAATTTGCTCTAAAGTTTTCTTCTCTCTAAATCTAAATAATTCTGCTTTAATTTTCCTTCAGGTTATAAGATTGTTTATATAGGTATGTACTTACCTGTTATCAATTATTCTGGTCTCTATGTATTTTGTATTGTTTACTATTATTTATTTTTACTATTATACTATAGACTTTTTTTGTATTCATACCTGTTTGTCTCTAAATAAATAAAGAAATCGAATAGTTTTTGAAAACGACATTTTCTTGCCATTATAAAATAATAACAATAATATTTCAAATTTTTAATCTAACAAAGTTATACTTAACAAAAATATTTACAAGAAAAATCAAAGCTATTATGTACATTATTTTAGATGTAACCTTATTTAGTTTATTCTCGTGTACCATTTAAATAATTATAATCAGTGATCATAGTGGCCAACAAAAAGTTTATTTAATTTATTTTAAGGTCAAAAGAATGTTTCAATGTCGAACAAATACAAATGCAAACATTATCATTAGTTTCACTAATTTGAAGAGACATTATACCTTGCTATTAAGATGATGGAATAACTTTAATTAGAGACTGGTTAGCTAATTGCAAAATGCAGGTACTGGACTTACCTGACGTACAGCATCAAGTTAATTTAAGTTTAAGTTCAAAGGATTGAAAACTTTACTTGAAGAAAAGTTAGTATGGAGTGGAGAGTAAGGTACTTACACCGGTCTCTCCCTAGTAACCGCAAGAAACAAGCCAAAAGAGCGAGAGCCTCTAGTCCGCTTTGAAATGAAAAAGCTCATAATATTTCCCTTTCAACAATGGAACTAAACAAAAATGTTTAATGGCTCAAAACTTCCGCGCGTCCCTCTCGCACGGTCGGAACTTATAGCGTGTGTGAGTAGGAGGAGGGCATCGCGCATTTTCCCGACAAATGAAGCGTGGCCAAACCGCAGATTGACCGCAGAGAATGGAGGCAGCGAGTGACAGAATGGCGGCCGCTCAGTAGTATAGAGCAGCGCGAGTGGAGAACACGCGCCTCGCGGAGACACAGCTCGCGGCTGACTCATGCGGCGCGACGCGATCGGTAATACCTGTGACGCCAATACGCGGGAAGTTACGCTCGCAGTGCCGCTCTAATCTAACACCTGTTCACAAATCAACAAACTCGAGACACTTACTCGACGTAACGCGGGAAATCTCACGCATTCCTAATCAAAAACAGCTGATGTTGACATCGCTTACTCCTCGACCTAGACCCGCGAACTTCTCAGAATAGCGGCCGGAACTCTCGATGTCGAGAATTCGGACGATCTCGAACTAAACCCTGGAGATTCGTGACTCATCTAAAATGACGAAAGTTAAGTTGAAGCAAAAATATTCAAGGTCTCATCTAAGTTTAAATTAGTGCGTTAACTGAGTGAAACAGAGGAAACCTTTAACAGAAAACTGTGACACATACAAAAACGTTTAGTGTGATGATAGTGAAACAAAAACTTTTTATATAATAATAATTCTAACAAACGATAATCTTTTAATTGAAGACTGAATCAGAAATTAAATAGGAGCTAATACAACCCAAAGATTTCCTAATCACTAGAGGACTAAACATCGAACAAAATACTCATTATAAAAACAAACTTTGACGAAACAAAAGAAGGTGTTGTTGGAACTTTGCCAATTGAAAATTGAAGGACAATAAATTACTCATATCATAACAAAACAAAAGAAAAACATCGGAGAAAGTACTCAAAGCCGAATCTTGCCAGTATCGTTAAGCAATCGCAACCTTGAGGATTTTTGTGAGTGATTGCTGTGGGTCGATATCCATCGGTGGTTGTCTCAGGTGTTGTGGAGGTAGTGGTGGTGGTGAAGCGGCAAGGGATGCGGATGTGAAGGATGCACTTGCCGTACGAGTCGCGCGGCCGACGGCGCCGAGAGATGACCGATCTGGAGCCGTGGTGGCTGCAGACCATCATTGATGAGACGCTGGTTGACCATCCAGATTTGGGTAATGTTATTGTATACATTACATATATTCACACGGAAAACGTCCGTCGCTATAACCACAAATACTTGAACTATATTATTGTCATAGTATTTTTCTCTTTTTTTGCCCGACTATGGTAACAAAAAGGAGAGTTATGTTTTTTGATTTGTATGTTTGTTCATCTGTTTCCTCATAACTTCTATAATGGGTACATAAAGTAATAAATTAAATACAGCGTTTTCTAGAGGACATAAAGCAGTGAAAAAGAAAAAAAAATTAGGTTCAAATAACTAAAACTCGAGAATTACGCTCTAAAAACTATCAAATAAGAAAATATACTCTGATGTTGTTATTTACGAGTATACAAACTCCTAAATTTTCATCTTCTATTGAATCATATTTTGAATACATAAAAACCGTTTTAATAACTTCGAAATATCAACTTTCTTACTTTAACTTCTTCAAGTAAAAGACATCAACGCGAAACTATTAAAAACAAAAATTTGCTATAAAATAATCTTAAATAGATTAGGCTTTATCGTGTGTATAAAACATTAATGGATAATAAGCTTTTGGTCCCTGTCTTCGCTCACGTGGAAAAATAACCTTATGGATGTCCAAAGAAAAAAAAAATTCAAGATGTTGTTGGTTCTTTTACGTCGGCTGCGGCGGTGTGATTTATGGACAAAAACTATCATACAAATAAACAAATCAATACACACTTATATAAGACGTATAGAGTATAACATCTGTAACTTTATTTAAGACTAACACTCCGCCCGGGACTTCGTTCCCGTGGGAATTCGGGAAAATTATGTAGCTTATGTTACTCAAGGATAATGTAGCATTCTAATGGTGAAAGAATTTTTCGAATCGGCCCAGTAGTTTTGGAGCCTATTCATTACAAACATACAAACATACAAAAATAGGTACAAATCTTTCCTCTTTATAATATTAGTGTAGACTAGTGTCGATAAAATAAAACACACATAAAATATCGGAATTCTTTCTCTCTTGTTCTAATGGCACAAAAAAATTGGGATACTACAGTAACCCATTACAAAGATTTGAAGGTATCATATATTTTTTTTAAGATTACACTTAAGTACGTAATACGCCATAAAAATAAGGTCAATTGACGGCCAATCAGATTTTATCTAGAATACTAATTTTATATGATTAGTTTTTAAAAAGTATATGGGCTGTTCTCAGGATATGACAATCAGTTTGTAATAAAAGCTATTTAGGATAAAATAAATATCTACTTAGTATTATTTTTTTCTGCCCTTATACGTTTTATACTTTAATAATCGAGGGGTTCTTATACTATATGTATACATTATAGTATAAAACTAATTGATTTATTGTTTGACTAATTTTATCGAATTATTTGTTTTTTGGAAATGGGTAAGCTTTTACATTTATTTTAATTTTTACTGGCGGCATATTATACTTTATTAAAATACAATAAGAGAGGACAAGAGAGGCTGGGTGCCAGCAATTAAAAAAAGACAAACATTCAAAAAGCATTCTAAAACCTTCAACACACTAAGACAAAGAAATGACTACTTGTGCAAAAATAAAAAAGTCATTTAAAAAAAAGGAAAACCTCAATGACGTTAAATTCTTCCAATTATAGAAAAATTAGACTTCTGTATGCACATATTTAATAAAATATGGTAAAACCTTGGGTTTTCCCGTAATATTTACGTCACAAATAATACCTATTTCGACAATTCTATGACGACCGCGCCTGCGCTGTAGTCACGTAGTCATGATGACGTAGAAGGAAAAATAATAAACTTTAATATATGTATTTCTAATTAAATTAGTCATGAGAAAGATCTACACCACGTTTATAATAACGGCATCTACAGTGCTCCTATTTTCTTAGTGTGCCTTGGAAAACTTCGTGTTTTCGAAATTAAAACAAAATAACAACCTTAATTTTCAAAATAACAACCATAATATACAGTGCGAACGTAGTTGGAAGGGTCGGAAGAGGGCGCCCTAGGCGAACGTACTTAGACCAAATCGGTGATGTACTGAGAAAAGGCCATGTTAGTACTACCCGAATCCGAAGAGCATGTATGTAGCGAATTATGAATGTAGAGGAAGCGAAAGAGGTTTGTTTGGATCGTAGCAGGTTGCAATCTGTGGTCTCTGCCTACCCCAATGGGACAAAGGCGTGAGCTTATGTATGTATCTATATAATTTTCAGGGCTTTTTTATAAAGTCTCCTATAAGTGTAATTGGACTTCTAATTTTTTTTACACAATATTGACGAGGCTTGCGGCAAAATTGTAATAAAAAAAAGTTCAACATGAATATTAAATTTAAATTATTTTCAACGATTAATCAAGTAAGTAATAGACAAAAAACTTAAAACGAAAAACCAATAAAGTCAAATTATTAATTGTTGTAGGCGATCATATATTTATATAATAATTTATAGATAATTCTTGTGCATTCGAAAAATTTATGATTGCCGATGCACAACAAGAAATAAGAATTATGGCATAGTTGTATATTCTAGTAACTCTACTATCGATACCTCAGAACGTCAGAAGTCAGAACAACCCCTCTTGCGCTATTTTGACAGTTTTTTTTATTATAAGATGCGTTAACTCTTGACCTCAATATTGACCAAGGTCATAGATGAGGTCGACGATGGAGCAAGTTAGCCCAGAAAATTCCAATTAAATCACTGGTACTCCTACGCACCGACGGAACACAGCAAGCTGTTTGGCGTCGGACTTCAGTAGGAGGATGGTCGCGCACCAGACGGCCCTTCACAGAGCCTACCACACCGCATGAGACCATAGGACGCAACCTCAGATTCAGAACAAATTGAGGTGTCGCTACCTGGGATGGATTAATAGGATGCAGGTCTCATTTGTGTTTCCTTAGTCGCCTCTTACGACACCCACGGAAAGAAATGGGCTGGTGTTATTCTCAAACGATCACCACACGTAATAGAGTGGCATATAGTGACAAGTATCGAGTCATATATCGGACGTAGACTTACCCAGTAAACGCTCTCATGGTGTGTGGGATCATAATACAATACAATACAATATTCTTTATTGCACACATAGGATTACAGAATATGTTTATACAGCGAAGTTGAAATATTGTATACAAATAGGCGGCCTTATTGCTTAACAGCAATTTCTTCCAGGCAACCTTATGGTATAGGGGTTATAGATTGAAATGCGGGAAAGGCGCAAATATTAATTAAATAATAATTATAAATAAGTTGACTATTTATGCACTAAAAATATATCACAAATATATATTTATTAATATAACATCTTAGTGCTTCAAAATCATCATCCTCACCTGTTAGCAGTGCATCCTGCTGATCAACAGACGAGGCCCTGGCATATTACAACCCATAAAGAGTTTCTTTACTTGATTTTAGTGACTTCGGCATTTTCTATTTTAATTAATACTAGCTTTCCGCCCGCGGCTCCGCACGCGTGGACTTTAGGTTATATCGTGCCCAGCTGTGGTATTAGATTAATTAATTATGTTCTTTTAAGATTAATTAGATTAATTAGGAAGTAGATGAATTATAGTATGGAAGTATATAGAAATTAATTAAAATACTCTGACATTGGCAAAATCACGATTGTGGACGCTTTTTCAAAAAAAAACAAACGCTTTATAAGTCTACGACCGATATTTCAAAGCATCAGATGTCATGCCAGTACATTTTTCTCTTGCGCTATACAGATGACAGTGACAGTTATCCGTTGTGTTGTCCGTCATCAACATATTGGGCAAACAGCCGATCGCTGAAGTTGTATGGAAAGACGAATTTTTTTTTCATGTTTTCTACGTTCCTTTTGGAAAGCGGTTCAGTTTAGTGGGCTGATTCAGATGATTAATTTTCGCTTACTAATTTGAAGTCACTCAATATATGTAGAATGTAACATACATTCTATCCATGGTGGTTGTTGAGCGTTAAAGGTAAAAACTTGGATCTATCTATCATCATGTCGACGGCAAAATCGTTTTTTTTTTGGCGCAAAACTTTGCCAATTTTATCACATTCTCAGTTCCGAGCGTTAGATCCTCCTGGGTGAAGGTGTTAGAACAGAAAGAGTATGAGGTCAGGCATTCCATTGTTTGAACGGGTCCACCACACTCATACTGGAGGTCTAAAGCCGTCTGTAAAACCCCACCTGAAGCGATTATCTTCGCTTCGATCGGTTATCTTCGTTTGGGACCATAATACCAACAGAATAATAGAACACTGTATGAGCATAAGCACGATCATGTATTCAGAGCACGTCACTTCCACTGAACCAACAAGGCAACGGTCGTCCTTTATAAATTTGTTTTTAGCAAACTCCCGAAAATGAATACTACTTATCGCCTAAAATCATCGCACAGGGGTAAACTCACAGCAAACCGCGCTTCCAAGCACGAGGGCCGAGCCACACCGAGCCCTTATCGCCGACCGCACCGCGGTCTGCGGCCTATAATTTGTACATAGCTTCTGCTTCCGTAAATAGAGAAACCACTGCTACACTATTAATGTTTTTTACGACGCCTGACCCGCTGCATCGCCGGTTAGATAAACTCGGTGTGACCGCATCCTAATTTGGAATAGTTATTTCAATATTATGAAATATTGAACATATTTCATTTTTTAATTTGTAAAGTTTAAGGAACTCAAAGTATTTTTTTATAACAAATAGTTTCGCTCTTGACTAGCCCAGGGGCGAAGATGAGGTCGAAGATGCCTATTCTCTCGAACTTTAAAGAGACTCGGGTTATATGAGTATTCAGAAAATTATAACTGTTTGTCTGCCTTGTTTCACTTTCAGGGTGTGTTAGATCAAGATCCAGAATATTAACATCAAGTAAATACATTTTGAATCAGTAAATAACTACTTTTTTTCTAAAGATACTGATTGTCAAGCTCCGAGAAGCACATAATTTCATAATTCTTTTCAAAAGTTGTTATTAAATTATTATAAATTTATTTCATTTCATTCTGAACAAAAGCTTCATCATCATCGCACTCTTCTCCTAAGGGACGGTTCCCCTATACTTTCATCCCCGCCATGACGACCTCGTGGAGCATCCTCCTCGATATAACCGCTTTTTTACCGGTTTAACCGCTTAAAACTATATTTTAAACCAGTGTTTCTTTACCGGTGGTCTGCGGACCACTGGTGGTCCCTAAAAACATTTGAAGTCCGCAAAGCCATCCCAAAAATATGAAATCGACACAAGCACTAAAATCGGCTGGATGCCGGAACCGACTTGTGTTTCTGAACCAAGGGTTCAGAAGTCAGTAATTAAATTATAACACATAAAAAAATTAAAACATTGTTGAATTTAACCAATTGTAGGTATGCGTGTTTTATATAGAACAACGCGACGTAAGGAACAACACTTTGATTATGTTTACCTGTAAATAGTCGGTGGTTCATGGCAAGACATATTTTGTTAAATAGTCCCCTATTACTAAAAAGTTAAGAACCATTGTGTTAAACCACCACCAATCCCTACCTTTATTATAAATGCGAAAGTAACCCTGTCTGTCTGTCTGTTATGCTTTCACGCCTAAAAAACTGAACTGATTTTGATGAAATTTGGTACAGAGATAGATTAGACCTTCGGAAAGGACATAAGCTATATTTTATTCCACAGCTGGGCACGATATAACCTGTATTCCACGCGGGCAAAGCTGCGAGCAGAAAGCTTGTTATCAAATAAATTTATATAATATACTGAGATGACAAAACTCTAACCACCAACTCTCATTACAGTGCGCACGGGCAGTCCAGACTACATGTGCACGATGCTGCCCCACCACTGGCGGTCGAACAAGACCCTGCCCACCGGCTTCAAGGTGGTGGCCCTGGGAGACGTCCTAGACGGCACCAGGGTCACCATCAGAGCCGGCAACGACGAGAACTGCTGCGCTGAGCTGAGGAACAACGTGGCTCATATGAAGAGCAGGATCGCCAAGTTCAATGACCTCCGGTTTGTGGGGCGGAGCGGGAGGGGTGAGTGTTTTATGTTTTTGGTAAAGTTTACATACGCTCACGTCTATAATTCCCATTGGGGTAAGCAGAGCATCAGTAAGCAGAACAAAGAAAAAGTTTAATAATAGTTAATTTATTTATACTATAAATACAATTTAAAAGTCCTAATGTTAAACCGAACATTGGAACCAATAGTCCAAAATGAAAATAAATATCTGCACTTCGAAATTTCAAATATTATGAACACACAGCAGCAGATTAGGCTGTGCATGTTGACGTTGACGTCGCCCTTATCTCACTTGTATTAGCGCCGGCTTTCGTAGTGCAAATGAGTACCTGACGTACTGCTGTCTGCATTTACCTAAGTTATTTAATATTCTCTTCAGAAAAGTAAAAAAAAAGAACATTTTTTACTATGTGTTGACCTACATTCTTTTAGTCCTCCATACTCTAACCATAACGTTAGTGCTTAGTTTGTCCTATTATCTTAACAAATCTTTAAACACCCACAGTCAAAACAATAACCAATGCATTAGTAGTCCCTAAATTCCTCCTAACCCAATAATTCTCGAGCAGCCATTCGATATTTAGGCTGACCATCAGCGCACTCGAGCACTACTGTATGTCATTATAGGCCGTTAGGCTGCAGAGCGGTAATGACTGGTTAATCTGCTATGATTTGCCGGCAGTGTCTAATAACTAGTGTTTTATTGTCTCATTTAGAATTCGGGAGGTATTAGAACACTAAATACTCTTGTGTTTCTATAATAAGATTCCTAAGTGCAGTCAAAATTTACCTTTGAATTTAAGACTCTGATTATCTACCAGACAAGTAACCATGGGAATGAATTGCTCAGCTCTAGAGTTATTTCAGATTTAAGTCAGTTAAAAAATGTAAAATAAATTAAGTAAGAAGATTTTTGAAAAGATTCTTGCCTATTCTTCTCGAGGGAGCAGTCTCCTTTGCAAATAGGCGCAGAGTTAAAAGAATTAATCCAATTCACCACTTTAACTTATTTTAAGTAACGTCCTTAATTTTCTTTAAAATAAAGGTATTTTTACTTGAATGTAGAAATAATTAATTGCTTCCACGCCATACACATACCTAGTTACAAAATAACTTGCAATCAAGAAAAAAAAAGAAAACAAAATGTGCTTATACCTCTTTTACATAATATAATTTAACTTGTGGTTTATGACCTAATGCCTACAAATTACAACTATGTTTACATAGATAGCGAATCATTAAACTGTCATAATATTGCGAGAGTTTAGTGTCCATACTAAGCAAAGCCTGGGATCATTGGTTTGTCGTTTTCTATCGGCCAAAACCTGTGATTGGCTTAATTATTAATTAAGTACTATGTTGCTTATAGTTTGTAATAACAAATTACTTTAATATTCAGAAAAAATTATAAACCCCGACATTCATCGAGTATAACTCTAAAACTGCTGAACCAATTTTGATTAAATATAACTAACGTCATCTTTCAAACAAAAAAACTCGCATCAAAATCGGTCCATCCGCATCAAAATCGATCCATCCGCATCGAAATTGGGAGCTAAGATATCACAGACAAACACATAAATACACAAATATACAAACAACAGACACATACGTCAAATTTACACTACTGTTTATCGCCGAGGGTAAAAGGTAAGAAGGATTGCTTCTCCCCAAATCCAAGTGACAACAGTAACCCACATTAAAACAGTCCATGCTGGACTGGCAGTGCAAGGAAATTTCTACCTACTCTTCCCAGGTATGCAGTAAAAGTTTGTAAGTGGGATGCGAGGGTTTTGCTGTGAGGGTTTTGCGAGAGTTTTTGACCGTGTGGTGATCGGTTAAGAATAACACCACCCCATCTCTTTCCGTGGGTGTCGTAAGAGGCGACTAAGGAAACACAAATGAGACCTGCCTCCTAGTAATCCATCCCAGGCAACGACACTTCATTTTTTTTTCTGAATCTGAGGTGTCGTCCTATGGTCTCATGCGGTGTGGTAGGTTCTGTAAAGGGCCGTCTGGTTCGCGACCACCCTCCTATCGAAGTCCAACGCCAAACAGCTTGCTGTGTTCCGTCGGTGCGTGGGAGTACCAGTACCTTTACAGGCATTTTCTGGGTTAACTCGCTCCATCGTCGACCTCATCTTTGACCTTTATGGTCAAGATTGAGGTCAAGAGTTAACCCATCTTATAATAAAATAATAATAATAATAATAATAATGGGCGAAAGGCTGACCACCTCTTACCATTATACAACTTGCTCCATCTGTCAACCCTCACAATTTGTGTCAAACGTAGCATCTAGTGGTTCTAGAATCACTGATGCTCTGCCTACCCCGTTAGGGATTGTAGACGTGAGCGTATGTATGTGATGTATTAGAACAGTGGTTAGTTTGCTCCAGCTTCAGTCAGTGTGTCATTAGTGCGAGAGGTGTGCATAGGGTAATGACCGTAATGACTGCCTGATCCGCGGTGATTGGTCGCTCCGAGGACCCACTAACGAGCTTGCCGATTTTATTGTATTATAGACATGTGTGGTCTTTCCTTATCGTTCCTTATCTTACTACGTGAAATGCTCGTAGCTCAGTGGCGTTTGCTAAACTGATCCTGATGGGTGATCAAAGTGGTAATTTATAACGAGCATTTCCGTGCTTTGGAGGGCACGTTACGCTGTAAGTATTGCCTATCACTCAAAAAAGAATCATCAAAAACAATACAAGAAAGTGGAGGGGTAATCGCATAACAAACACATTAACAAAAAACAAACAAAAAACATACTTACAGTCGGATTGAGAAGCTCCTCCTTTTTTTGAAGTCAGTTAAAAATGGAAATGATGTTGTTACAACTAATATGATAATTACTTGTAACATATACATTTGCACGTTTCCATCAATTAGTGGACGAGGTTAAAACCACATTATGTATATGTACAAAAGTTTTACTTGCTATAGGTATAGGTAAAATTACATAAAGTTGTAGTAAATAAAACTGTTTCTTATAAAAACTTTATTCTAACTATATTCATATTCCTGCTGTAAAATGAATTGTAGGAATATAAGTTGTATTTATACATATAAGTATGTAGGTAGAAAGTTGAAAAAAGCCACGTAAAGCGTAAAGATGTAAAGTAGATACAGAGCCTAGCGCATCAGGTTACCTCATTTTCATTGCAAAATCGTCATTATCGTAACAGCAGAGAGTGCATGCGTGTGGTAACCTGATGTGCGACCCTCTGTACCTGAATCCGACGATCATGCATGACACGAATGTAATCTGTGGTCTCTATTTATGCCTCCTAGTAATCCATCTTAGGCAACGACACCTCAGCTTGTTTTCAATCTGAGGTGGCGTCTTATGGTCTCATGCGGTGTGGTAGGCTCTGTAAAGGACTGTCTGGTTCTCGACCACCCTCCTACAGAAGTACGACGCCAAACAGCTTGCTGTGTTCCGTCGGTGCGTGGGAGTACCAGTGCCTTAATTGGCATTTTCTGGGTTAACTCGCTCCATATCGTCGACCTCATCTATGACCTTAGTCAAGATTGGGGTCAAGAGTTAACCCATCTCATAATAATAAAAATATATATTTCGTATCTTGACCTATGTTTCTTTTCCTAAAAGTGATAAGGACTGGAGTTTTTTTGGAACTTCCTGTAAATTTTCTTCATTTTGTTTTTTACTTAAAAGCCTTCGATGTTGGACAACTTCTGGACTGGGTAGATTCTACATTTGACAGATTCTTTAAAGGGCAGAACTACGTAGTACTGTCAAAACTACGTAGTACTGTCAAGACTACGTAGTCTTTCAGAACTCGGAGTCGCGGAATATAAATATGAATATAGGTACGAAAACAGCATTACAAATAAGGATACTAGTACACTAACTATGTGCTTGCTTCCTAACTTCGACTTCAAAACGAACGCGACTATCATTTACGCAGCATCTAATCTCAGCCCGTTACACAGGCAGGATGAAAGAAACCTAAGCGATCACGCTATTAAGGCCTTAATCCCCCCCCCCCTCAGCTTTCCCCTCTCGCCCCTTATCTCTCAAATACAGCAATAAACAAAATAACTACAAAATAAGCGTTTAACGTGGTTTAACGTTTGCGGTGACGAACGGTTTCCAACTCACGAATGTGAAAATCTACAAGAATCTGAGCTTTGATGATTTCTATTCCGTTACTTCTTGATATTAGACTTGCTGTCCGCCTGCGTCTTCGCTCCCGTGGAAATTTTCTTGGTGGTTTTTTTTTATTTAAATCTTGCCGTGACAATTCCTTTTTATTGTGTTCCAGTCCAATCGACCAAGCCGTTTTGAGTTTTGGCGAGCCTGCTTCCCCAAGAAACATACCTAAGTCAAAATATGAAGAAGAAAAAATAGCCTCTTCATACAACTTGAGCAATTAGCGTTTTTAAGAAAAGATTAAAGAAGTCAAGGTCAATTGATTCTAGGAAGTCGAGAAATTTTTCGAGAATTTGAAATCAATTTGTCGGGGAAAGTTATTTATTTAATTTCATGAGGACAATCACCCCCTACAGTTTCTCTAATGAATTTAAAGTCAACCTTATGTATAATAATCCAAAACTGTTATTTGTGTAAAGTTTCTTAAATGTTCTAGATCTTTGTCCCGTACTTATAAGACTACGCTTGACCACCATAAAATTATGCTTAAGCATCCAGATTTTCAGTGGACTGAATGAGGACTAAAATAAAATCACTAATAATCAAGAAAGAAAAACAAAATTTCCTGACGATGTTTTTCCTCAAATATGATTAGGTCAAACTAATCTTTAGTAATACTTTAGTTTATTTATACCCAAATCTCTGCAATAATACATACTTCTTACATAGTTCTTGCCCACATCCAAAGCTTAAAGCCCTTTCAACTTTTTTAATAGTCAACTGAGCGCGTATAACAAAGGTATTTCATTAAAATTTTCGCCCTTTCAGTGTCTTCTAACACTTTAGCTTTCTCACCGTGTATCGGAACTTGGCGGATTTTAATTTCCAAACCGCAGCGCAGGCGCAGCTTCGTTTTACTGTCCCATTGTTGAGGCCCCCATGCACTTGCGCTGGAGTTGTAAAATCTCGGACGGTCGTTCGAGAGACACATCCAACAGACTACGGTTCTTAAGCTGTAAATGCTAAGAAGAATCTCGTAGAGGAAATATTTAAACGACTGAAGTTAATCATGAATATATCCTACACTGATTTCCATGATTTCTACTGGTTGAATGTTTAAGAAGATTATAGGAAAGTTTCAATGTAGGGCCGTTTTTTAGGGTTCCGTAGTAATCTACGAACCCTTATAGTTTCGCCATGTCCGTCTGTCCGTCTGTCTGTCCGTTTGTCCGTCTGTCCGCGGGTTTTCTAAGAAACCCTTGGTACTACAGAGCTGAAACTTGGCATGATTATACATATAAATCACGCCGACAGAACTGTAGAGAAAAATCTTAGAAAAAAAATTTTTTTGGGTGTCTCCCATAGACGTGAAAGAGCGATGAATTTTTTTTTCTCGCCAATATCATTGAATGGGGTGTCATAGGATAGCATATTAAAAGATACAAGGGGTTTACTAAGAACGTTTTTCGATTCAGCACTCCGTTTGCGAAATATAAATTTTTAAAGTGAATTTTTTGTCAAACACAAGTGTCCCCCCCCTCTACCTGCTAAACGCTTGTTTCTAAAAATGTGGAAAAATTCACTTTGGTAGAACATACAACCAAATTAAAAGGAAAACTACCACACATAACTTGGTCCTTCAAGTTTGCGAGTAATAGTCGACCAAGTATCAAACACTGTTGGGATTAATAAGAATATATTTACTAATATAAGATCCTTGGTACTACAGAGCTGAAATTTGACATGGTCATAGATATTGATTGCGCCGACAGATCTAAAATATTAAATTTTGAAAAAAAAAATTTCGGGTGTTTCCCATACACGTGAAAGGGCGATGGATTTTTTTTTCTCGCCTATACCATCGAATGGAATGTCATAGGATAGCTTTTTAAAAGATAAAAGGGGTTTACTAAGAACGTTTTATGATTCAGCACTCCGTTTGCGAAAAATTTATTTTTAAAGTGAAATTTTTTGTTATAAACAAGTGTCCGGTGGGGACACTACCAGCTAAACGGTTGTTTCTAAAAATGTGAAAAAATTCACGGTTAAATAATATACAACGACATTAAAAGAAAAACTATCACACATAAGTTGGCCCTTCAAGTTTGCGAGTAATAGTCGACCAAACGTTTTTGGGATTAATAAGAATATGTTAACAAGGTTCCACGCTAAAAGTGAGAGGAGGTCGAAAGCCAAGCTGTAACATATTGACAATTTAGGTGTCGTTAAAAAGGTTTTAGGGGGTGTTAATTAAGAAAATGACATCAAAATTATTTCAGCGGCAGGTTGATATTATTTCTAACAGTAATTTTGTCGCAAAAAAAAACAAAAAAAAAGCAAAAAAAAATTAGAATTTAATACTTACTTACATTCGGTTGTATTTAGACCAAAACTAAACCTATTGCCGAAACTACAAAATCTTTAATACATTTGTTTTTAGGGTTCCGTAGTATTCTACGAACCCTTATAGTTTCGCCATGTCCGTCTGTCTGTCCGTCTGCAGGTTTCCTAAGAAACCCTTGGTGCTACAGAGCTGAAATTGGGCATGGTCATACATATAAATTACGCCGACAGAACTGTAAAGTAAAATCTGAGAAAAAAGAAATTTCGGGTGTTTCCCATTAACGTGAAAGGGTGATGGTTTTTTTTCTCGCCGATATCATCGAGTGGGTTATCATAGGATAGCTTTTTGAAAGAAAGGGCTTTAATACGAACGTTTTTCGATTCAGCAATCCGTTTGGGAAACATTAATTTTTATAATGAAAAAAAAAAGTGGAATAATTCACGAGGGTAGCATTTACGACGAGGGTACACTTCGTTAATCTAAAATGGCTGACATAAAAGGTTCCACGCTAAAAGTGAGGCGAGCCGAAAGCCAAGCTGTAACATATTGACATTTCAGGTGTCGTTTAATAGGTTTTGGGAGTGCTAATTACGAAAATGACATCAAAATTATACACCTTCTTAGCTCGATATTATTATATTATTCCTAACAATAATACTGTTGCAAAAAAAAATTCAAAAAAAAAAACAAGAAAAAATTCGCATTAAATACTTCCATTCTGTTATATTTAGGCCAAAACTACAGTTACTTCTGAGACTGCAAACTTTTTAATACATTTGTTTTTGATACTAAGTATAGTATTTGGGGATTTTAACATCAACTATGACAATATGCTTGTAGAATTAAGAAGCCAGCTGCTTATTTGAACCATGCTGCTACGGAACCCTACAATGCGCGTGGCCCGACACGCTCTTGGCCGGTTTATTTTTTAATCCCCGTCAAAAAATGGGGTGCTCTAAATTTTACGTGTGTATCTTTGTATCTATATGTCTGGGTACTTTCAATTCAGTAAAATAGTCTATCGGTATTTGCGCACTATGTGCGAATAATCGTTGATATCGTTGACATCTGTCACAGAGATAATTTTACCATAGGGCTGCCATCCGTCCGGGTTTCCACCCATACTTCAAAGTACACAACGACGCTGCTAAAGAAGTTTTCACTTCAAAAAAGGTGGCAACCTGATCGAAACTACGCATTTTCGATCAGGGTCACGTGACATCTGTCGATCTGACGCGAGTTCATCGCGAGTTTAACATTTTTTCCCCATACTAATAGTGCTCAACGCTGCTAAATAAGTTTTCACTTCAAAAATATAAGTTCACACAGCGCCATCTAACCCCAAAAACAAGCATGGCTTATACTACGGATGCTAGATTACTGATATACTAAAATATCTGAAATCTATATTGTTTTAGTGAATGGAATTAGATTGCCTGAACTAGCGTCCAAAAGTCACTATAGATTAACAAATCATCGTAAAAGTATCTTTATTCTACATATAACAAGCTGTCATTGCCTAGCAGGTTGAGAAACACAACTGCTAGGCACGTTCATAAACGCAGCAGTTGTGAAATGTTTCCTAACGATAAACTGAAATGAGACTCTACATAATAAGGCTGGCCTCTTCTGGCCTTTTACTGGAAATACCTATTTACCTGAGCGGGCCAATTAGGAACCTAGATTTGCTGTCGTACACAGTTATACTTTTAAAGCAATGAGATACCTCATTTGACGTATAAGACCTCATTTGGCTGAATTGGGAGCTAAAGATGTGTCAGCTGACAACTATTACCAGGTGTACTGTAGAAGTAACGAAATGGAACGCGAGGTTTTTGCAGTATCATAGCAACCCCACCATAGATAGTCATGTTTCGTCTAATAACTCGTTATATTGAGTCTCGAGCGGTTACATTGGGTGATCCTTCTTTTTTCATCTTTCAAACCATTACCATATAAAATCTAAATACCGATAGGAAATTCACTCCAGTGTCATTGCTCGTGCTTTATACAGTAATAATTAATACGGTAATTTAATTTTGCTAATATTTATACACATTGGTAACTGTACTAGGTTTGCAAATGTTTTCCACCTCCTGTTTAAACTAGAAAACCTGTAATTGGTTTTACAATTAGACCTAAGCTAGCTATTAATTTTACATGTCTTGTAATTAAGCTGTTGGTTTTGTACAATAAATTAAAAAAAATAAAAATAAAGTGGCGTCAAGAGTTTCTAGAACTTCATGATGCTCTGCCTACCCTGATAAGTATATGAATGAATTTGACATATTTCCACATTTCAAGATTTATTAAACTCTGATTTTAAACTGGTAACATCTAGTTTTAATCTTACCCAAGTCTTGTTTTATTAAATATTTATTTAGGCATCTAACGAGTGCTACTCTACAACTTATATGTTATAGAAACAAAAAGTATTTACAATTTACGTACTAGCTGCTAAGTTTGAAAGGTTTACTCTTTTAGTTTAAAATTTAATTCTAATCGCTATGTACCATGTCGTTAAATCGGTAAACAAATAAAATATTTTAAGTTGAACGTTTATTTGTGCAAATTACTTATAAATAACGAGTTCCTGAATCGTTCATGCGTAATTTCGTAATTTAATGACAAAAATGATATCTTGATGTGTTATGAAATCAAAGCTCACGTAATTCGCTTCCAAATACTGGCTGGTATAAATTAAATGTCATTATCATTAGATACTTCATTTGTCGCAACTAGTAAGGTGACACTTTGAATTTCGAATGGTTTATTTTTATCTTTTTTTTTCTTTACAAACATTGGAGGACATGTCGCATTCAAAATGTAAAAGCATAAATTGGACAGAGAACTATAACTGTTTGATTGGCCTTCACTTGATAAATACTTTTCCTGCTGATCTAAAGGTTGCGGGTTCGATTTCTGACCATGACAAATATTAAAAGAATCACATTTTCAATTCATTTTTTTTATATATACATTTTTTAAGTACTTGTGAGGAGTCTATGTGTTTATGAATCATTATGTCTATTTACGAAAACAAAACTTATCTATAAGTAGTATGTCAGTTATGTGGCATCTATACTAATAAAACTTACACACCGCGTAGTATATACAATTATACAAGCCTATAATGGGTAAAAACAAAGGAAAAACTGTGTTTGTACATGTTATACGCAGTGTATAATTTATTATTAGTAAGACCGATAGTATACAAGTCTTGCTTAGTTTGGAGCTATATGGTGTGAGTAATCCCCAATATTTATTTATAAAACTAGTTAGGTACGCATGTAACATGACACCAGTAGTAGATAAACTTCAGTAGAAGTGACACGATCGTCACAACATCGCCCCTTCGTGACGTGATCACAACTGACAGCGACGAGGGCGCTCGCTTGTTCCAAATTTGAATTCCGATATTGTTGACATGCTCATATTGCTTGACTGGCCAAGATTTTAGGAGACGTACTGGCAGCTTTATTTTTAAAAATAGATTGAGGACGGCCGAAAATAATACTCGTAAGGATTTTTGAAAATCTACCCTTATTCATCTTCTACATACAGCGAGCACGTAACCAATAGAGGTCTTCTTCTTCTTACCAGCCCATATACGTCCCCACCGAGGGGCACGGGCCTCCCTTCGAAAAACGAAGGGGGTTTATGCCATAGTCCACCACGCTGGCCCAATGCGGGTTGGTGGAGCGCTCGTCTTTCGAAAATGAATTTTCTTGGACGGGCGGGTTTCATCACGATGTTTTCCTTCACCGTTGGGCAAGTGATAATTATAAATCCGTACATAAAAAGACGAATTTAGTGGTACAGGCCCGCACCAGCATTTGAATCCGCGACCTTCGGATTACAAGTCTGGCTCATTAGATAGAGGTCTAATCTTGGATAATAATAATGAGTTTCTTACAACAGCTTTATGATTTTGCACAGACATTTGTATGGCGGCGCGCGACCACGAAAACAACATTTGTTTTCAATACAGGGGCTCTACTCTGTACTACGATCGACGGATGGCCGATAATTGTCACTACCTGTCACTGTCACCTATAAAGCGCATGACAGAGATGTACTGACATCCGACGCTTCGAAATTTCGATAGGAGATAGTACAGAGTAGAGCCCCAGATCCTGCCTTTGCTACATCGTGTTGCCCCTATTTACAAAGATATTTAAGCAAGCACTTTATCTAACCATGCAAACCCATGATCTCTATCATAATGTCTTAATTCAAGAAGAGAGAGTCACTTGTCATTACACGGAGCACATAATTAGGCACACCATGTACCGACGACCACTCAAGAAGCAAAAACCAATCCAAGTTGATCCCTAACAGTAAAGAACATACCATATAAGCGAGACCAGCTTAAGATAGTGGCTAAGCTACTGAGTTGCCCACTGTACATAAACGGAATGGCCAGAATGTGACTAAATCATTTACGTAGCGGTCATCATCGTGTTACGGTAACTTTTTTCCTTTTTGCTTTACTATTGCTTTATTATGACTTTATTACTATAGCAATTGGGGCATTCAACTCTTTAGAACTCGTACATTAGAGACTACATACTTCGTTGTTGCTGTTGAGGCAAAAATGTTAGCAGCTCATTACCTGAGTCTCGAGTTGTCTCTGGTGTCTCATTAAATTTTTGAAAAAAGCTACGCCCAAGTTTCTTGAGCTGATCGGAATGCTACGGTTTTTTTAACCCCACCCCCCTCTATGTGATCACAGCGTAATCTTTTGCTTTTAACCCCCCCCCCCCCCTCGCCTTGATTACGTAATCTTCGTCCGTGCTTAAAATGTTTGGTGTTGATTAGCACTGACACGTACTCGTATGTCATGTTTCTAGGGTCTTAAATGACCTAAATTTGTTAAGAGGGTGTGTCATTTGTCAAAATGCAAAAGGTAAGAACTATAAAGTTAAATCAATAAAATAGATTATTCAATTATTCTAAATCTAATCATGGAATCTAACCCCACCCCCCCCAAATAATCCAGATGTATATTCAAGCACCCGACCCCCCCTTCCGGTGATCACGTAATTGTTGAACGATCCCTAAACGTCAACCTTCTTAGGTTTATTTAAAAAAATGTATGACCATAGGTAGGTATAGGGGGGGAGAAGGGCCGAGTGGGCTTTGCTTACCTCAGGATGTTGGGCTACCGTTTAGAAATTCAATGATGAAAAAATACCGATAACTTTTTTTATCTAAAATTTGGTTAAGGCTTTAGAACATATTACGATGAATGATTTATCATTTGACAAAACATGAATTTCGAATTTATAAATGTCGACTTCTTTAAATTCTTACTTAAAATGTTAATTACACATACATAATTAGATATAATTTGATACAAAGATAGATATATAAGGTGAAGCTATCCTAGATTAATACCTGGATCGTTTTATAAGTTTTATTCCTAACAGCCTAGCTTCCGCGCTGAGAGTATTGCAAACGGAAAACCAGTTGTCATATATTATAGCATATATGTCTAGTGTTAGATTGGTGAATCATTGAATATTAATGACTTTTTACGCAAATCCTTTTAGAGCTAAGTTAATAAAACATTAGCAGATATGAAGCTTTTCAATATAGTTATACCTCAGACCTCTATTATGAAGGAAATCTCCGTCAGCTTCACTATAAGGAAATGCATCGTTTTTTATTATTATATATTTCATTGCCTAAACACCATTTATACATTTATTTATTCTTTTAATGTTTTCTAGCTTTTCGCCTGGGACTTTGTTCTCGTGGAAACGTAGGAAATTTTGATAGCCGAAATGTTATTGTGATGTCTTAATATGTTACTTACTTAGATAACATGTTTAGACATGTTAATTCCCGGCATAGTCCACATATCCCTACTGGTAGAGAAGAAAGCCGTGTGCCGTGTGGTAATCGGTTGAGAATAACACCACCCCATCTCTTTACGTGGGTGTCGTAAGAAGCGACTAAGGAAACACAAATGAGACCTGCCTCCTAGTAATCCATCCCAGGCAACGACACTTCATTTATTTCTGAATCTGAGGTGTCGTCCTATGGTCTCATGCGGTGTGGTAGGCTCTGTAAAGGGCCGTCTGGTTCGCGACCACCCTCCTACCGAAGTCCGATGCCAAACAGCTTGCTGTGTTCCGTTGGTGCGTGGGAGTACCAGTGCCTTTGTAGGCATTTTCTGGGTCAACTCGCTCCATCGTCGACCTCGTCTTTGACCTTATGGTCAAGATTGAGGTCAAGAGTTAACCCATCTTATAATAAAAAAATAATAATAATAAATAATAATAATCTTATAAATATAATTAAAAAAATATATTTTTTTTCACTTTTTTTTATCCCCATACATTGATATATTTCTTGATTGACTAAGAAATATCTAAACTCACAAACGTCACATTTATAATATCAGGTAGTAGAAATTCACACGTAGGTACTGCGATATTGTCTAGAATGTTTATCAGCCACACACACCAGTAGATTTCATCGTAAATTTTTAATTTTTATATGTTCTTTCTGTTTTCTTGCAGCCTGATGCATAGTTCCCGTCTAGGTGAAGTAAATCAAAGGTCATAAATATGGCCTTAATTTCCAAATAATATTTTCTTAATCTTGTTCAAACTATACAGGGCTTTAGGTATCTCTTTTTCAACCTCTCGGGTGGTTAATCAGTCCATGAAACTGAACAACTTCCCCAAGGAACATAGGTCAAAATACGAAAAATTGAGTTCCCATACAAATTTCATCAGCATATAGCGCATTTTGTATGGGAGATCAAAATTTTTTTTTAAACACCCGAGAGGTTGAAAGAGAGATACCTAAAGCCCTACATAGAGCGTAAATGTTGCTTACTATTTAAACTACGTCGAGCTAAGCTAAAGAATCACCGTGTGTGTACATCTATTTGCCTTGAATTACGATTATTACAGCCATATCAACTTAGGTGCTCATTTTCACAAATTATGTGCTATTGTATTACATGGGACATTATCTTTTTCTATATCCTCGATGCCATATGACATTGTCGTTCACATGTCGTGAGAAGCACATAACCTTTCGTATTTATGAGAGTTGGGCGTTCCAACAATGTTATATTGGACGTCAAAATCACGGCACTCAATTTTGCTTTTCATTGACAGTGCAAGGCCAAGTTAACTGCGCATGTCCCTACAAAGCCAGCAATACAAACGCAACCGCAAACGAATTGCCTGAAAAACGTGTCATGTATAGCAAGTCGAAGTGTAAATCGCCTTTTACAAATGTCACTAAGGATTTACACTCGATCGTAAATCAAGATGGCTGCCATACCCCCCCCTCGCTGGCCAACCTGCGTCCGCGCACAATAATTGAATATTTCACGCACCTCTCTCAACACCTCCAGATGACCCTTCATACAATGTTAGCTTTATAGTTCTCCGGGTATTGTGTTAGGCCCTAAACTGTTGATGACTGATCATGTGAGCTGCATTAAGTTTAATAGCGGGTTTAAAAAGCAATATTTCACATCATTGGAAGACGCCTTTAGAGTTTAGCGACGAATGTTTTATGGTGATTTGTTTCCTTGCAATCGCTTTGAAGTTGAAAACGATACCGTATTAAGTCTTCAACGCAGAAAGCCTACAAAGTAGAGATCCCAAATGAAGAACTTCGATTTGTTGCATTTGAACATTGATGATTGGTCGGGCGATTTTGTTACTAATATCGTTACTATTGTATGTTCCTTATTTATTTATTTATTTATTTAACTTAATGCACTAAAAGTACAAGGGCGGACTTAATGCCCAATGGCATTATCTACCAGTCAACCTTAGGGTGATTGGTGAGAATGAGTGGTAGGTGCACACCTCATCCGAGGTGAAAGATAAAATAATAAATTATAAACATTATACTTACGAAACTAAATATAAATAATAATAAACATAATTTATATATGCCCTAATAAAAATATTATAAATAAATGTATAATATAAACAATATATATATATATATATATAATACAATATATACAATACATACGAGTTAAGAATGAAGAAGTCAGTTCAAGTCATACAACGAGTATCGAGCCAAAAGAGCGGCATGGTAATGATGAAAATGACAGATGAGTATGACAATACTAATTAGAGAATAAAGCTTTTCGAGGTATAAAGGTATAAATCTTCGAGATATCTGTTTAACTCTATAAAATGAGCGCCTCTTGTTGGTACATTCAACCTAACGTGGGTGTGTTAGCAGCCTGTGTCTTTACAATTAATTAAAAAGAAATATAAAAAGAAATTAAAAGAGTATAAAAAGAAATTATTCGGAACTTCAGTTTTTGGATACGAAGAGTTTACGATGCATAAACTTTGGGGTTCTCTAAAAAAGTCTAAATTATTCTGTATCTTTACCTTGGGCGCACCTTACTTCTCCAGGTATTATAATTGACTTTTTCTACCGATAGATGATACCCTAAATACTAAGTGGTACACCAACTAAGAGGCCCAACAGGAGTGTAGTACTGGGCTCGCTGATCTCAACCGATCAGTGAGTTAAGCAACGTACCTGATGAGTGACCAGAGTGGCAATTTTTCATGAGCGTTTCCGAGCTTCGGAGGGCACGTTAAGCTGTCGGTCCCGGCTGTTGTCGATTGACTACCGTCGTTAAAACCAAGTCAGAGGCCATTGTGCGGTTTGAAAATCTTGACACCAGGGTTAGCCAAGTTCGTTACACACTTGACTATACCTACACGATAAGAAGAAAAAATTGTACTGGGAGAGAGAATCTCCGCACAACTACGTCGCGAGTGGGACACAAACCCACAAACAAGAGATAAGCACAAGATGAGACTCTTCTTTTTACTTACTTATAAATACGTCTAATAGTATATTATTGAGCCAGTGGATATCACAAGAACAATCCATGAAACATGCTTTAACTTGTCGAATGGTTATGAGGATACAATTTATTATCAGCACGAATTATCACTAACTTCGAGAACTTTGCAATTTGACATCCACAAATTATTTATAAAATTGTGATGGTGAACATTGCCTTGATACGTATGAATTTATGGTAAAGAAGCATCAACGTTTGATTGATCGACGGGTCCTGGGTTTGATTCCCTGTCGGATCAAATATTTTTGTAAAAAGCAGATGTTTGTTCTCGGGTGTTGAGTGTTCGTGTCTGTCTTTATGTATGTTCCAAGGGACCCACGACACAAAGGAAAACCTTAGTGTGGGCCTTTGAGTGTGTAGCATTTATTATTTATCTATTATTTTAATTATGCTACCTATAGATCCTAGTTTAAAAGGTAAGCCATCTGGAATACTAATGTAATTTCTAATTAAATTCCAAAATTGCACCTAAACCAATCATTTACATTAACAAATTCAATATCGAACGGCGCACGAATTATCTGCATTAGACATGTTAATCCAGTCATTTTAACAGTAATTTTATTCCGTATTTATCGACGCATTCATTACTCGAGACCGCAAATCGGGCGCCCAAAAAGCTCGCTATTTTCAGCAGTACTAGTCTGCTGCTAGGGCATAACGGTATGTGTGTCACAAATTAAATCAAAAATTACCTGGACAGGCACCCTTCTTTAGCGTGCCGGAATAATCAATTTGGTTTGACTGGTAATTTATAATTATCGACTGCAACCTCGTCGGGCCGACAGCTTCAATCTTAAATGAGGACCTTCACCAAGGAGTAGTAAAGTAAATTACACTGACGTCAGATTTTAAAACCGCCAAATGTCATTTGAACTCGTCTGACATGATAACAGCTCGGATCGTCTGGTTTTCAGAATATCTTCAGGTTACTCGTGCTGTGAGACTTTCCATAGTTATTATTTTTGATAAGTTTAAAATTGTGAGAATCTTAAACAAATCCTTTGCTGTACCTTCCCTTCATTTTCCGTCTTGTCGTTAAATAATTCACATTTGGTGTCATATTAATTTATCATTAGTCTTTAAAGTTCTACGCTTTCATTCCGGTGTTAAGCTTTGACTAATGCCACAGATACACAAGTTTTAAAAGCACACATGATACGTCTCTTTTTGGTCTTTCATAATAATTTGACAAGCTGAGCTCCCTGAATCATATAAGATTGTTCGTTTTGAAACCCACCTATTCCTAAAGTTGTTCATTTTGAATTCTATATTCGACAAAATTACGCCTGCTGCTGCAGATATAGTAGTTGCTTGACTATCAGTATCAAATCAAATAATCAAGAATATGTGGCCACTGTGGCCAGGTAACCAAACCTGCTGAGTCATTGTCAACCCTAGCTGTTACATTGTTGTGACGCGCCACTCCAACTAGCTCGTAATTATATCATTACACATAAAGTTCCTGTTATTGACTCGCTGTTCTACGTTAGTTGCCTCATTAGATACATGAGTATAACATAATTAATTTATAAATTGTGTGGTTCTAAACTTTAAGTAGTCTTTTTTTGATAACCACAAAGTCATTCTTATAGTTGGGCTCAACTCTCAACTCGACCCATACTAATTTATAAAATGTTGAATATACGTTACGTTTAGTTTTTAATCAGTACGCATTTTTTTTTATATCGTTTCATATAACAATTTCAAGCTACATCGTCTGAATTGTGAAAATAAATCAAAATTTTTGTATGGAAAAATAAATTACATCGTCCAATTGACTTGAAACTTGGTAATAATACTCTTCAATACAATTTGTGACACCCGTGTTTCTGCGTTTTACAAAACTCATCCTCTAAGAAGTTAAAAAGGGATATCAAAATCTGCACGGAACAAAAAATGTTTCTTCCTTATTTACGTTACTGACACCGTAAAAAAAAATGCGTACTGGCAGATAACTTTAATACAGGTGACTTTTTATCCTGTATCAAAACTATCTGTCTAAAATATACCTGCCTATTTTATATTCATTCAGAACACTTTCAGCACCGTTAGTTTCTCTAGACTTCAGTTTTACCTTTTTAATATTTCGTAGTTTAAAAATTAACACTTAGTTGCAGAAACGTTCACTAAAGTTAAAACTTCTTTAAAAGCCGTCCTTTTTTACCTCTAAAGTGACATTAACTTTAATGGACGTTTCTACAACTGGGTATAAGTCTCGGGGATATTGAATATCGGGGATAATATTTGGAAAACATTTTAATTTGCGGATGGGAGAATAATATTTGATGTATTGTTTCAGGCAAGAGCTTCTCCCTAACGATCATGATAGAGACGACACCCCCTCAAGTCGCGACCTACCAGAAAGCCATCAAAGTCACAGTTGATGGACCCAGGGAACCGCGATCGAAGACTAGTAAGTATACCTTTATTCTAAGTCCTACCCACATTACATTTAAACGAGCATTAACTTCAATGAACGTTTCTGCTACTAGGCTATTATTTTAGTCGTCAATCAGTGGTGAAATTGAGAACTATCAAAATTCCATACATCTAATGACCGCTGCTTTGGCGGGTGGCGCCATCGCCAACTAATGTCCAGTTGCTAGGTAGTTTGCAACTTCACGTTCGTTAGGTGGTAGCGCTGCTGGTCGAGGTGGTTGTCAGCAAGATAAGAAAATTAAATAGTTCTTAATATCGCCACCTGAACAGATAAAATGTATTTTTCAACGTGATTGGGAGGCTACCGTTGCTTAACCCATGATAAATCTATCTGAAGCATTTTACAAATTATCGCCCGAGAGGAAATTAGTCATGAAAATCTGTTCTTAGCTCGGGTGCCATACTGACCGTTAAAGAGATTAGATTTGAGTAAATTAATCAAGTAATAAAATAGTACATACGACGTGTAGTCTAGCGCTTTTAATTATGTCACAGCTTCATTATCAGAATAATAATGTCATCAGTTAATTAAAAACTAAAATTAAATATATTTTGCTGGAACATGAGAGTGCAGGTTCAATTTGTGCTCTAACCGCACGGTCGTAAACAATTAAAATAATATGAACGTTCTATCGCTACTCATGTACGAAACATTTTAATAATATTATTAAAACATTGGTAATGTACATTGTTAATGCATATAATAAGTATTTATGAAATACAGGGGTTCATGAAAATTTAACCATGGTCGATATGATACGATGAAGTGAAGCGAAAAATAAATCCGTGGCGATATTTTTAACTCCCGACAAAAAAGAGGAGTGTTGTAAAGACGTTGATTTCTGTGTTCTGTGTGTGTGTATCTGTGTGTCTGTCTGTAGCGTCATAGCTCCTAAACGAATTGACTGATTTCGATGCGTTTTTTTCTTTTGACTCAATCGAGATGGTTCTTAGCTATATTTTATCAAAATTGGTTCAGCCGTTTAAAGTTAAAAGCAATTAAATGTAGAGGGTAAGTAATACAAAGTTTTCAATTTTAGAGTTATTATGACATCTGTATATGGATGACTGATTCTTCCATCCTAGACTAAAAGCTAAATGCAATGAGAATTCGTTAGATGCCTTTCTTCCAAGAAAATGTCGTCATCAACCCATATTTGTCATAATATATGTCCGGTTTAGGCTATTGTCCACCACGCTGGCCCAATGCGGGTTGATGGACCGCGCTCTTTAAGTGTTCCATCTAGTGCTCCTTTAAGCCTCTATATCCATAGAATCGCCTCTATAGTAAATAGATTGTAAGATCCCGCGATACAAATAATAACAGATGGACCTTTATTTTAGCTATCGTTAGCGGCAACGTTTTCGCACCTCATTCTTGAACTTTCGTTTTACAAAATCCTTCGAATAATCGTGAGCTCCCGTCTTGCGTACAAAGCAGGAGAGCAGTTGTGTTGGTGCGTGAGTGCCACTTATTACCGATATAATTCACTATTGTGGCCCCCAGCACTCCATATGGCGTAACGTGTTTTTTTCGCCAACAATTTTTAGTAGGAACTTCTTTGGAAAACATGGGACATGGTATAGACTGGAAAAGCGGAAGGAAGCATTGCCTTTTGAATGTTAAATTTGTCATCTGTTAAAAAAAACCCAACTGAAAGACAGACAACCACTAAAAGCTCTTTTAAACTTATGTTTATTGTGAAAATAGAAACTTATTAAGATCTGGTTGAAGAAAATTTTCGATTAAAGCCAACTAAATATCTAGGGTATCCTAATCGCCCTGATAAGTACCGATGAAAACGATATTTTTGACAAAATGATAAACGATTTGACAGTGTGCGGCAATTGAGTAGCAACTCACAGTAATATGAATTATGAGTTGTGGTACGTGTGATACACGTGTGGTACACTAAAGTAACACTTTCCGATCTCTGATTCGGTTTTTCCAACAGTTCGACATTTTTTCTCTCCAAACTAAATAATAATAATCAACCAGATTTACTATATCACAATACGATCACCCATCAGGTGTGACCGACTCCACCTTGCCAGACTTCGTCCATTTTTTTTTCAAATCTTTTATGTTTTATTGAAGTCTCTATTGGTGCCTTATTAAGCCTTCACGCGCCAAATGTACGAGATTACTATCGCAATCGGCGTAAACAATCTCAGTTTTGATTAATATATTTGGTGACTTTAAATTAGTTGGCAAAAATTGAGGATGTGAATCAGCCCACGAAACTGAACAGCTTTTCCCAATTAACAAAAGTCGAAATGACTGAAAAACAGCCTGGCTGAGGCAGCACCTTTTCACCACATTATTCATTTGTATGCTATTTTGGTGTCTGTATTGTATGGTGAATAAATTTCTTTTTCTTTCTTTCTTTTTTTAAATATCGAAATTAAATATCGCCTCTCCATAAATGCGCGACCAGCCGATTTGCTTTTGTATAGAAAGTCGAAATTCTGTTTTAGAATTTTATATATGTTCCTTGGGGAAAATTGTTTAGTTTCATGGGAAGAATCACCCCCTAAAGTTTCGCTCACCAATTTAAAGTCACCTCATATACGTATCTACAAAGCTCGCTCCAAAAAATCTGTTTTCTTCCTCCCCGAAATAGTGAGTTTCTTCAGAATCGTCGTCAGGTTTCGCGTGACTGACTGACTGACGGACTTTTGACGTCCACCGATACCGGAAGACGACGTTTATGAATTATGTATTAATTTGCTAGATTTTTATATTAAATAAATAATGGAACAAACATTTTTATTGCAGGCTAAATTCAAAAACTGCCCGGTCTAATTTTATTAAAATAAATGATTTCTACGCCGCGCGCCGTTTCAAAGTATGCTTTTGGCAAGTTGCACTAACTGGGTTTTTTTTATTATTATAAGATGGGTTAACTCTTGACCTCAATCTTGACCATAAAGGTCAAAGATGAGGTCGACGATGGAGCGAGTTAACCCAGAAAATGCCTGTAAAGGTACTGGTACTCCCACGCACAGACGGAACACAGCAAGCTGTTTGGCGTCGGACTTCGGTAGGAGGGTGGTCGCGAACCAGACGGCCCTTTACAGAGCCTACCACACCGCATGAGACCATAGGACGATACCTCAGATTCAGAAAAAAAATGAAGTGTCGTTGCCTGGGATGGATTACTAGGAGGCAGGTCTCATTTGTGTTTCCTTAGTCGCCTCTTACGACACCCACGGAAAGAGATGGGGTAGTGTTATTCTTAACCGATCACCACACGGCCAAAAAACGGGTATAATTAAACGACTCTACTTTGTAAAATGACAGCCTAAAATTGTAAGCCGACTGATTTCATAACTTCTGTCTATATACTCATGCCTGTAATTCCTACCGGGATAGGCATAACGTCATGTTGTTTGAGAAGCACTTGACGCCACATTTAACATACATTCTGAGAGTCATTATAGATGGAACATGAGTATGGTGGTGATAAGTTGTCAATATTTCATAATTTGCTAGATATAATTATAATTGCAAACTGTCGATTATTCCTATATCAATACAATACAGTTAAAACGTCACACGGAAGGCCGTCCTTCGACGATACTAAGCGATATCATGGGTCCCGTGGGAACTCGCTGTTATCTTTTGTGTTTCATGACAAGATAACAAAATCACTACGCAATAATAATCGCTTGTGTTTTATTTTTGACTTTTTATGCAGGAACTTTAATACAAAAACTTTAAATATACACATCAACGCGGTCTAGGGATATTGCACGATTTTTCATACAAAAGAAGCCTGTTTGAGAAGCTACAAAAGCATACTTGAGATACATGGAGAGCTATAATTTTCAGACGGGCAAGTGCTAAACCTGAATTTTCAATTCTAGTCAATAAAATTATAGCTCGTCTGAAAATTATAGCCCTCCATGTATATCGAGTATGCTTTTATAGCTTCTCAAACAGACCTCTTTTGTATAAAAAATCGAGCAATATCCCTAGACCGCGTTGATGTGTGTAGTTTGCGGATATTAGAAATGTGAATCAGCCCATGAAACTGAACAACTTTTCCTAACAAACATAGGTCGAACTATTAAAAAAAGTTCTAGAATTTCGTGAAGCTCCTTGGGAAAAGTGGTTTAGTTTCATGAAGAGAATCAACCCTTAAAATTTCTGCGACTAATTTAAAATCCACATATGCTAGACTAAATAGACAAAATATACGAAAGCAATTTTTATGATAAAGTACACACACCGGCACATTTAGCGGAACAGCTTATTTTTTCACATAATGAAGTCGACTTTAGAGTTTATAAATGGAGATTTTTATTGGATGCTGGTATTAAAATTTTAAGCTTAGTTTAATGTTTCTCTGTTAAAATCAAATATAAAACATAATTACAAGAAGTTTTCAAGAATGTGCCCTATGGCCAAAAGAGAACATTGCAAAACCTTATCATACAACTTCGTATAAAAAGTTTAAAGAGTTTTTTTCTTCGATTGGCTACATGAGAGATTCTAGACTTTTGCTCAGTTTGTGTAAAAAAAGAGACGACCATTTTAGAAATTTATTTGCATATAGAACAGTGTAGTTATGCACGTAAAACGTATATAGAACTCCCAAACTAAGTCGATTGTATGAAAAACAGAAGTTGTTTTGCTATATATGCCGATGTGTATGGTTTTAGTTTGAGAATATTTTTCTTACAATCCTATGATAATGTAGACTAGAAACTTATTTCCCTTATTATTACGATATTTGAGCCATTAACGTCTAATTGAAATAAAACTGACCCCTAACAAATAAGCTTCCCTAAAGTATCCCCGGCACAAGAAAGGAAGATCTCGCGTGCAAAGGGACTTAAAAGTTTTACTTAATAGACTTAATGCGTAGGTACCCCGGGGTAAGCCGCTTCGGAATGACCCTCTGTTTGTTTGGCTCTGTGTCGATTATCGAATATTTATTAAAAGTGACCGCATGTGAAAAACGCATCAAAATCTATAGCGTAACAAAAGAATAGACAGATAGGCTTTTAAGTAAGCTTGCTAGATCCTCGACTAAATCTTTGCCACTGAGCCAGGTTTTGGTCACGAGTTTTTTTTTTAAAGATTTAAAGAGTGATGATTTATTTCAACTAAGTTTTATAAACAATTAATTTAACTACAAATATGTGACTTCCGACTGGGGTAAGTACGTATTTTATATACTACTCGTATAACCAAAAAATTCAGAAAAATTACAAAAATTCAGCATGTGTATCCAATCAACCAGCTGATAAATTATGAAATGCTAATCAAACTTTTCTGATTTAAAAAAACACACTAAATTATAGTATTCGTAGTATTTGTATCGGTTAGCGCCAGCAAAACCGATTAGACACAGCAACCTGACCGCATAGGTACATCCCTATTCACCCCAGCACACTACAATTATTAGCTCCACTCATTTGTTTGTGTAGATTCACAACATAATTGCGGTATCGATGCATTTTGTTTCATTGTGTAAACTCATAAACTAATTTAGAGAACATTTTTTTAACTTTGCAAGCCCGGATAATTGCGCCGGAACCTTTTCGAATGCCGACGGACGCCATTTTAATTTTTTTTTCTTAAAAAAAGTGGCCACCTTTTCTGTCTAATAAGGTGATTGACACATTGTTATTTTATTGAATACCGAATGTGGGGTCGTTATTTTGAATTAGTTTCGGGTGTTTTAATGTAATTCGCCCTATTATTGTTAATAATCTATTGTTTTAATTTCAATGTTTCTGCGGCTATAGAGCGGGGAAGTTTGTTAGTTCAGCTCTTTCCCAAGCTCGTGATTGTAACACAAATTGATATTTTTATGTCCTTATTAAACAGCCTATGATTTTATGTAAGCATTACCGAAATACCCAAGAAAATAATGCAAAAATATAACCCTAAAAGGTATCATTATTTCATCCTGGATTCTGGGTTCACGACTCCACGTATTCCAAATTAATCTTATCGAACCTGAAATGATATCTCGGAACAAAAACAGACTGTAATCAAAGCCGAGGCTTAATTATTTGTATACGGGGCTTTAGCCCTGTATACCTTTCGTAATGGTTTCCAACATATTATGACAAAAACAATATATTCCGAGGATTTAATGTTTTTCCATACATAAACGTCGTCTTCGTCGTCTCAGACTGTTTCCGGCCACCGCTGGACGTAGCTTCCTCAAGGCACACCACATCACCCGATCCCCAGTTTTTCGCACCCAATCCGAACCAGTTACCCTGTGAAGGACATCCCATATTCTACACTAGCATTCCGCCCGGGACTTCGTTCCCGTAGGAATTCGGGAAAGTTATGTAGCCTTTGTTAGTCGGGGATAAATGTAGCATTATAATGGTGAAAGAATTTTTCAAATCAGTCGAGGAGTTTCGAAGCTGACAAACAATAAAATCTTTCCTCTTTATAATATTACTAGCTTTCCGCCCGCGGCTCCGCCCGCGTGGACTACAGGTCGTGCCCAACTGTGGGATAAACTGTAGCCTATGTCCTTTCTCAGGCTCTAATCTATCTTTTTACCAAATTTTATCAAAATCAGTTCAGTAGTTTAGGCGTGAAAGACGGACAGACAGACAGACAGAGTTACTTTCGAATTTATAATATTAGTGTAGATAAGGGGCGTTCCACACTGCAGTTGCAAAAAGATGCGCACCGACTTATAAAATGTATGTTGATGTTCCTCTTCTAGGTACAAACGCTGGGCCTCACCCAATCCGCAGCATCGGCTTCCAAAGAACCTTCCTGGACCCCGCGTCTCTAGCCCTCCGAGAGAACATGGAGTACAAGAGCGGTTCCAGAAGTCTACGGTCCTTGTCGCATGAAGAAAGAGAATATAAGACTAACGCCAACTTACCCGCTGCCGGTATGTATTTGATAAGATTTATTTTATACTAGCTTTCCGCCCGGGACTTCGTTCTCGTGGGAATTTGGAAAAATTATGTATGTTTATCAAAATTGGTCCAGCCGTTTGAGCGTGAAAGAGTAAAAAACATCCATACAAACTTTCGCATTTATTACTAAGGATAGCTTCGATAATCTGTTTGAAAATGAATTCGTTTCCTAAGTCTGAGTAAACAGTATCAGTTTTAATAGAGTAATACGGATTCAAGTATTATTTTTGGGTGATTAGAAATAAATCATAGAAATGGCGTAAACCTCCTTCACTGCTTTGAAGAAGAGCGCGTACTCGTTAGAGGGACGTTTAAACGTCCTTAAGGGCTGATGACGATATAGAAAAACATACAAACACTTACTCTTTCCATCCCTTTCGGGGTAGGAAGAGTATCCTATGGTCTTGAACTACTTTATGGCCGTGTAGTGATCGGTTGAGAATAACATAACCCCATCTCTTTCCGTGGGTGTCGTAAGAGGCGACTAAGGAAACACAAATGAGACCTGCCTCCTAGTAAACCATCCATCCATCCCATCACACTTCATTTTTTTCTGAATTTGAGGTGTCGTCCTATGGTCTCGTGCGGTGTGGTAGGCTCTTTATAGGGCCGTCTGGTTCGCGATCACCCTCCTACCGAAGTCCGATGCCAAACAGCTTGCTGTGTTCCGTCGGTGCGTGGGAGTACCAGTGCCTTTATAGGCATTTTCTGGGTTAACTCGCTCCATCGTCAAGAGTTAACCCATCTTAAAATAAAAAAATAAAAAAACTTGTTGCTACGTTTGACATACATTCTGAGGGTTATAGAGGGAACATGAGTCTAATGGTGATAAGTTTTCAGCCTTACGCCCACTGTACCCAAGGTAACCGCAAATCCCAATTACTTACTCTTACAGTGTGCCTGGGAAGAGTTGGCAGCTGGTTTATTTTATGTTGTTCTTTTACTCCTAGTCCAGTGCGCGTTTGAATTGAATTTACATTTTTGGCCAATTTATCCTATGCCAAACAATATTTCTCACTTAATTCAAAAGTAATTCTAAACACGAATGTACAGAATCATAATTCCGTTTGAAATAACGCTGTAAATCATGATAAAGAACTGAGAGGGTAATTCTGCAAGTAATTACCCTAAATAACTGTAAAGTGTCCCGAGGAGCTCTCGGTGCGGTATTATACAAAGATGTAGCAGTAAAGCCCCTAGCAGACGGCGTATTTCTACTGCACTGAAAACGCGCGTTTTCAGCGCCGTAGATGCCGATTTTTGCGTTTTCGTAGATTTTTACGCGCGTAAAACGCGCGTGTCAAGCGCGTTCTAAACTCGTTTGTATCGCTGTATCTGCGCGTATACGTGCCGTAAATGCGCTGTAAACGCACTGTAAACGCGCTATAAACGCGCGTTTCACGATCGCCCCGTGTGCTGAGGTTACAAGGTTGCGTTCCAATCGCGTTTGAAGCGCGTATACGAGCGTGAAACGCGCGTCGTCAGCGCGTTTAAAATACGCCGTGCCCTAGCACACGGCACACGGTCTAAGTTATCATACTGTTTAGCTACTACAGCATAGCTAGCACGGTCTGCGATAAACTCGCGCGTCACGCCACTCAGATGACGGTGAAACTTCACTTTGATTGCGCGAGGACACAGCGCAAAGACTTGCCCGCCCTCTAGCGTTGTAATTTCGACACTTTTTTGACATTTGACTGCGTTGTTATCACGTTGTGCTTGAGCTGCAATAAATCTTATGTGTTGCGCCTGTTGGGCGAAAAGTAGTCATAAAAATTCGTTTTTAGATGTAGTCATCATTTTCAGAATGTTTTAAGGAAGGATTCAAAGTGTTTTTTTAATATTATTTTAAACTACGACTTTTGATCTGCTGTTTTTATTCTAAATACATATATTGTTCTCTATGTAAGTTTTATCAAAATTTGTCCAGTACATGAAAGTATAACAAACAGCCATCCATGATTTTATAATATATTTAATCAGTTTCATTAATGTAAGACACATTCAGAAAAGCTTTTAATGTTTTTGACCTTATAACTTAACACAGCTTGTGACAACGAAATCAGTTATAAAGAAAAAGCGAGAATTGTATCCATTATTTTAGATTTAGGAAGTATTATTCTGCTTGTAAAAGCGGTATAACGTGGAGTATGCGCCAGCGCAGGCGAGGCGCTGCTAAATGTATTAATACCCCCCCTCATTACACGCACAATCACGACCCTCTAACTGACTGCCGCCTTATTTGCCGACGAGCTGCAATAACGGCACTTACCACTCTATTAGAATAGGCAGAGACACTTTTTTTCTCACATATTTAGTATTTAGAAATCGTGTACCAGACCTTGTATTTTGCGTTAAATACGACTCGAGTTTTTTTTTTATTTGACCAGCCAACAATTGTTACTTATGTTTTATGGTCATGCAACTTACTTACTAAGTGCACAATTTATAACAGGCTAGTTCCACATGCACTAATATAGAGAGTTAAATTTACAATTAAACTTAATTTAAGATAATGAACAACAAAAGGAAAACTAAAAGAAATATTGAAAAATTTTAAAATTATTGTGCCGAAATGATAAAGTGCTTAGTTTTAGCTAAGGAAATGTAGTGCAAATCAATTAAATGACAGTATTTGTTGTATAACTGACTCAATCTGGCTACGGGAGAGTTTGCTCCCAAAACGGTTCTACGAAAAGGAGATATTGAATAAAAATGACCCTAGAAAAAACATCGGTTTTTTTACACAAATGTCTGCCCCGACCAATCAAACCTAAAACACGTCGAATTTTTTTAAAGTCACTGGCTCTTTGCTCTACATTTTTATTAGCATCAGTGTGTCGTGTCATGATGACTCTTCCAATTTATTTGTCCTCTACTTCATTGAATCACCTGATACAACCACTGCATACTTCATAGTACTACTGTTTGTTTGTTTATTCTATTTTTTACTGTTATAAAGTGTGACACGTTTTACGAAGTTGGTTTTTGAATTCACTGATTCGTGATATCATAATTCATTTTCCATCTGTATTAGAAGACAACTCGGTTTGGTAACTAAAATAAAATTAAGTAAGGGTTGAAGGTAAGAGGCATATGTCCCTCGTTGGGGACGTATTTGGGATCATAAAAAAAGTGTTGAAACAACAATAAGCAACAGTATGGTGTAGTTTCGAAAGCCATATCCAAAAAAAAAACTTCTAATAAGAAAATAACGTATATTCGGGAAAGAATAAAACAATTGCCAATTCTAAGCATTCTAAATTCAAATTCATAAGCTGAGGGGCGTTTACAAGGCAATCCCAGCAGCGACTTTCATCACGGCGCGCGGCAATCTGCGCGCGCGCCTAATGACTCGCCGCCATTACGCACATTATTAGTATACTCTGACTTACTACTGACAGCTCCCTGATATGCCCCTTTTCTCTATTCATGTAGATGATGCATTGTGAATAATGACGTCACTGAGATGTCGCTAAATAAGCTACTTTGTTCGCATGGAGGAGTAATAACTATCAGTTATCCAACTAACAAAGTGCAAAAAATAACGTCTATAAAAAGCATACAACTAATAAATGAACGTTACACACTTAAAGGACCACACTAAGATTTTTCTTTGTGTCGTGGGTCCCTTGGAACACACACAAAGACAAAAACGAACACCCAAGACCCAAGAACAATATCTGCTTCTTAAACAAATATTTGCCCTGACTGGAAATCGAACCCAGGACCCGTGTCGATCAAGAGGCAACATCACTACCACTCGTCAATTAAAATGTGTTTGAGGATCTTGCCACTGTTCTTATCTTTCTTCTTTCATTTCAATTTTAAAAGTATTTAATTTAAATCACAAAATTTTATGTGTAAAAGCAAAAGTTGAGCTTCAAACTACTAAAGATTTAACTACATATTTCATTCATCGTAAACAAAGTAATAACGTAAAAACACAATGTACCTAATTCAATAAAAAGTGACTCATTTAATAAAAGATATTGAATTTGCGTTACTGTTAGACAATGTAAGGACAAAGAAGAAATAATACATTGGACAGAAAATATAAAAGACTAGCTTACCGCCCGCGGCTTCGTTCGAAGGCACTTTTCAAATTTTCAGGATCAAAAGTAGCCTCTATTCTCCATCCTCATACCTTATCTATATCCATTTAAAAAGCATAACAGACATACGGAGTACAATTCAGGTTTTACCTAGTGCAAATTCCAGTCTCCTATTTTGCTATGTTAGTGCCCGTATACGTCCCCACCGAGGGGCACGAGCCTCCCTTCGAAACACGAAGGGGATTTAGGCCATAGTCCATCACGCTGGTCCAATGCGGGTTGGTGGACTGCTCGTCTTTCGAAAATGAATTTTCTTGGACGGGCGGGTTTCATCACTATGTTTTCCTTCACCGTTGAGCAAGTGATAATTAGAAAGCCGTACACAAATCCGAAAAAACGAATTTAGAGGTACAGGCCCGCACCAGGATTTGAAACCAAAACCTTCAGATTACAAGTCCAGCTCATTACCAAGTGGGCTATAACTATTACCAACTTATTATTTGGAAAATATACCTATTTATACACATATCTACACGGTCTAGGGATATTGGATTTTTCATACAAAAGAGGTCTGTTTGAGAAGTTATAAAAGCATACTCGAGACACACGGAGGGCTATAATTTTCAAAAGAGCAAGTGCTAAACCTGAATTTCAAATTTTTATCAATAAATTTTGTTTTACTTGAAATTCGTGAAAACGTGACGAAAATGAAAAAAACAAATAGCTAAATTCGATCATGTTCATACAAAAAGCAGGCAAAAAGTGCATTTTCGTTTTCGTTTCCGTCACGTTTTCACAAATTAGACTAGAATTTAAAATTTAGGTTTAGCACTTACTAGTCTGAAAATTATAGCTCTCCATATATCTCAAGAATGCTTTTATAGCTTCTCAAACGTACCTCTTTTGTATGAAAAGACGTGCAATATCCTTAGACCGTGTTGATGTGTATACTTTCCCATTTATAATATTATACAGTAATTACTTATGGACTGTAAAAAACATGTCGGTCGTAAGAAACTATTTGCTTTTTTTTATTTTATTTTTATTCAGTGAAGAGCTTAACAAACTTAAAAAACGATATATTCCTTCGGTAATTTAAAAGAAGAGCAGTGATAGCCCAGTTGGTAATGAGCCAGACTTGTAATCCGAAGGTCGCAGGTTCAAATCCTGGTGCGGGCCTGTACCACTAAGTTCGTCTTTTCGGATTTATGTACGGATTTCTAATTATCACTTGCCCAACGGTGAAGGAAAACATCGTGATGAAACCCGCCCGTCCAAGAAAATTCATTTTCGAAAGACGAGCGCTCCACCAACCCGCATTGGGCCAGCGTGGTGGACTATGGCCTTAATCCCCTTCGTGTTTCGAAGGGAGGCCCGTGCCCCTCGGTGGGGACGTATATGGGCTGGTAAGTAAGTAATTTAAAAGAAACTTGTAAAAAAATGTGAATTCCAAAATTCTTTAAATTTAAGTCAACTTAAAAAACCGCTCGTGAAGTTCCATTAAAGGGAAAGGTCCACAAAAATTGAAGTCGTCGTAATCCGTTCTAAAGTCATCCGAATAGATGAATGAATCTATACTTTACCACTTATGAATAACTTTAAGTCATAAATAAGCCCTAAATAACCGAACAATTCGCTACTGCGTAGCTATAGACATGACTATACAGAAAGAGCAGAGGATGTTTGGGGTCAACAAGCAATCGGATTGGTCAATTACCGCGGAACACCTTGCATCGGCAATCGGCACGCGTGGCGGGCTATTTCCTCAACTACCCTCGTTTCAGGCGATAGAATACATGTGTTCACTAGCAGTACTGATAGATTGACGCTCAGTTGTAGAAACGTTTATTGAAGTTAAAGTTTCTTTTAAAATGTAATGCCGTCCTTTGTTCATTTCAACAGGACCGAAAATGACAGTATGATTATTTAAAGTGGCATTACCTATAATGGACGTTTCTGCAACAGCAGGTCTAGCACGATAACGACAAACTCGCGCTCGGCTCACGCTGAAACTTCACTTTGATTGCGCGAGGGTCCCGCGCAAAAGCTTGCTCGCCCTATGGCGTTGTCAATGTTGACATTTTGACATAGGACCGCGGTTTTGTCGCGGCGCTGTTACTATAGTACCTACTCGGCCTGCTGGTGTAAGAGATGGAAGGAAAGATAAAGAGTGTTAAAAAAAGTAAAATTTGCTAATCAGAATCATCTCATCAGTTTTATTTGTATTGTGTATTGCTTCTTAGCAATGGGGCCGCCTTTTGTACCCTAACTTTATTACTGTTCATAATGTAACTTTTACTCTGTCTCATGTTCTGTAATGTTGGTGTGCAATAAAGTATATTTGTATTTGTATTTGTATTTGTGTACTATATCCCTTTATGTTTTTAATGTCATCTAAATACATTAAATAAATAAGAAGATAACACAAATATAATAATGTGGTGCTGTGAAAAAACTAACACAACTAGTGAATACCCAACTTATTTAACAAAAAAACACAACAAAATTAACAACTGAATCCTTGATCTTGCAAAAAATATAGTCAGCATTCACTATTTGTAGTCTATGTCACCCGCTGATGAGACAGATTACTGTTAGAGAAGAATTTTTAAAGAAGTTCCCGAGCTTACTTTTTATAAACTCATAAACATGCTTTGGGTGATCTTGCTACATCCTCGACCGTATCTTCGCCTTTATGCTAGATTATGGTGAAGGGCGCACCCGTTGTTAATAAAAGAAAAAAAAAACTACCTATTTATAATGTTAGTATCGATAAGTAGAGATGTAAGTAAATGAAGAGACTTTTATATTTATTATTCAGCAAAACTTTAGGACATTCTAGCCATATTGAACAACTTGCTCCAAAGAACCCATATGAAGTACACCTTACACGAAAAAAATACTTTGCGCTCATCGAAATTTAGCTCCTTATTATGGCTTAGGGAGAATCGTGCAGTTTATTGAAAAGTACATTGTACAGACAGCAACAAGCCAGGTTACACATTTACACTATGAAAACCGCCTATTACGAGCGAGATAAGGGCGACGTCACGATAAACATGTATGTATAACCTAACTGTTGTGTATATCACGCAGTTACAGAAACGTTCATTAAAGTTAATGCTACCTTAAAATAGAACTATCACTTCCGTCTTGTTGACATAAATGAAGACACCATTACATATAAACATGAAAAAATTCTAAATTCTAGAGGCAGACAGAGTGTGATGAGAGTTGAGAGTTACGAAATAAACTTTGCCGAATCTTCGTCGAAGCTTGGATTCTAAGTGTTAGTTAGATTCAGTCCAAGCGGGAGGATGAAGAATGGCCATCGACCTCTCTAGAGAGCTGTAATAACAATAATGTTTGATGCGATGAAAAAACAGGCGCTGACTGTCATTACGAAGGCGCGGCGTGCGCGCAGAGCTATGAGCTTATAGAACAACGTTGAACAGATTTAGGAATATAGATAAAAAATAATAATAAATAACGTTGAAAAGTCATGGAGCAATGCTGGATTGAAAGCGAAAGAACAATGTTCGATAGTTATTCATCGAGCGCCTTTATCAATCACCTATGAAATCTCTACTTCTCTCGGCGATAGTAGATTGAAAATTGTATTAAACAAACATTGGAAATCGAACCATTATTTCATAATAAATTAATTTAATAAATTTACAAAGAACTTAATCATACTAGTAGATACTAATGTATAAACAAAGTGATATTTCAAAAAGAAATAGATCCTCAAAGAGCGTCGCATCGAGATAAGGTGATCACTTGATCAGGCTTGCTCGCTGTGAATAACTAAAGATATTCTCGTCTTCACAACTACAGGTACGAATATGTACATACCTATGAAACCAGTAGCCATCGTGTTATATGTACGTACCATCCTTACTAATATTATACATGTGAAAGTTTTTTCGTTTGTCCGTCCTTTAAGTCACATCGCAGCATCAGAAAGTTGCATAGATATTCGTAATAGTTGAAGTGCTGGAAAGTAACAGTTTACTTTTCCACCCGAACGAAGTCGCGAGCTGAAAGCTAGTTATCTGCTATGAGAATAGAAAGAGCTTCAACAAGCCGTAAATGGATAAATATAAAATACATCAGCTTACATATCTAGTCATCATCAACTCGCTTTTGTTCCCGGAGTGATCCGAGTTAGCGTCACTTGGACACGTAGTCGTAATTTACGTATCATTTATGTCCATAAAACTATTATTCCGCGTCTCTAGAGGCTTCATGACAACTTAAACATGAAACTTGTTTAATATAAAATTAGTGATACTTCGTAAACTTTAACAATGATGAAAAGGTAGTGAAAACTGCTGGTGATTGAGAAATTTAAATTAATTTCTGTATTTATCAACAATTATCACACTTAACACTTTCTCAAAACACAAACTTAAAAATGAAATTCAAAAACCTATTCTAGAACCAACCAAAAAAAACGTAATATAACGCCTTATTTCCGGCACAACATTTCGATTTGATTGATCAATTTCGATGATCAATATCTCGGGCGCCATGATTGGCTACCAGCTACCTAAACAACGGAAAGTTATTCCTATCACACTTTATTCAGTTTCACATTACACTGCCTTTAAACCACGATCCGTGTTATTGAAAATCGAACCGGATCGCCGATGTACAATAAAATAAAGTTAGATATAATCCATCGGATGCGGAGCGGATTCGGCGCGTAGGTCTGCGGTTACACTTACTCAAATAAAGTCAATCTTGGTGCGAGAGCGAGGCCCGTGTGAAAATTTGATAACGAAACTATAGATCGATGGGGCTGCAGAAATGGAGGGGCAATAGCTGCGGTTTCAATCCGTGTGCTACTGTGGGATGTAACGACCGACCACGGATTAGCCGCCTTGCCCGCACGCGCTCGGCGCTCCTACTACATCCGATGGTGAGATGACATCTGATCGCATACCTAGACCTCTGACCAGAGTCCGACTTTTACTTCCTAGATTGGAAATATCAAACCTTATCAAAACTCTCCTGACATCACACATTACCAAACCTGTACAGTGACATCTTTGGAACAAAGTTTCTTTCTAATGAAGCCACTATTTTCAAAAACGTTTGAGGGTTAGAGAACTTTGATTTGCAATTTGATTTATTGAGCTAGATTGTGGTCAAGAGCAAACCCATTATTAATAAATAAATAAAATTATGATTTTAATATATTTTTCATGCTCTTAATAAAATCAATCACCCTAGATTCGTATACAACCAGTGATTTTATTTTCTTAATAAGTATGTCTCACGGCAATCATCGTATTCTGAATAAATTGATTCAAAAGAAAGAGGCAGATACTGTTTGCCAAAAGACATTAAAAAAATAGATGCACGTACTATTGTACTCTACCTAAGGTACAAATCGTAGGTGTTGTAAATTAAAGCCTCAAGATTTGACATTTAAAACTCGAATTTCTTTCTTCCAAACCCAAATCGATGACACGCCCTTTCATTTTGAAAAACGAATCACGTATTCCAAAACGTCTTCATTAAAGGATATCGTAATTACTCGAAATAGGCCTCGCTCGTCCTCTGCTTTATCGATCGAGTTTCCGATAGTTTCTTGAAGTATTAAAACTATTAAAGTGCATGCTGGTTCGAACGGTGGAATTAAGGTGGACCGCAAACCACAGCTCCTGGATGATCGGGACAGTTAGCTGGAGGATCGCGTACGGTTGCAATTAGCTTCTTTATAATCTATCTCGTCAACATGTATAAGGAACAAGTTTTCTATGGTCCTTTTTTATTGAGACAAGAATTTCTGAAAAAACTGCTTGTTGGGTATTTTAGGTTCGTTTGTGGTGTTTCACTATTTGAGTGTTAATTGGAATTTCGTTTAACTTAGTGAATCGCTTTAATTTAAGATATTATTCGTATTTTTTTTGACTTGAAGACAGAATGGGTCTGGCAAAATTGTATTACCATTGCCTCCTATGTAATAGTAATACTAGAAGCTTAGAATAGGTACTTAATTAAAATTTTGAAATACCGTGCCGTGCCGTTCGAATTATAAAAAGGCCCAATGAGTATTAAAAACTGTTAAAAAGTAAGTTCAATTTGGTCATGTGGGCTGTGTTTACTTTCCCATTTTCTTTATTTATTTATTTTTTTCTTTTATTTCCTCTGTGCTTATTTTTCTGTCAAGATGTAAGTAAGTAATTTGTTGATATCTACGACAGTATTTCATGGGTCAGTAAAATCATGAACGCACAAGAGCTTTCTACAGATAAGTTCGTCTAACAATTCCGTGCCCGTTGAATTTAAACACGGAACTCTCACCGACTCTTTCTATTCTATTATTCAGTTAATTCCTTTCCCCTCGCTCATTACAGAGGGCACTATTTTCCATTAATCCGCCGCTTTCCTCGTTGACAATAAATTTGTGAGTGCGGGCCACTCGCGCGACCGCAACACTCGAATGTCTAAGCGGCTTTACATTAGAACCGATCAAAGAACACGAAACTTCACTATAATGCGAAAACTTGGAATAATTTGGACATAACATTAACAAAAGAGCATAAGAACTCAAAACGAGCAATAAAAATAATATTCAGGGCTTTAGGTATCTCTTTTTCAACCTCTCGGGTGGTTAATCAGTTCATGAAACTGAACAACTTTCCCAAGAAACATAGATCAAAATACGAAAAAAAAATTTGAGTTCCCATACAAACTTCATCAGCATATAGCGCATTTTGTATGGGAGATCAAAAATTTTTTTTCGTATTTTGACCTCTGTTCCTTGGGGAAGAGAGAAAGAGAGATGCCGTAGCGTAGCGATGGGCGTAGAGATAAGATAATTACATTACTATGACACTATAAGTTTTATAAAAAAAATTAAAAAATCACAAGCGCTGGGTCCTTCTGAAGTATTCAAAAGTGGTGCATCGTTTATGCATATTCTGAATACCACTAACTTCTTAACAACATAAAACTGAAAAGAAAAAAAGTTTCAACTAACAGCAATTTCTATAGAAAACAAATCTAATACCACAGTAACTGAGCCATTGGACGCTCGGAGAAGAGAGAACTACAGACGATGTACTAGGTAGATTAGGTAGGCAGTTATTTAACAGAAGTACTGATGGACATTGATCGGTCGTGATCGCGAGCACGTACCACGAATGAAGCATTAAGAAGCTCTGGTCAGGTGTGTGCAGTGCAGCGATACCCTGCGCCCGCGCAGTAATGTCTCGCATTTGCGGTCGCGGCAGGATACGGCCGTGTAGCGTAATGAGCAACACATAACGAAACCTTACAAATAATTCCACCCACGAAAAAAACACACCGAATCACGTACTCGTATCCTTCAGAGGAAAATGAGTATCGGATAGCTCGATACAACATTGTTCAACCTCTCTCCTTCGCTTAAGTCTGATTCTTACAAGTAAGAAAGGGATACAAAATTAATAATCGTCTTACACTGGCCGATAAATTTTTGAGGTGTCGGCCAAGCTCAATACAATCAATTATTATTCTACGTGTTCCACGGCTACCTTCTGTCGGTAATGTGCTTGAGTTTGTAAAAAATATTGCTTAAATTATAAACTGTGTAATTTGTGTCGGCTTTAACTGCGCTGAGTTGGGCTCGTTGCAGCAATTTGCAGGGTTACGCCGTGTAATTTGTGAGCCAGCAAATGTTTCTAAAAATTGCGTTATGGAATTTGACAATTCAAATATGTGATATGAACACTTTACTATAATATTCGAAACTCTATTGAAAATTTCCGAGTTTATCTGTCTATTGGTTCTCAAAATAAAACTAATATGCGCGTTGTACTAAATTGATTTAATGTTTTTTTTAAATTAATGCGAAACTGAACAACTTTTCCCACGGAACATACTTACGTCGATTTATGAAAAAAAATTCGCCTCTCCATACAACTTGTGCGATCAGCTTATTTCCCTCCAAAAGCCGAAAATTCACCGCTTAAAGTTTCACTAACTAATTGTAGGTACTAAAGGTACTAAACTTGTAATTAGACATATCCAAGAGGTACCTATATCTTAATATACAGGGCTTTAGGTATCTCTCTTGCAACCTCTCGGGTGGTAGATCTGTCCATGAAACTGAACAACTTTCCCCAAGAATCATAGGTCTAAATACGAAAAAAAAATTTTGAGTTCTCATACAAATTTCATCAGTTTATAGCGCATTTTGTATGGGAGGTTAAAATTTTTTTTTCGTATTTGACCTATGTTCATTGGAGAAGTTGTTCAGTTTTATGGACTGATTTACCACCCGAGAGGTTGCATGAGAGATATCTAAAGCCCTGTATGTACGTAGTTATTCTATAAACGCAGCTGCAACGATCTTTCCAAGCAAGTCCTGTCCAGTGGGCACTCGCTGATAAAAAGGTATCAGCTAACCCGAATACGAGCAGTCTCCTCACCCGGCACTGATTTGATTATCTCAGTGGAAGAGCACGGGCTCGATCTCATGAGGGCTTGGAGTGGCTAGACCAAGTTTTTCGTCTATTACTCCTTTCAAGACTGGAATTTTGAGAGATTTGGAACACTGCTTTTGATTCGATGATGGCCGTAACCAAAACCTAAAATATTGGATACTCATTTAATACAAAAATTGTGATATATGTAGAACCCGTTACAACATGTTTGAAACTAGCAAAAGCTAAATATCTGTTCCTTTATTTCTTTATTTATAAATTGCATGTCACATGAGTTATAAAAAAGGTGGTACTTACAATTAAAAGAACATATATGTGACGTCCTGTAAGGAAGTGGCATTTGTAGAGGTGCACTACAGACATAAATTTACAAAAAATTAAATAAACTAATAACTAGGTCCTAAAACATTTCTGAGATCAAATATTCTCTTAACTAAACATAAAACTTAGAACTAACTTTTTTTAAAAAGGGGAGGCAATCTTAAATAATTGACTTGGAAAAAGTATTAACTTCAGTATGTGTGTGTTTGTGTGTGTGTGTGTGTGTGTGTGTGTGTGTGTGTGTGTGTGTGTGTGTGTGTTTGTGTGTGAGTATGAATGTATGGGTGTGTTGCCTTTCTAATCGATTTTATTTTCAAAAAACTCTGTGATATTATAATATATTTTTTTATTAGGAATGTTTTTATTTCTTTTTCAAAATGAGTGTATTTTGTTAATTTTTTATATAATTTGGTATATGATTATATATTTTTATTATCATTTTATGGGGAGCCGATGTAAATATAGTTAACTTGGAAAATGATTTTTTCAGTTTTTTTAAATATATATTATTGTGCCTTATAGCTTTTATTGATGAGTACAAATGTGAATATTTAATTTGCAGGCTTCAAATATAATAAGTTATAATAAGTAATAAATTTAATAAATAAGTTTTGCAGGATGTGGTTTGGTCTATATTAATTAATATTCGTATACATTTTTTCTGAAGGACAAAGATTTCTTGAATGTTACAACAATTTCCCCATAAAATGATTCCGCAAGAGAGCCTCGAATGAGCATATGCATAGTATGCTGAGAGAGTAGTTTCTAAATTAGTGACTCGTTTTAATTGTCGTAGAGCATATATAAACGAAGACAGTTTGTTTGCTAGTTTCCGAAGGTGAGGTTTCCAACTTACGTGAGTATCAATTTCCACACCTAATAGTGTCGCAGAATTTACAGTTTCTAATGTGTTGGACTTGTAATTATATTTGATATCTAGCGCTGCTTTTTGGTAGGTTTTAAATTGCATAAGTTTAGTTTTCTTTAAGTTAAGTTAAGCATTATTATAGCATTATTGTGTGAAAATGACGGACGTATCTTTCAGCTTAAGTGAAACTGTAGTTTTTGAAATAGCAATTCCAATATCTGCTTTGGTATCATTATAAATAAATGCTTCTAGTTCTCTGTCGCAATAACACAATATAGTTGATTTATGTACCAGTACTTTATGTACCAGAGAAGTGACATGAAGCAGACAGGTTTTGCAAGAGCCATTTGTATTTTTCAGTGGTTTACTACCTAAACTACCGAAATAATAGAAGCGTGGCTCTTTCAAAACCAGACTCATTCATGCCACTACTCTCATAAATGCAATGCAAATTTAATTGTCGTCGAGAGCTAGATCCAATAGGCAAGATATATGAAATACTTCTGAGATACGGCAGGTAACGTTAGACGTGATATCGCGTGTACAGAGTATAGCATTACGCGAGCGACCGGCTGTATCAACGATCGTCAATCGGCCGGATCCATTCCGTGTAACAATACCTTCGTAGAGCCATTAAAAATGCTAGCAGAGAAGCTAAGTGAGAGAGGGTTTACATATTGGGTAAATTTTAATTAGTTAAAAAAAAGAGGCCGTGAATCAGCCTACTACTTTCCCTAAAGGACAATAATCAGAATATTAAAAATATATTTCGCTTTTCCATACAACTTGAGCGATCAACTGATTGCCTTTGTATGAGGAGTCAACATTTCTTTTTGGGTATTTTATATAGGTTTCTAGGGGTTTCTTGTTTAGTTCATGAGGAAACTAAACAAGAAACCCCTAGAAACCTATTTGGTAATCCCTCTTCAGGAATTAATTTAAAGTTACCATTAAACTATCATTAACTAACTGAACAATTGAACCGGTGTAGAACTTTAGTGTCCTTTTCTACGTCGTAGATAATGTTTATGATGATAAATTAAAAATGTTTGTTACTCTTACAATTTTATGAGTAAATAACAGTAAAATAAAAATAGGTACTTATATCAAAAAATATTTTTTACCGAAAAATATCATTTTATTGGGCGAATAGTATTAGTAAATACAATCACTCCACTAATAAGAGCGTTTTAATTTAAATGAGATTTTATAATGCAAAGTAACGCAGAAAAGGTTGGAGTAATATTTTTAGTTTTTAAACTAGATCAAAGTTTTTAAACGCTTTTTTAGAGACCACACGTGTATTCTTGGCAAGTCACATTACTCGGTGTGTGAACGTGTCTTAAGAATCGAACGCACTGAACTGAACAACACGACCGTTTGTAGCAGCTACCTACTTCTCTAAATATTATCAACACACATAGAAATATTGTTAGCCGTGTGCTAACAATCTAACTACGTGTAAAACTATCCCATCACTTCAATTTGGTCGTTCCTTCCTTATAAGTATAGTGTAGGTATAGTCAAGTATATGGCGGACTTGACTAACTGAGTTTTCAAATTCCTCTCCCTTCCTCTCACTATCAAAATGACAAAGACGACTGCTTCTCAAGTATAGATCAAAGTCTGAGTCGCGTTATGTAATACGGAACTTATTTTTACGACGTAGTTAATTAACAATACCCCGGGGACCGACTGCTCCCGTTATGCCCGCCGAAGCACGGAAAGGCTCGTGATAAGTTGCCACTTTAGTCATGTTCCCTGCATCTGTGTACGTGTTTTAACCTCATTGATCAGCTGAGATCAGTAAAGTGCCCTGGGCTACGAGTTAAATTTGGTGACAACAGCCTATTTTTTAATATACCACCACAACAGTGTTTACTAAACCCAGACTACCTACCAAAAATTACTATTTACGTAATTATATATCTACCACGTAAGGTCGCGAAACAAGCTCATCTTCTCTTACTTAAGTGCTTCCAATTTCTTCTTTGCTTCTCAAATACTATTGCCGCGATCGCGCATGTGAAAAAAATATTCCTTTAATTATTCTACAAGCTTCTTGTAAGCATATAGAATGTTTCAATTGAAACAGTTTTATTCGTTAAATTTACTTAACATGTGTTGGTACAAAATTTTGTTGCACCATGCCGTGTTAGGTTAGGTTAGGTTAGTTAGGTTTGTTTGTTAAGTCCCGCGTTAGGTTGACCTCCAAAAACCTGTGATATGGTCTGAGGTGAGGATAATCAAGGCAAGCACCATACGGTTCCGTAGAATATAAATCTTGTTAATTCACGTTTCATTCATAAGAGTTATTGTGGGTACTACATAGAAGACATTCATCCATTGTGGTCATCCACAAGATTTTCAGACCACAAAGTTTTTACACGACTGCGGTAATTCAAATTTAACGCCACTGTTTGACACCATAACCCGCACGATAAGGGTTAATTAATTTATGACGTTTTCCTGGATGTTCTGGCAATAGCACTTTGAGTAAAATAAGTCTTATTGTAAGGACATAAATTTTAATTTTAATTGCATACTTCCCGTTTAAACCTACGCATTTGAACATATTTATTGAGCGTTATCAAGTAACTGTTAGCACCAGACGTGTAAGTGTTTCCTTAATTCTGCACCGTTTAAATATAATTTATTTTCAAGTTATTTTAACTACACATGTAATCTAGGTTATTTGTAACCAACTTGCCAATGGTACACATCTTAATAATATTAATAATAATAATAATAAATCTTTATTGTAGCTTAAAACATTGATAAGGAGACAAGAAGCCCTGCAGCCTGTGCTAGCTTGTTTTATATTTTTAGCTTTCTTTCTTGTTTTATATTTTTTTCACTTTGGTTTTAAAAGTGAGATTTATTACCTAGAATTTTTAAAATCAATACAGTTATTTTAGAGTTTATTCGTTGCACACATACAAAATCCATCATCTTCATCCATCAGTCATCTTTCGTTTATATGAAGACTGGAATGTGATTTATATTTAGGTTTGAACAATTTTACAATTTGAACACTCGCAAATGTTATAGAATAACTGTACAATGCAATTATACCACGTCTACAAAACTATTTGCTTTTGTCAAATTTATTAAATTTTACTTGGATTTCTGTGATTTTATCGTAGACGTGTCTATGATTTTACCGTACTGTAGATATTTTTTTACCAGCCCTTATACTCCCCTACCGAGGGGCACGGGCCTCGAAACACGAAGGGGATTTAGGCCATAGTCCACCACGCTAGCCCAATGTGGGTTGGTGGACCACTCGTCTTTCGAAAATGAATTTTCTTGGACGGGCGGGTTTCATCACGATGTTTTCTTTCACCGTTAAGCAAGTGATATTTAATCGTGATTAATTATACAATTAGAAAGTTCCAAAATTATGTCGATTGTTTAGATTACTACATTATAACTTATCAAATTCTGCAAAGTTGTAGTTTGATTGCTGATAAAAAGTTTTTCAATTTAAGTATGAAACCGCTTTGAATTTGTGTGTTTCAAATCCCTATTGTATACTTATATAGATCTCCTTTACCGGTTTTAAAGGGCACAAACCTCGCCAATAAATAACTCAGCTTCATTCCCATCCCATACGAACAAATTCTCATCGGAACATCTCGATATAATCAGTTGTACACTGCAGCATTGTTACAAAAATACGGCTAAACAAGTAAATTGACTACCAAAGCCCATTTTAACCCCTTTTCTCGTGCCTACCGCTTCTGGCCATTGAGCACAGGATGTATCGCATTACACACCAGTGCAATGTAAGTGATCAGCAACAAAAACTTAAAAAACAACGTCTCAGCGCTCGAGGGTGAGAATACACTAGGGCCCCAATTCTGTAACTTCAGTTGTGTGTAGATGGAATGTAGGCCATTTTATCTGTTCAAGTGGCGAAATTGAGAACTATTTAATTTTCATATACTTTCTGACAACCACTCCGACCAGCAGCGCCACCGCCAACCGAACGTAAAGTTGCAGACTAACTAGCAGATTCTTAGCGCCAATTATTTCGGGAACGGATCGGGATAGAGCGCTACCAACAACAATCCTTACGAGACAGACACTTTAATTCACTACATAGCACTTTCGGGCACGTAGCTCATAAATTACTATATTTTAGCAATTTATTTTACGGAGCTAGATGTTACTGGTTGATGTTACATTGAGTCATCAACATCAAGTCTGTGGATGAAAAATTAAGTGTTAAAAAAAAAACTACCTAGCAACTGAAAATTCAGTTGGCTGTCGCGCCATCAGTCAAATCAGATGTATGAAATTTGGATAGTTCTCAATTTCGCCACCTGAATGAATAAAATGGCGACCATTCCATCGACACACAGCTTAAGTTACAGAATCGGGGCCCTCTCCATGATTTGTAAAGCTTCGATCAAGTATGCGAGTGTCGTGTGACTTACTGACTTGTTTCAGCGGAAAATTTAAACCCACAGAGAAACCATATTTTGTTTTTTCTATAGCAAATAAAAACAAAATGTGAGTGAAACCTCTTGCCGTAAATAAGAGAAGTGCTTCAAAAGATGGTTTCTCACCTGCAAAAAGCTTCATCCAAACATCGCGTGAGCTTCAAACATAGACTCAACTATCACCATCATAAACTTATTTTTACAGTATTCCTCTTTCTGTTGATAAATATTTATCCTTGCACCAATAATTTATTTCCACGGTATTTTATTTCTGTGGAACTTTACTGAAAGCCCTCAAAGCACATAAACGTTGTGTACTTGACTGTAACGTTACAATAATTCGTCATTTATGAACACTTTAAATTAGCTAGCAAAAATTCTGAATGTGAATCTGCCCACTGAACTGAGTCGAACAACTCTCCCCAAGAAACGCAACGCAGGTCAAAATATGAAAAAAACAATACCTTCGTTCAACTGAGGATAGACTCGCGCGATCAGCAGAATGCCGTTATATGAGAAGTACACTTTTTTAAATTCAATATGGGGTTTATGAGGAAAGTTATTCAGTTTCATGAGTAGAATCATCCCCTAAAATTCCGCTAGCTGATTTCAAGATCTGTGCAAGCGGTCACCCCACATAACCTTAACTAAACACAGGGCACGCTTTCACGGCAATCACGTCTGATTACCGTGAGAGTGTCAGTAACTAGGTCCTTTGATCGCCTTTTTGCTTTGCTACCTACCTATGTTTCATACGCAGATTATTTTCATTTTTTTCATTGTTATTATTTTTTTTACACGACGAATGTTAGTGCTTTATTTATTTATTTATTTCCATGGAACTTTATTTCTATGGAACTTTACTGAAAGCCCTCAAAGCACCTAAACTTGACTGTGACTGGACTTCACTGTAACTACAATAATTCGTCAAATTGGGACACTAAACTAAACTGAACGACTTTCCACAAAGAATAAAATATGAAAAAAAATGCCTTCGTTTAACCAACCAATCAGACCAATCAGCTGATTACCGTTAAATGAGTGAGAAGTTAAAATTTTTTGAAAATGTCATATTCTTGGGGAAAGTGGTTCAATTATTTCATGGGTAGAATGATTCCCTAGAATTTCGCTTACTAGATTAAAGATCTGTGAGCGGTCACCCCATATAACCTTAACTAAACACAGGGCACGTATTCAAGGCAATCACGTCTGATTACCGTGAGAGTGTCAGTAATTAGGTCCTTTGATCACCTTCTTGCTTTGCTACCTATGTTTCATACGCAGATTAGGTAATTAACACGACGAATGCTAGTGCTTTGCCAAAAGCTGAGCTAATTAGGCTTTGTTAGTGGGAACATTGTTAGTGTGTAACGTTCGATCCGAACTGATTTTTGAAGTGAAAACTTCTTTAGCGGCGTTGAGCACTTTTAGTATGGGGAAAAAATGTTAAACTCGCGATGAACTCAGATCATCAGATGTCACGTGACCCTGATCGAAAATGCGCAAGATAGGGTTGCCACCTTTTTTGAAGTGAAAACTTCTTTAGCAGCATTGTGTAGGTACTTTGAAGTATGGGTGGAAACCCGGACGGATGACAGCCCTATGGTAAAATTATCTCTGTGACAGATGTCAACGATTATTCGCACATAATAGTGCGCAAATACCGATAGACTATTTTACTGAATTGAAAGTAAACAGATTCAGTAAACAGTTTGGTCGAGTGGAAAAGTTGCCAGATTGTGAGCAACAGGTCAAGGGTTCGAATCCTGAGAGAATAACGGCCTCTTTTTGTGTATTTTGTTTTATTTCCATAATAGTTTTCACTTCTGCCGGCACTTCCGGAGTGCAACCCGTTGTTTTTTTTTTTGGAGGTTAATATATCTTTAATTCACATATGAAGAATGAACTTAAGTGAGTACTCATAACCACCTGATTATGATGGCAGATGAATAGCAAAATTTTAAATTTACAAAATAATAAATTTTGTAATATCCCCGACATTCAATTGCTTTTAAACGGCTGAAATAATTTTGAAAGCTAAGAACCATCTCGTCAGCTTTCAAACAAAAAAAAACGCATAGAAATTAGTGTATTCGTTTAGTTAGGAGCTACGATGCCACTGACAGAAACACAAGTACACAGACATACAGATACACACGTCAAACTTATAACACCCCTCTTTTTGTCAGGAGCTAAAAATCCTTACCCATACTAATATTACTCGTACAAACGTGAAAGTTTGATCAATTTTGATTAAATTCGGTATGGAGGTAGCTGACACTCTGGATTAACAGACAAACTACATATTTTTTTCAAATTCCCACGGAAACCTATCCCTACTAATATTATAAATGCGAAAGTAACTCTGTCTGTCTGTCTGTCTGTCTGTTACCTTTTCACGCCTAAACCGCTGAACCGATTTTGATGAATTTTGGTACAGAGATAGATTAGAGCCTGGGAAAGGACATAGGCTACATTTTATCCCACAGTTGGGCACGATATAACCTGTAGTCCACGCGGGCGGAGCCGCGGGCGGAAAGCTAGTAAATTTATAAAATACTTTGATTTGACTTCTTCCAATCCGCAAAAGGTATGATAACAATCTTTAAATCTTAAAGCTAAACTAAGTTTAGCGTATATAGCAAGACAACCTTAACTTTACTTCAGATATCGTTGTCTTTCCTATTAATAAGATATTATTTGATTTCATCAAAAACAATTACACGAAGTAATTTTCGAATTTAAACTGAATTTCCGCTCTTTATGAAATAAAGGATGTCCTCAACAGAACATTGTTCGTTTCGATTGGTACATTGGAACACTATTTTCGAAATAAACTCTGTTTTCATTTGTTGAATATTTCGTTAAACAGTTTGCTGCGATGTTTTGACAGTTGGGTGATTCTGCGAGTTTTAATTTACTATTAAATTAGTTGGGCGATGTTGCACGCGCTTCATGGTTACGTATTGGCAATGCAGGTATCTACTCCTAATGGGATGAAATGGGGGTTCAAAGTTTGTATGGAGAAGACAATTTTTTTGCTCATTTTGACTCAAAACTTCGTCAAAATATACCTCGAAGCAAATAAACGGACACGTGTTTCGCTATTTTTCAAAAATCATCGTCTGAAGAGTCAAGAATGAAACGGGTGACTAAAAGAGTTCTTTGCGCGAGCGAAGCCGCGGGGAAAAGCTAGTATAATATAAATTTATTATGTATGTATTGTTTTATACACCACAATCATCTACTAATATTATAAATGCGAAAGTAACTCTGTCTGTCTGTCTGTCTGTCTGTTACCTTTTCACGCCTAAACCGCTGAACCGATTTTGATGAATTTTGGTACAGAGATAGATTAGAGCCTGGGAAAGGACATAGGCTACATTTTATCCCACAGTTGGGCACGATATAACCTGTAGTCCACGCGGGCGGAGCCGCGGGCGGAAAGCTAGTAAATTTATAAAATACTTTGATTTGACTTCTTCCAATCCGCAAAAGGTATGATAACAATCTTTAAATCTTAAAGCTAAACTAAGTTTAGCGTATATAGCAAGACAACCTTAACTTTACTTCAGATATCGTTGTCTTTCCTATTAATAAGATATTATTTGATTTCATCAAAAACAATTACACGAAGTAATTTTCGAATTTAAACTGAATTTCCGCTCTTTATGAAATAAAGGATGTCCTCAACAGAACATTGTTCGTTTCGATTGGTACATTGGAACACTATTTTCGAAATAAACTCTGTTTTCATTTGTTGAATATTTCGTTAAACAGTTTGCTGCGATGTTTTGACAGTTGGGTGATTCTGCGAGTTTTAATTTACTATTAAATTAGTTGGGCGATGTTGCACGCGCTTCATGGTTACGTATTGGCAATGCAGGTATCTACTCCTAATGGGATGAAATGGGGGTTCAAAGTTTGTATGGAGAAGACAATTTTTTTGCTCATTTTGACTCAAAACTTCGTCAAAATATACCTCGAAGCAAATAAACGGACACGTGTTTCGCTATTTTTCAAAAATCATCGTCTGAAGAGTCAAGAATGAAACGGGTGACTAAAAGAGTTCTTTGCGCGAGCGAAGCCGCGGGGAAAAGCTAGTATAATATAAATTTATTATGTATGTATTGTTTTATACACCACAATCATTGAATTAGTTTGTAACTAGACGTTTTCTAAAATGTTAAATATCTCTACGAAACTTGATTAAGATGAAGTGTGTGAGGGACAGGTTAGCAAAAAATGAAACGGTGGAACTTACCCATAATTATGATCAGCTAAAAGAGTTTTTTTTATGCCCGGAAATGTCAAGATAAGGCGTTTTCATTATTTACCTACTTTGGCGCTATGCAATGCACTGGGAAGCCGAGCGGCCCTTTTGGAGCGCCGCGCGCCGCTATCAGAATGCGATATACATTGCTGGTTTTCGTGTTTGACACTGTTATTATCCTTTTGAATTACAAAATGTCCTGTATTCGAATAAATAATTTAATTTCAAAGCATGAAATATTCAAAAGCAAGAAAAAAATCAAAAATGTTCCTGGGGAAACTTCAGCTGGAAAATCATTCAGAATAATGATCTGAATGAGAGTCTTAGTTTTGACCCTGTATAAATTAATAATCGAATATGAGTTGAAATCCCATGTTTGATCTTTATCCAACTATTATCTAACAATCAAGTAGATGAAATGATTTATAATAGTTATAATAAAATCTTCATTTCTTTAACCAAAGAGATACAACGCAACGTGACATTCGTTCGGAGTCTCCTTTTACCTAACCTAACCTTTTATCTAAGCTTGTAGCGCTCGTAGCCCAGTGGATATCGCTGATCTCTACCGATCAGTGAGGTTAAGCAACGTACACAGAAGCAGGGAATCTGATGGGTGACCAAAGTGGCAATTTATCACGAGCGTTTCCGTGCTTCGGAGGGCACATTAAGCTGTCGGTCCCGGCTGTTGTCGATTAACTACAGTCGTTAAAACCAAGTCAGAGGCCACTGAGCGGTTTGAAAACTCTGACACCAGGGTTAGCAAAGTTCGCCACACACTTGACTATACCTACACGATAAGAAGAAGAAGACTTGTGCCAGGAGTTGCCGCTCTTCCTTAACACAATTATATCAACTTAGTACCCATCTACTTATTTTAGGAACACTGTTTGTTTCTTACATAGTTAAGTCTAATAAAATTTAAAATATATTTTATTTTTATTACATTTATAGTCGAAGTAGGTGCCTTATTAAAATGGTTGTAGAATAGGCCAGTCGCGTAGGTGAGGGTGTTAATGTGACATTACGCAGGCGACGGAGGGGGTGACAAGGGGGGTCACGGGGGTATCAGGCGGTACCAGGGAGGAAGCCAGTGCTATATCGGCAGACCTTGGTGAAAAAAGCTGTTTCTTAAAGCTTATATTATACATAAACGTTAAAGAGACTGCAACAGTTGTAACTTTTTATTTTATTAAGGCGGGCGTGAAGCATGTTTGTAACTGCGTGCCGCCGATTTAATTATTATCTATTAGAGTTGGGATACTGAAAGATTGTTGATGTATTACCACTTTTGATACAGCAGCAATTAAACATCATTATTTATTTCACTATCATTTGGGATACCAGATCAAGATTTTTAAGCGATTTTTCAATCTCATCTTTCACTAGAGGAAACTGTAAATTATTCATGCATCCACACTCCACAAGATTATGACTACGCGTCCTCATCACTTATGCTCATAGGATGCGTAAGAAGATTCCTGTAGATGCCTAGCGCCGGCCCTGGGTAGGGTAACGGGAGGTAATTATCCCACGTCATCCGCAGACCCACGGCCTGTCCCGTCGCAACCTATCATAACCTGCTGAGCTCTCTAGTTAGTAAATTGTGTTTAAAGACTGCCTACAAAAATGTTTAAATGCTAGACTTCCTTTTAGGCTTTTATTATTTCCCACGTCAAAACACTATCACACAAACATGAAAATAAGAAGGCTGGAGAACTAATAATCATAATAATCCTTCTTATCTGTCAACTGTGGCGTCAATTGAATTCGAGTATAATAAATGTAAAGTCACTCCATATAATACCAAGTTATTTTTTAAACAGTACGCAAATTTTTTGTACGTAAACTTTATGAAAATTTAACAGACCCGTATTTTTGTTTTATATCGTTTCATATAAAAATTTCAAGCTAGATCGTCTGAAAAAGAAAAATAAATTCAAATTTTTATATGGAAAAAAAAAACATCGTCCAATCGACTTAAAACTTGGTATTAGTACTTTTCGACAAAGTGACACCCGTGTTTCTGCGTTTTATAAAATTCATCCTCTAAGCTAATACATTAAAAATGGTTTTAAAAATCTGATTTTTTTTTTCCTCCTTATTTACATTCTATCAACGTTACTGACACCGTAAGAAAAATTTGAGTACTCACTACAAAGTCACCCTGTATAAAAATAGAATTTCAACGATATTTGGTTATAATAATGGCCTTATTTCACTGTATTTATATTCTCTACTCAGACCCTATATGTGAGTGGTTACGCAAAAAGGGACCTGAAGGGATTGGAAAGGTTTTTTTTTGTTTTTTATTAATTTTGTTTCTATGATCTTTCAGCTTTGTTTTGGTCTAATCAGAAGTTTTTTTTTATGGAATTTTTAGTGAGCGCGCTCAAGGCGAAACTCATATCGACTCGAAACTTTAAACGTGATTTACTCAAAATCAATTATTTTCCATTGAGTTCCCTTTTTGCGCAACCACTAACATATGTGGACTTGGTACGCAAAGCGTATGAATGTATTAATATAGTCCTTAAATTTATGTTAATACTTTATCTGTGAACAACTTAATTTTGTTTTTAAGTGCCGTAAAAATCTTCTACCTAAAAACTCAAATGATGGAATTTTGTAAGGAAAACGAGTTCTTTGGAAAAAATCGCTCAACTCAACCAATACATAGAATTGGTATTTCTCAGGTAATTAAAATTTTAATAAAGAAATTAATTTAATCACTTAGTCCTCATTCGAGTAAATCTGTGTCATCAACCCTAAATAACAATAAACAAAACACTTTGAAAAGCGGGCCACATACATCCGCGGTTTTTCCTATATCACACATGTATTGTGTACAGCCACAAGCCCCAACGCACCAGCGCTTTTATTTAGACACCTAATTAAATATTTATTAAGTGCATATCTCATTTATACATTAACCCGATTTTAATTTCATGATCGAATGAACAAAATTAGGAACGCGCGGCCGCAGAATCAAGTGGGCTGTAGGAGTGGAGTTTATAGACCGCGATGCGATGCGAGGGTTAAGCGGATACGCAGTTAGGGCATAAAAAACTTTATATTATGGGGTAGTTAGACGATGGTGATGAAACAGTCAAGTGCGCAGAATATTTGAAGGTACGCAAACAATAAGGCCTTCATTGCGTACTACAAGCTTATAACTTGCTGTACGCTTTGGTGCGCTGTTAAATAAAATAAAATTAAAAAAAAAACGACCAATTCAAAATTTTTATCATGGAACCCACACAACGGTAATAATCACGAGTGACCGTCCCTTTCTTTGGAGAGTACCTTGTGCGAGTGCGTCAAACCATCGGTCTCGGCTTACCAAGATCTACTAAGTCAGAGAGCATTTGGCTTTTAATGAAATGAGCACGTATTTGTGTTGGATAGGTGTCAAAATGTTCTTAAACTAAAAACTTCCAAGTAGATATATCTATCTAGCCTTTTTAAAATGAGATAGGTTAATTCTTGACCTCCATCTTGAGCAAGGTCATAGATGAGGTCGACGATGGAGCGAACCTAGCCTTTTTAAGTTAAGCATGCAAACGTTAAATTTCTTATTTACTACATAATTTATATTCAAAAGATGTCAATAAGTTAATTTTTCCTATTATCATCTATTATTTAAGAAAAATTTGATAAGTAGTAGACTGGTATTCAAAACTCTGACACGAGTATTAGTCAAGTTAGCCAAGAGTTAGCCACATAATTATGTCTACATGATAAGGAAGCAATTCTTGACTTCTACCTCAACCATCCCCTAAATTAGGTCAAATAAACAATAGATTCAACTAATATTAAGATCACTTAAATTTTAAATAACAATAAATTTGGCGTCCTATTTTTTTTAGCTCTACGATACTCCTGTTATTTACTAATATCTCATGCCTTGCATTAAGTGAGTTAATTTATGAGAAGACAAATCCGCGAACAACTTAGTTAGACAATAAATTATAACAAATTACATATGACGCGGTAATGACTGTAATTTCTAGAACAATTCACTATAAACTGGGAAAACCATCTTCGGCTAACGTCAATACCATTAATTCATAAACGCTACTAACTATATAATTGTTGCTGGTAAGTATTTCAATTACCTAGCTAGATCAAATAATTGTGTTTGATAATAGAAATCCTTGATTTAAAAAAAACATTAAACCCTTTTATTTGAATTCTGCAATTTTAATTATACTATTTCAAAGATTGTAGCTTTGCGAATAGGAGAGATAAAAGATGTAATTAACTTCTTTGTTTATTTTAAATGCATCTAGCCTGAAATTTTGTCTGATTATTTTTCAAAACGCAGATTAGCCGTTAGTTGAATAATTGTTGAACGCAGCCCTGAAATGTTCTATTAAATAAATTTATTTTGACTTTGAATTCCGTTTTAAACAACGTCTAACTCTGGTTTAAGTGATTTTTTATAGAATAATGTTACAACTTTCGTGAAAACCCCGTATTTTTTTTGTAAAAAGGCAGTTTAGTTTTAGTTTAGACTTATAGATGTTCTTTTCTCATGTATAAACAATGTTTAGTTAATAAGACAACGCTACAATAACAAATACATTTAGTTGTAAACAATAAGTATGAAAGAAAGGAAATACATTTAATTTTCCTATAGCTTAGGTAGTGTAGTACAGTACAGCGCAAAAAAGGGCTGCTGATATTCTGCCTCAATATAGATATTTACTAATTATTATTATTATTTTTTCAAAAAACACAATTAAGTATTTACCGATTACTATTCGTCCAATAGCGTACGTGCCAACAGTCGCGTTGGTTTTATTGTAATTGCAGAAGGTGCATTTAAATACAATGAGATCCGTTTACTACGCCAATTTGCATTGGGATATTTTATAGCGTTAGCGACAGCGCTTAGTAGCCATAGTTATTGCACTTCGAATACGAATTAGGTTTTGATTCATTGTTTAATTAATAATATGTACTTTTCATAATTAGGTAAAATTCGTAATTAACGAGTATGTATGTCATATCATAATATACACATCAAAACGGTCTAGGGATATTGCACTAGGGATATAAAAGCATACTCGAGATACATGGAAGGCTATAATTTTCAGACCAACAAGTGCTAAACCTTAATTTTAAATTCTAGACAATACATTTTGTTTTACTTGAAATTGGTGAAATCGTGACGAAAATGAATTTCGAGTAAAACAAAATTAATAGATTAGAATTTAAAATTCAGGATAAGTACTTGCTCGTCTGAAAATTATAGCCCTCCATGTATCTCAAATACGCTTTTATAGCTTCTCAAACAGACCTCTTTTGTATGAAAAATCATGCAATATCCTTAGACCGTGTTAATGTGTGTAATTAACTTTCCGATTAGGTACCTCTGTTATACTTATCAGTTCCTTTAGGTTTTGTATTTTTGAAAAATTCCTATGGGACGGAGTGCGTTTATTTTCCAAAATCTCTACGAAAGATGAGTAAACTAGTGATTTGCGAAATAACCAAAAGTTATATAAGAACCCGCACTTTCACTTCCAGAAGGTTTGATTGTTTGTCATCCATCACCTCTCAGTAATATTCGTAAAATCTGATTGTATTCATAATTTGGTACCATAACCTAATTTCGGTGAAGTTTGGGCAAACATTTGCGTCACACTAAAGGAACCATTACAGAATAAATAATTTGATTTCCAAGCAAATGAAGACTCATCATGATCCTAGGAAGGCACCAATCTACACTAATATTATAAAGTGAAAAGTAACGAATAAACTTTAAAACTACTGAACCAATTTCAAAAATTCTTTCACCATTAGGATAATACATTATCCCTGAGTAACATAGGCTACATAATTTTGTCGAATTCCTACGGGAACGAAGTCCCGAGCGGAATGCTAGTGCTAAATAAAAAAGGGTAAACTTAGTTTTAGTATATGGCATAATATATGGGATGACTTTAAGTATAATGCGTAGTTAGCGAAACTTCAGGGGCTGATTCTACCCATAAAACTGAACAACTATAAGGGACCCATGTCAAAAATGTTTGTTTTCTCTTATACTAAGGCAATCAGCTAATTTCACTAGAAGAAATAGAATGTGAAAAACTCATTGAGCCCAGTGGCTCTCGCTGATTTGAACCCATTAGTGAGGCTAAGCAATGCACACAGGGGCAGGGAACCTGGTGGGTGACCAAAGTGGCAATTTATCACGAGTGTTTCCGTGCTTCGAAGTACTTTAAGCCGGTGGTCCCAGCTGTTGTCAAATGACTACAGTCGTGAAAACCAAGTCAGAGGCCATTTGGCGGTTTGAAAACTCTGACACCAGGGTTAGTCAAGTTTGCCATACACTTGACAATACCTACACGATAAGAAGATTCACTTCCTTGATAATGTTCGCTAGCTAATTTACAGCCACCCATGTGTTACAAATAACACCTGTGATAAAAATCCGTTCCCAAGAAACCACCAAAAAGATGCAACCTCACGCCTCACGTGCTGTGAATCAGCTGGCAAACCCCACGAGTCGACGCATACGCACAGTTCCGCCATGTGTGCGTGACTGCCATACTAACTCATTGTGACAGTGTTCTATTGATTTTATCAATCATTATTTCATGTTAACCGGTTTTTTGGCGGCGTCAATGACGACAAGCGTAATGTTTATTGCTATTTAGTGCAATTTGAGATCTTCGTGGACTCTTGAGGGATACTCACTAGGTACTTCTAAATAATGAATCTAAGTATGTATACTATTATGAGATCTGTCAAATACGTTCAGTTTCATGGGAAAATTCAGCCCCTGAAGTTTCGCTACCTAAAAGTCACCCCCCATATTGAGCAATTGTAACATAACTGTAACATTTGTAACTTAATTTTAGCATAACATTTTATCATTTTGTGACCTTTCTGTTCGACCTGCATACTTTTTGTAGTAATTTATACACTGGCCATATGTAAATATTACTTCTTTATATGATTTGTATGACGTAAGTTAATCAAAATAAAAAATTTAAACACAATACTTGCATACTCTGAAATCTATTTATTTTTAACTAAACTTAAGTTATTATATTTTCTATCTACGTATTTGTTTTGTTTGTATACTGTACACTTTACCAAAAAAACTGTGGGAAGACAATAGTACCTAAGTATCTCTTTAATTTAAATAGACATACTTACAAACCTACCTATCTTAATCCTAGACATAAACTAGAGCTAAGGTTCAGGTTCAGGGTCAGTTCTAGAGCTAAGGTTTTATGAAATATCAGTAGTTGCGCCACAGAAATTAGACATTCGCTGCGAAATACTGAAACACTCATCAACACTTTTATCTCTTTAACTAGCTCCCGCCCGGGACTTGGTTTCCGTAGGAATTTGGGAAAAAAATTGTAGCCTATGTTACTCAGGGATAATGTAGCATTCTAATGGTGGAAGAATTTTTCAAATCGGTCCAGTAGTTTCGGAGCCTATTTGATGCAAACAAACAATCATATTTTTCCTCTTTATAATATTAGCAAAGATTAGTGAATTGAGACATTACAAAACTTTCTTTTTTTCCAGAGTGCAGTGGTAATATCCTAGGAGCCAGTGAATGGAACACTGGCTACCCCTCCACGGCGACTATGTATCCTACCTACGGACCCCTGCAGCCTCCTTACTATAAGCCCGACTCCACGCTTCATATACCTACAGGTACTTAAAAATATAATAGAACTACCTTTCCACTCGCGGCTTCGGCTATGTCAACTACAGGTTATGTCGTGCCAAGCTGTGGGATAAAATGTAGCTTATGTCCTTTCCCAAGGTCTTATCTACCTCTGTACTAAATTTCATAAAAATCGTTCAGTAGTTCAGTAGTTAAGGCGTAAAAGCGTAACAGACAGACAGAGTTACTTTCGCATTTAGAAAATTTGTAGGGATAGTAGGGATGTATAAAGGGAAATTTTTAAAACTGTAGACACTACTTTTTATGACGGTGTTGAAATCAGTTGATAAAACATTTTTTGAAGTAGGTACTACTTCATGTAAATACCTATTATCTCCTCACAAAGGAAAATTCCCAACAACGTAGTTGTTTTGCACTCATAAAGAATTGCAGAAGAAGAAATCTACTGATTACTATAATTTTCTTTTCTTTCACAGTTCTGTCGGACATCCCTCTGAACCACTCGGATTACAGCAGCTTCCAATCCAGCGCATCGGGGTTCAAGCAGACTTCCAGTACAGCAAGCACCGCCTTGACCGAACTAAACGCCCCCGCCCCGACGCCTGCGCAGCGCTACGACCCCAACTACTACAACTCCTGGCCCACAAACAACTACAATTATAACAACTACCAATATAACAACATTAACAACAACCCTGCCTGCATACAATCACATACTCCTTATATAAACCCTAACCCTCAGATGCTCCTCCCCAACCTTTACTCCACGGTCAATCAAAACCAGATACACGTCCACTTACACAGCTCAGACAAACATCTTGAACAGTACATCCCTAGCGAAATCAAAATAAGCGACATCGATGGAGCTATATCCATCACTACCGAGCTCCAAGGGTCAGGCGAAGCGAGTGGATTGGGCCAAACTTGTGAACAAAGTGATGACGTCAAACATGGCCTGTACACTGCTAACCAAGAAGTGTGGAGACCCTATTGACATTACGCTAACTCGCATCTTGACGAGGATAATCAACATTCCGTTGTACATATTGTGATATAATTACTTTCCTAATGATTAGCTTAGTTGTAACTATGAATTTTAATTTAACTGGATGTTATGAACATTAATTAGCAATTAAGTGTTAATAAATGTAATGCAAATATTAGTGATATTAAAATGATATTATAAAAATATAGTTTGTTCATTCTTGTATTCCTTCCAATTATTTCCTTTAAAATCCTCCAATAATACCAATATTTTCTAAGACCGAAGCCGACCCAGAGTGACACATTGAGAAATACCTAAAAAGATAATACGTACTCACTTATTTCTACCTGTAAGCGTTGATATAGTTTCCGAATATTTGTTGTGATTTATTGTCCTTTCTATTAATTTATAATGTCAAATTACGAATATTCATTCAGTATAGTGTTCGATCTTATTGATGTGATTCATTCGTTCGCTTATGTTTGTTCGGGAAGGGAGGCGAACCGTCGGGCATTCTTTGTTCGGATGTCGAAGTGTGAAGTATTGTTAAGTGGAAGCGAACTAATAAACTAATTGATTGTTACGGATATTTGACTTTTATTCCTGGTTGTCCACGTATCTGAACTAGATTTATTTTAGTTCAGAAGTGGGATAGAACGGGAATATTGTTTAATATTCTGATAATCACGTCCACAAGACCGGTGCGAATTTCTAAGTACCGTCAAGTAAAATCAGGTATACGATTCAAGTAACCAGGTGAGTCAATACTTATTTTACATATGTTTTAGTGCTATGATGATTCAACAATTAGGATAAACCCATTTGTTTTGAAAAGTGAATAATGTAATGTAACAGTTTTAAATATACCTTGCTGTCACATCAAAAAGAGGATAACAAATATAATGTTTAAATTTGACCATTACGAACTTAACTGGTAAATTACTATTACTTAGTATCAGTTTTCGTTATAACATAATTTATATTGAAATTAATAGATATCTTTAGCCGTTTACTATAATTTTCGAGATTAGAAATGTGAGTGTTGAATGAATAAAATAACGTTGTTTTGTTTATTTACTTATTGTTACATTTGAGTAAGAATAACTAGTTAGGAGAACTAGCAATCGAATAATTCTATTGTACAGTGCCTAAGATACCCCCCCAAACTGATTACAGTTTATTGAAGTACTGAGATGGAAACTCGCGATGCGTCCCATGGTCGAGAACCGCGACACATGGCGGAGAAAAATGACAGCGGTACTCCTCGGCGCAGCCGCAGTCGTACACGCCGGCGCAAGCTCCAGCGCAGGACTCGTGCCCCAGGGCGGCGCTCTCGAAGCGTGCTGGCACGGTCGCGCTCGCGTTCTTCAAGCTGCAGGCGATCGAGAGGCCGATCGTCACGTCGCCGGCGCGAGAGCTCTTACGTGAGTTTGAAACGTCATCGGCGGCGCAGAACGAGATCAAGGCGCATGTACCACAGAGGCTCACGGACACCGCGAGCTACTTCGCGCCCGTCACGAGCGCGCTCGCGCTCTCCGTCCTCGGTTTATGCGAGGAGAGGACGGCGGCGGCAACGCAGTGAATCGGAGCGGAGATCTCCACAGCATCGCGAGGACAGTCAAGTAAGGTTAAATAAGCGTAGGCGTCGAAAGACCTTAAGTAACTCTTCAGATTTAAGTGATGATTGTTATGCTCGTAGCGGTAGGGCAAAGTTTAGTAAAGGTAATACTCAGACTACGCAAATAAACCCTGAAAATAATAGCTTAAGTATTCATGATGTTTTAGAATTGATTAAATCACTACCTTCTTCGACATCGCAAACCCAAAATCATTTTAACATGACTACTAACGCGGTCCCTGAATTTGATCCCGCCAATAAAGAACAAACTGTAGATTTGTGGATCACCAAGGTTGAGGAATGTGCGAAATTGTATAACTGGTCCGAAATGCAACTATTACATTATGCTTTACCAAAACTCACTGGGGTAGCCAAAGTTTGGTATCAAGGGTTACCGTCATTAAGTTTTAGTTGGCAAGAGTGGAAGGAAAAGCTTACAAAAACATTTCCAACGGTACAAAACTATGCACAGTTACTACATGAGATGCTGGAAAGAAAGGTTAGGCACAATGAATCACTTGAGACGTATTTTTATCATAAGATTAATTTATTGAACCGTTGTGACATCACTGGTAAACGGGCAGTCGATTGTTTAATTTATGGTTTAGAAGATAAGGGAATGCGATTAGGAGCTCAAGCTGCAAATTACGCACAACCGGAGGATTTGTTGTCTTATTTCAAATCGATTAAGGTAGAAGACGCCAAGGATAAGACAACACGTCCGACATTTCCCAAAAGGCGTAGTGATGGGCCAAACGATGCAACTAAGTCGGGTACAATAAAGTGTTTTAATTGTAACGAGGTTGGGCACCCGAGTTTCAAATGTACAAAACCACTATTAACTTGTAGTATTTGTAAACGATTAGGCCACCAAAGCGCTAATTGCAAAAGAATTACGCGGACAAATAATGACAGTAAAAATGTTGAATCTGAAAAACCGATATCTGAAGTAAAATTGGCAGGCACAATGGATGAAAAATACGTTCTTCCCATACTTGTGAACGGTAAAACAAAGTCATGTTATGTAGATCTAGGCAGTCAGAGTACATTGATGCGATTAAGTGATTTTAAGGATCTGAATGCTTCGTACCTTACGGCTGATTTACCCACTTTAAAGGGGTTCGGTAATTCAGTGATTGAGCCATTGGGTAAAGCGGTAGTTCAAATGCAGGTGCAATCGGTGACGACTTCTTGTGAGGTGTTGGTAGTACCAGACGAGCTACTTAAATATGCTGTTTTATTAGGACATACTTTTACAGAGCAGGCTGGTATTATCATCATAAAAACGGATGAAACTTTAATATTTCAAAAGCTTGATGAACGTAAGGACAATAACGATTGTAAGGACTTTGAAGGATATACCAAGACTAAGTTGATTATACAAACGCAAACTAACGTAGATACAATAGATGCTGTTCCTGTTATAGCAGAAAATGACATTACTGGTAGAATTTATGTTAGAGAGAGTGTGCGCAGTGTAGGCGAAAATAACTATTACATATTGCCCGGTATATATTCGATTACTTCAGGAAAAGCTTGTGTGATAATAGTAAATTTGAATAAAAAGACAGTGAAATTTGATAAGGGACAGTTATTAACGAGAGGTTGTGTGGTTGGCGATCATGACGCATGTTTGACAGTTAATAGATTAGAATGTGAAGAACGTGAGACGATAGGTAATAGTTTGAAGATAGGAGATGATATATCAGCAGAAGATAAAACAAAACTAGAAGCCTTGTTGCATAAATATAAAGAATAATTTTCTTTTAATTTATCGGACTTAGGACTTACACACTTATCAGAAATGACAATCACATTGAAAGATGCTACTCCAGTTGTGTATAGGCCATATAGACTCGCATATTCAGAGAGGAACAAAGTGAAGGAAATGATACAAGAAATGCTCGATTGTGGTATTATTACCGAGTCAACTTCTTCCTATGCGAGTCCTATAATCCTAGTACAGAAGAAGACGGGAGACCAAAGACTGTGCGTGGATTATAGGGCTCTATATGCCAAGACTGTTAAGGAACACTACCCTTTACCCCGCATAGAAGATCAAATTGATCAGTTAGGAGGCTATGAGTATTTCATTACTCTAGATTTGGCTTCTGGGTATTACCAGATTCCAATTGCTCCATCATCCCAGGACAAAACTTCTTTTGTTACGCCCGATGGGCAGTACCAGTTTACGCGCATGCCATTTGGATTAGCGAATGCGCCGTCAGTGTTTCAAAAAACGATTAATAAAATGTTAAAAGAGGCACAAAATAAAGAGGCTTATGCTTTTATGGACGATATAATAATACCGGCTCATAGTATCGAGCAAGGGATGGAGCGATTGGAGACTGTACTAAGATTGATTAGAGAGGCGGGATTAACACTAAAGCTATCGAAGTGTATATTCTTTTCAAAACGAATAGACTATTTAGGTTTTGAGATAAGTAAACACGGAGTTCGACCAGGAATGAAAAAGACTGATGCAGTTGACAAGTTTAAATGCCCGACAAACCAGCACGAAATAGGTACGCCAATTCGTAGGCTTAGCAAGCTTTTTTAGACGTTTCGTGAAAAATTTCGCTATCATTGCTCATCCTTTAACGAAATTATTAAAGAAAGATAGTAAGTGGGAGTGGGGTACGGAGCAAGAAGAGGCGTTTCAGAAGCTTAAGTCTGAATTAGTCAAACGACCTATTCTCGCTCTGTATAATCCCAACGCTAAAACGCAAATTCATACTGATGCTTGCAAAACGGGTATAGCAGGAATGTTACTGCAGGAAGATGAGATGGGCCGTTGGCGAGCAGTCGCTTATTACAGTAGGCAGACTGTCCCGGAGGAACAGAGATATCACTCGTTTGAATTAGAAACTCTGGCGGTGATTGCGTCTCTACAGCGATTCAGGGTGTATGTTTTAGGAATAAAGTTTACAATAGTAACGGACTGTAGTGCATTGCGCGCGACCTTGACAAAACGGGATATGGTACCACGTATCAGCAGGTGGTGGCTCCAACTTCAGGAGTACGACTGCAACATGGAATATAGACCCGGAAATCGCATGAGTCATGTTGATGCTCTAAGCAGAAATGCGATTCCGATGACCGATGAACCAGAGTCTGTATTCGATGTTCTAGCCGTAGAAACAGATGATTGGCTTACGACAATACAGGGAGTGGATGAGGAGGTTCAGAGAATTAAGGCTATTTTGGAAGATCCTGAAACGACAAAGATTTGTGATATTAATCAGAATTACAGAGTTAAGAATGGAAAGGTATACAGGGTAGTGGATAGTCAATTGAAGTGGCTAGTGCCTAAAGGGTTTCGTTGGCAATTACTTAAAAAGTGTCATGACGAGCTTGGGCATTTTGGGGTAGAGAAAACATTAGATAAATTGAAATCTCTCTACTGGTTCCCCAAGATGAACAAGTTCGTCAAGAAATACGTTGCTTCGTGTTTAGACTGTTGCTATCACAAGGTTCCAGCAGGCAAAAGGCAAGGGATGCTCCATCCGATCCCTAAAATAGACAAACCATTTCACACGGTTCACATGGACCATTTGGGGCATTTTGTAAAGAGCAAAACTAAAAATAGTTACCTATTAGTTCTCATTGACGCATATACAAAATACATTTCTTTATATGCAGTTAAAAATACTAAGAGTAGGTCGACGATCAAAATACTCAACCAATATTTTAGTTTCTTTGGGATCCCAAGTAGAATAATTAGTGATCGGGGCACGTCTTTTACTAGTAAGACATTCAGGGACTTTGTGAATAGTTTAGGGATCCGACACGTCCTAAATGCAGTGGCAACGCCGCGAGCGAATGGCCAAGTCGAGCGATACAATCGCACCATATTGGCCTCACTCGCGGTGAAAAACCATGACTGTAGGGAAAACGAATGGGATACCCATTTGGAGGAAATTCAGTTGGGGCTTAACACGACCATAAATAAGGCGACATCGACAGGTAAAAGCCCATCTGAAATATTATTTGGAACAAAACTAAAGTCTAAAGCTGACGGCATAGTGGCCTCTTTGTTAGACAAGGAGTCAGACACTCAAAATTGATGAAGAACAAACTAAACAAAAAAATAACTTTGATAAGAACAGAAGGGTTGGTAGACTGTACAAGGTAGGAGACTTAGTAAGAATTGAACGTGAGATAGGAAGCAATAGCGGACAGTCAAGGAAACTTCTGCCCAAACTACAAGGTCCATATAGGGTCGTAAAAGTTTTGGACAAGGATAGACTTGATAAAGAGGATACACCCTTGACGCGTAAAAATAACAGGAGATATGAGGCAGTGATATCTTTAGACAAAGTACATCCTTGGTTAACTTTTACTAAGGCGACTTTAACGGATTCTGACGAAGAGAGCTCCACGGAAGATGAAGAAAGTGGCATAGTTATTCAGTCCAGGCCTAATGATAGGCCGTCTGAAAATTTGATGAGTGAAGGTGTCGAAGAGAGTAGTGATCAATAGAAGTGTCTCGATTTATTTTACTGACATGCTACTAGAAACTGATTGAGTAGAATTGATTGAAATTTATGTTTCTAAATATGAATTTGGAATGAAATTTTTGGAGAATTATTTTGGAATTTTAGTTATATGATTTAGATAAAATGAAATGTAATTTCTGGTATTATGATTTGGATATTGAATATGATTTTAGTTGTGAAGATGATTTGGATATTGAATATAAAATCTACGCACATTGGAGTCTGTTGACAATTATGAGTGTGTTAGATTTTTAATGATTACCTACTTGTGCAAGGAGGCTTAACGCCATGAAATGGAGCACATTTAGTTTAAGATTAAGGAAACTGATATGTGGGATCATTGATGATTTTTATTTTTATTTATTAGTTGAATCTAATGAATAAAAAGTTATTAGTTGAATTGTTAGTGTTAAAAAAAAAAATTTATTTAATTAAAGATTTTAATGAATTGGTGGAACAATTACCTTATAAGATGGCCGAACGGAATCATGTACATATTAATCAGGAATGTCAGTGAAGAAGGAAGGATCAAATTGGTTAGTTAAATAGTTAATATAATAGACTGTTACTGTGATTTTAAGTTTGTATAAAATAAAATAAAAATGTTATGTTAAATGAGTTACTGATGTGATGGCTTAAGTTGTAGATTTATTTTTTATCAGACCGTAAAACTACAAGAGGACTTCGTAGATTCAGAATGGCCGACTGTAAGCGTTGATATAGTTTCCGAATATTTGTTGTGATTTATTGTCCTTTCTATTAATTTATAATGTCAAATTACGAATATTCATTCAGTATAGTGTTCGATCTTATTGATGTGATTCATTCGTTCGCTTATGTTTGTTCGGGAAGGGAGGCGAACCGTCAGGCATTCTTTGTTCGGATGTCGAAGTGTGAAGTATTGTTAAGTGGAAGCGAACTAATAAACTAATTGATTGTTACGGATATTTGACTTTTATTCCTGGTTGTCCACGTATCTGAACTAGATTTATTTTATACCAGAGAAATAAGTGAGAAATAGTTTCTTCTTTTTCCTACCCGGCACGAATGTCAAAAATTCTAGCCTTGTCATCATCATCATTTAACTTTATATTATTTTTCGTTTGTTTGTCTTTTTAACGGAGCAAAGGATAGACTCGACCTGATTTTTTGTACAGATACACTGTACAAGTGTCTTTCAACTTTTTTTCTCCTCCTTATTTACGTTTTATCAACGTTACTGACACCGTAAAAAAAAATTGCGTTCTGATTGAATAGTTACCCTGTAAAGAACAGGGTTCTTTGCGTTCTGATTGAATAGTTACCCTGTGTACGAAGTCACAGGTCAAAAGCCAATAAAGTCTTAAAACAGTAGCTTCCAACCTTTGAAGGATAAGGGACCACTTAAAACTTTCTTGTCATATAACGGACCATCAAGGTTTGAAAACGCTGGATCTGCATCAGTTGTATCGGAGAGGCCACGAGTAGAGGTGTAAGGACAGTATCTTGCCTTTGCTGGAGCGCAAAAATGTATTTGAACTTAACTGATTTTATGAAGTTAAGGAAAATATTGTAATAAGCAATTGAAGCGAGCGAAGACAAAAATTGTTTTATTTTATGAACCTGATTATTTCCACGGATTTTGACAAGTGTTTCTTTTCCATTTGGCCAATGCTGGTTAAATGCTGAACTTAATTCAATAAAAGATTGGCGGATCACTTTTAGAGCCGCTGCGGACCACTAGATTTAAAAGGAACCTCATTGAGGTTCTGAAAATGGTGGAATCTGAAAATTTTAGATTCCACCATTTCCAGATTTTTCAGGTTTCTAGAATTACTTGTGAGATTTTTTTGTGAATCTTTTAGAGTTATCAAAAAATCGTTTTACAGTTTCACTTTTACCAATTTTTTAAGTTTCCTGTTGGGACTTTGGGAAATTCTCTGGAATAGGATCTGCGTTACTAAAAAACTCTTCTTGTGCAAAATACTTTACCAAAAGTGGGTGGTTTTGGCACCTCTTTCGAGATTTAAGGGTAGATAAACCAACCCGCGTCCTTATTAAGACGATACTATATACCGAAACCAAAACAATACTTAATGTAAATCGTTAGTTTTAGTGGATTAATAGGTATTGAAATTGCCATTTTTCATATAATATTTTTGGAAAACTGATTTTTTCATACTAACGTTTTTGGATTTTTCCTGGAAATACTTACGAAAACCAAATTTAACAAAATTTTGTTGGAAGGTTTGAACAGCATTAAGTTAAGTTTTATCATAAGTACTTAGTTTTGTAGCAAATTTATAGCAAAAATAAGCAACGAAACGGGCAGCAGATTAAAAGAGCTATTTTTAAGTTTCGTTTTCAGTCAATAAATCCAAAGCAAAAATTTATTAAGTAATTTTACTCAAAATCGCCGTTAATCAAGAAAAAACCAAGTTTTTAAATAATAAACCATTTTAGTAATAGCTGTTCAATCAAATAAATTAGGTATGAACAAAATAAAGCTTGAGAAAAGTCTGCAATTTCAGTAAAGACCAATTATTTGTTGAATTATCGACACTACCTAGTCTAGTAAGTAAGAGATAAAATAATTCAAAATATATTAAATGATTACATGTCAAAAAAATTCTAAATAAACGTGTTAAAATAAGTAAGTAAGTAAGTAAGCAAGCAGGTAAAGTAAGGCGATATGATGAGATGACTAGTTGACACGAACAAAATGTACTCTTAATGATACTTTGTTATGCAGTAGCATACCCGGACTGAATTTTTAATTTTATACCTACATAAATAGAAACAAAATATTCTGATGCTTTCTTAATGCTACTCTTAGATGCTACTACTTTCTTTGCAAATTTTTTTCGCGTGTTTTACCTTTGTTAAATATAATATTCAAAACATAACATAGCCTGCCATCTATTGCAGGAGACGCACAAGCACAACAACAAAAAAAACCGGTAAAACCGTAAAAATGTAGACATGATTCTATTTAGTGAAACGAACATTCCCCAAGTTTGGTAGATTTATTCAAATATGATTTATGGCAACACTATTCATTCAGTGTAATGTAAGAAAATGGCGTCTGTTCAGTGCTGCAAGTTGTTGTAAAATGTTTAATCTGATTGATTGTTAATTAACGCTGACTTTATTGTTAAATATAGAGTAAAACGTAGGACAAAATATACTGCCACTGTAAGTAAATGTTAAATGCTCATCTTCGATCATATACATGGCAATAACAGGTTTCAGAGATAACGGTGACATGTTTGTCGTAAATGGAAATTAAATTCAGAAGATTTAATCACAGTTGTTTGCTTGCAGTCAAGAAAGGGGTTGTTGAGATTTTAGTGGGAGTGCAATGTCCGAGGAGTCAGATCGGCATGGGGAGCCGGCGAGTGAGGGCGCAGGCGGCACGAGTGTAATTCGCGTGTTATTGACCCCGCATCAGATCGACGCCGCCAACGCGGACTCGCTGCGAGCCGCGTGGAGAAACCAGGACTTGTACATTGACCACCTCGAATCATTGAACAAACAGTTAGAAGGTATTTACGAAAGGTTTCGGCTTGGTAGTGACTTGTGGTCGGTACGACCGACTCATGTGCAAAAGTTATTTTGTTACTCTCTTTATCGACAATACTTTAACTAAACTAGTGGTACTATTATCATTATGATTCTACCATGATTGTGATATGAAGTTTCTAGTTGTTAATGTGGTAAAAGGTGTTACTTAGGTGTTCTAAGGTTTTGGTTACAAGTAAGTGTAATGCTGTGCAAGCTCGGTGACAGTGGAGTGATTAGTGGAAGTGAAATGTCAAAGGTGCATCAACAAGTGAATACTCCTGCCAGAGCAAGAGTAATGGTATTCAGTGAAGTAAGCTCTACCACAACATCGCGAGTCATCGAAGCATCTTGTTTTAATTCACATGAAAAAGTAATTATGGTTTTTTTCTTTTTCCTATATTTGTTAAGAATTTATTTAATTCTGAACTGTTAAAATTGTATACATGTATTTTAAGAAGATATATCTTTGAAGAATTATATTCCAGTTAATGTTGTTGCCTACAATTTCCATTTCATATCAAAACTTTTCTGGAATGTATTTTTTTTAAAGCTGCATCTTATAAACATTGTATTTAGAAGTTAATTTTGTGTACCCTTATCTGGACCTTCATTTAATTTTAAGTTTATGATGACACACAAAAATATTGTTCAATTAATAACCAAAATAGCTAATTAACAGGGAGTTCCAAAATGTATAATAATAATTAAGTACTTACTTAAGCTTTTCCAAAATCTTTTAAATCTGAGGTTAAACCAAACAATAAATTAAGATTGTACAGTTAAAATTTTCAATAGGTTGAAAGTAGCGATGCATCCGATACCGATACCGATATATCGGCGATACTTCGGGTTAGCCGATATATCGGTATCGACGATATTTTTATGACCGATTCAACGATACTTTTTAATTTAAAAATGTAGTGTAAACGAGCGTGTTGTCTCGTCTATTTCGTTGCAAACGAGGCACGAACGATGCTCGGGGAAACCCCGCGCTGTCGCATCTGAGAGACTATTTTCCAGCGCAGGTCTTATACAAACAGACTTGAGAAATCGCCTTTCTCCGCAAAATTTAAGATTACTTTGTTTTTTAAACAAAAATCTGATCAATGTTAATTTTAATTACTAAAATTTTTAATTACCTATCTAATATTAACCTATGTGTCTACTTTTTATAATAATAAAAAAGATCTGATTTGTGATTTATTTACTATACCTTCATTTTTGAATTCACATTAACCGTATCGGTATCGGTATCGGTATCGCCGATATTTTTATAAGAGTATCGGTATCGGTATCGTATCGGCGAAAAGGCGTATCGATGCATCCCTAGTTGAAAGCCAGTTTTGATAATATACCATTGAATGAAAAAATATTTATAACCCTTTCACTAGCTGTAGAGTTGTATGTGTGTTTATGGGTAGCTACCATGAGTCCAAAATAATGTATGGTAGTGAGTACTGGGTATGGGAAAAGAAGCATTAGAATAAATGCTGTGAAAATTATCTTTGGGAAGCAGGTCTGGTGTGACATTGAGTGATACAGTGAGAAATAGCAAGGTTCGAGAGATGTGGTATGAAAGAAGTTATAGTGATGAGGATGAGGATCGGTTGAGATAGCGAGCGCCACTGGGCTATGAGCCAGTATATTTTTTGTACTAATCTAGCACAATCTTTGTTGATATTTCCCACATGATGGATTGCTATTAAAATGAAGTTATGTCCAGAACCAAGAAACAACCAGTGTTGTGGCTGAGATGGGTCCTATTTGGCATTGCATTACATCATGATTGCTTCCATTTTATATGTACTTCCTTTTATGTTCTTTTATTGTGTTGTAGTGCATATGCCAAACGAAAATTTTTGGATCTTTAAGTGAGCTTATTCAATATTATGAGGTTATATGTGAGAGGGTTATGTTACAAATACCCCAAGAGTTGACATTTCTTATTTTAGATCAGATTTAGAACATCCTTTTAATTTTGCTTTTTTCTGTTGTTATTGCCTTAATAATTGTCTTCAAAATGAATGCCAAATTAAGAAACCACTTTAAGCTTACCTACTGAAGGTTAAACTTCATATTTTGGGCTGTTACAAAAGACTGCTAAATAAATTTAGATATTATTATACAATATACAATGTTTATATAAATAGATATTTCAATCTGGTTAAACTTATGTTTTGTATTACTCTATGTTGAAAAGTAGTTATTATACATTTTGGAACAATAAACTTAAGATGAAGTTACTGCTATATACCATATATTTATTCATTTCTTGATACTGAACTCATAAACAGATTCAGATGATTTGAAAAAAATACTAATATAAAATAACTATGATGATAAATTATTATTTTTAATAAATCTGCCTGGGTAAGGCAGTGGAACAAAGGTGTGAGCCTATGTATGTATGATTAATTATATTTATTGGAAATATAATATATTTATGAAGTCAACAATAGTGATGCTTTTTATAAAATTAACAATATACAAAGCATATAAAGATCTTACTAGCTTTCCAACTCGGATGTCATTTGTTAGTGAAAAAGTAAGCCTGTTACACTACAGCCTGTTAACTTTGTCAGCAAAAAGCACGTCAATATTTGACATCAATATGTGACGAGATGTGTCATTAACACACTGTTACATTTATATTATAGCAGGTATTGCGGTGACGGCTACTTGTAGCTATTACTTACGTATCAGTTGCATAGCTTACTTTTAGTCCTTTGTTATAATGCAAATAAAATAATCAACAGCATTATTTATGTGGACTTGTCAGGTCAAACCTGAACATATTTTGTATGGTGTGATAGATGAGTGAAATAGTCCCGAATAAGTGGACTGGTCACCCTCGCATGTGATCACCTCTGTAAATAGATGGTGTAATAGATAAAACTATAACTACCTATGCCTACTAAATTGACTTTGTTTAAGTAATTTAACTTAGACATATGGGTGCCTACCTTCAGATAAATCGTAACTCATATCTAGCTAAGTGATAAAGCATGACATATATCTCTGAGTGTGATGGAATAAGCTGATTTTCAGATATATCTTTAAAATATGCATTCACAAAATGTCTTTTAATTATTTTATTTATTTTATTTTAACAATTTATTTATTGCACACATGAAAATTAAACAGTTAGTACAAGAAAAGACAGACGACACATTAGGTATAGCTTATTTCTATTTAGAAATTTCTTCCAGCAAACCCAATTAGCAGATAGTGGTGCGCGTTACACGAAATCCAATAAAAAAAACATACACGTAAATATATATATTATATCATAATATCAAGACCAATCGTTTTCTTTTGCCTCGAGGCCCAAGTCACAGGCTTTCAATTATCACCATTGCATTCTATTAGCTTGAGCGATAGAGCAGCCCTTTTGTATTGTATTGTTTTTTCCCATATTGCCCTTCTCCCATATTGTCCATCTGCTATCTTCCATTTTCACTTTGTTTCATTACAAAAGTTATGAAAGCTATGTAAGCATAGGTTCAGGAGATTTTTAAAACAATATAAGATTCGTATGTGAATTGCATGCAAATCTTGTCAATTCGTATGCGAATTGGAAATCCGTTGGTTCAGAAATATGTCTCCAGAAAAGATTCTCCAAAAAATAATGACATGAATAGAACATGTCACACACTCAGTACAGTATACTTAATAGTATATGCAGCACTATTTCAATAAGGCACAATTGTGATCTAGGGGTTCCTTAAATGGAACCTCCTACACCACCATTGTTAATAAGATAAAAATAATCACACATTGTTTTAGAAGAGAAAACTATGTAGTGCTCATTTGTTGATTCATGTTCATGTATTAATAGGGATGTTGACTAATGGAAATATTTATTATCAAAAGCAGCTTTGTTAGATTAGTGATTAGCGAGCAAAGCAATCACCATTGTTAGTCAAAAACTAGTGGCAATCATATTTAAAACATTTTATAGTTAAGAAATGGTAGCAACTATGATTGGTGTTAGTTAAAAACTGGTGATAAACATAATTAAAAGGCTCTTAGTTGTTTTCACGTCAAACTACATTATGTATTACGAAATACTGCAATCGTAAATTAAGGCTGAGAGTTTTTTGCACTGACTTAAAAGCTGTAAAGATCGCCTGAAACCATTAGATGTGTTGTAAAATTTATAGTTTATTTCATATTGTCAAGAATCGTCAACATCCCAATTGATAATCTTATAAATTGTATTTTATTATTTATATTAGTTTTATTTTAGTTAAGGTGTTGTCGATTCTAGTTTTAATATTAGAAGATAAGTAAACAATATGTCCTAAGATATGTCTTTTATAAAAGCGGATATTACTTGAAAAATTGTGGATTACTAATAGAAATTGAGTACATGAGATCAATTGATATTAGATCTCGCAAACTTAAACTACATAAAAGCCTCTCTTATATAGGCAGAATTTTATTAGTTAGCTCTTCATCTTAAGCATAAATCGTATTAACTCAGGACAATCACCTCTAGTTATTTGCTTTCAAATACATTCAAAAGCATTTATGTATAAAATTGGACAATTCAATTTAATATTAACTCAAAGAAAATTTATATTAATTGTATTCTCTTACAAATTAATTTAAGATTACTAATGTAGAAAACTGCCTGTAATAGATATTGTTAAATTTTACAGGCAGTTTGGAAAAGACGAAAGCGGCGGAAGAACGGATAAGGCATCAGTATGCAGAATCCCAACATAGGGAAAAGGTTCTTGTAAGGCGGCTCGCTGCTAAAGAGCAGGAAATTCAGGATTATGTAGTAAGTTCACTTCTCTGCTTATACAGGTGACTTTTTAATCAGTACGCAAATTTTTCTTACGTTGTCAGTAACGTTGATAGAACGTAAATAAAGAGGAGAAAAGATTATTTTTTTAAATTTTCCGATTTTGGGACCCCTTTTTAACGTCTTAGAAGATGAATTTTGTAAAACGCAGAAACACGGGAGTCACAAATTGTGTTGAAGAGTACTATTACCAAGTTTCAAGTCAATTGGACGATGTTATTTTTTTCCATACTTACAAAAAATTTGATTTATTTTCATGCTTCAGACAATCTAGCTTGAAATTTTTATATGAAACGATGTAAAACAAAAAAATACGGGTCTGCAAAATTTTCATAAAGTTTATGTACAAAAAAATTCACGTGGTATTTATGAACAGTCCTTTCGTCATTAAAGCTCAGGGCTTAGGAACTTTTCATCTAATGTGATGATGAAGCAGTCAAGTGTGCAGGATATTATACCTTGCGCAAATTAATGTATTTTCCGAAATTCCTACGAGAATGAAGTTAATTGGAAGTAGTCACCAAAAATTAACATTATACGCTTTTCAGTTTAGATAGTAAGTTTTTTAAAAGGAAAAAAGTAGCTGGCTGCGAGAGAAATGTTTTTATAGTATTAAAGAGTTTGTAGAAAGTAATAAATATGTAGAAAGATACTTAATTTATGACATTTGCACACCTGCTTGGATACATGAATCGAAATATTGTTAACTCCATCTAGATTATGTAATCATTTACTATATTTATGCAAATAAATTATTCTTCTTATTTTTAAAATTCCAGAGTCAAATAACGGAGCTGAAATCGTCACACGCAAGTCTCAATGGAAGGCCAACACTGTTAGACCCGGCAGTAAATGTACTCATACTTAGACTGAAACAAGAGCTGACGTCAACGAAAGCGCGATTAGAGGAGACCCAAAACGAACTGTCAGCGTGGAAGTTCACACCAGACTCGAATACAGGGAAGAAGTTGATGGCAAAGTGCAGGTTATTGCACCAGGAAAACGAAGACCTGGGCCGCATGACGTCCAGTGGACGGATAGCTAAATTAGAAGGCGACTTAGCACTACAGAAAAGTTTTAGTGAAGAGGTGAAAAAA